>BSBN01000511.1:19225795-19826590 GCA_027924645.1 Cunninghamia lanceolata | reverse complement strand
ATTCGACGATCGTAACCACATGTCACCTTGGAGGCATGGGCTCTACGAGAGCTCTTGTTTCCTTGCGTGTTTTCTCTCTACCTTAACATGCTTGATATGGGTAAGTGACATCAACCACCTTAATGTGGGGGCATATATAATGATATATGTCTGATGATTTTGATTCTAACAAAGCGTGTTTGTAAGCCCTCTCCATAAGGTGGGATGTTGTATCTCTGGCGCAAGTGCACATCCTTATATCAATTGCAATCAAAATCCCTCTCCATGAGGTGGGATAATGTATCTCTTGAGCTAGTGCATATCCCTTTATACAAAATCCCTTGTCACGAGGCGGGATGGTGTATCCCTTGAGCTAGTGCACATCTTTTTATACAAAGTCCTCATTAGGAGGTGGGGTTGGATATTGAGCTATCCTCCCTTAAGTGTGTCTTTGGCGGTTGTTGTGGCATAAGCCCAACCATCGGGTGCATCTACAACATGTTTGAGATGGTGGGAGTTAGCAATAAGCTCCTTCCATAACTCGTGTTCACCATGTCTAAGACGTATAGTATGTTTATGGCATGCTACACAACGCTCGTGTATTCTGTGTGACTTCCATGTGTTTTCCCTCATGTGTGGTGTAAAGAGTGTGGCAATGAGTCCCCCCCACACTTAGGTTTTGTTTGGCATGTCTTACCTCATGTGTGGTGTAAAGGGTGTGGCGATGAGTCCCCCCCCCACACTCGAGTTTTGTTTGGTGTGTCTTCCCTAGTGTGTGGTGTAAAGGGTGTGGTGACGAGTCCCCCCCACACTCGAGTTTTGTATGGCATGTTTTCCCCCTAGTGTAGTGTAAAGGGTGTGGTGATAAGTCCCCCCTACACTTTGGGTTTTGTATTACGTGCTTTTAAAGATTTCATTTTATATATGAGAATGTTATGAAAATGTTATATCAATGTATTCATCATGTTTTGCGTGAATGCTCTCATGTCTTCATTATATTTTGTGTGTCTTCAATACTATCTTCTCTGTGTCTTGCATGCTTCCTATTGTCTTCATTGTGTTTTGTGTGTCTAGGACGTGTCTTCTAGTGCTTACTTGAGACTAGGAGCTAGAAATAGTTCCTCAATCTTTGTGTATGCCTTAGCTGCAAGTGCATGGCATGTTTGATGTGTTTTCGACCGTACTTTAATACATGTATGGGTTGTAAGATCATACATACATTAAAGTGCGGGCTAAATTTTATGTCGTAAAATGTCCCCCTAGGACTTTTACCTCCTAATTTTAGCTCCTAGGTCCCTTGGATTTAATCATGCATGTTAAAAATGAATCCTAGAGAAAAATCCCTTGAAACCCATGATAAATGGGACTTAGGGGACACTCTTAAGCTTAAACAAGTCCCAAAATAAGACCCTGAACTTTGGGCACCCACGCCCTAGTCCAGACCTATTTTGTTGGGACCTAAATTTTAAATGTCGGTAAAGTGACCTTTAAAAGGTTTCCCTTTGTCATACTATTCAATTTGAATTAGGAATGTTTAGTGGGAATGCATATATAAACATGTTTAGGACTTCATTTTAAACCTAGATGGATAATGCGAACTTGTGATCTTATTCTAAGGACATTCAAGGCTATCATTGTGTTGCAAAGCAATATTGTGTTGTGTTGTGTTTGTACTTGTTTGTTGCAGATTTATCTTCATCAATCCATCTCCTCATGGTGTGAAAGATCTTCATCTCCCTATGAGAGCTTCACCTCTGAGGTGACATCCACTTTGTGTTTCAATAAATTTATCATATCATTTTCTTTTTTCTTTTTCCACCAAGGACACACACTCTATCTAACAATGGTGTTGGAAGGCTTGAATGCCATTCTAGGGCTTGACCGAGGCAAGTTCTAAACACCACAACCCCCAACCCCTCTCTTGTGATTGTAGGTTACAGGTGTCAGATCTTGTGGAGAGGACTTGTAGGAGGTCAGTGTAGAGTATAAATATTCTAGATCTGAAGAGAATGACAGAAAATATCCCTGATTGGACACAGGCACTCACTCCAGTGTCCTCTAGTTTTGCATCTTCAAAAATCTCTGAGCAGGTTATAGTTTGAAGCATATTTTGGTTCCAAGCTGTTAGAAAAAGCTGTTCGTTGGACTTGGATGACCGCCCCAGTGTCCCTAAAGTTTCCTCTTTCTGAAATCCAAATCCTGGTATGTATCTAATATGCATTTAGTGCCTTCCTATGTGATCATTTGTCGTGTTTCATTTGTTTGTTTATGATTTCATATAATTAGGATTTAAGGCATAATCAAATTAGGGTTTAACAAATTAATCAACAAATTCCAAATTTTCTTATCATTCCAAGTGACACCAAAACTGTAGCTGAGTCCTCTTGCCAAAGTTCTGATTCAACTCGGTTTAATGTCCTCAAATATATGTAGTGAAAGGAGGATCTAATTAAACTAGCAACCTCATCAACATACCCTCTTTTCATACATAAAAGCTACAATGAATTACATTACCATGAAAGAAAACATGCTACAACTTGGACATTTTGTTGTATATGTCCCTACAAATCCATAACCACTCTAATACCAAAATGATTTGTAAACTCTTTAAATAAGTAGAATTTAGGAATAAAAAATTATGCTATTTGAATTTCAACTAATAGTGTTAGAGAGAAGGAATTGTTGATCAAAGTAAGAACAAAACACGCTACAAATAAATAATTCTACATAAGAACTCAACATTTTATTGTGACAAGAGAAGACCTAGACTATGGTAGTGGCAAATACCATACTACCTATATTCAAAGTCATAAATTACCACATATAGTATATTACTTGGATACAAGATACCCTTGCCCCTTTAATGTCAAATTCTCTTGTCTCAATCCTTCTATCACACTATGAACAACTTAATCCTCTTTTCCTCTAATCAATACAACTTGGTTTTCATCTCACTAATTTCAAACTAGTTTCTACTTCCTTTTATAGATTTATTTGAAAAGAAGGTTCTCTTAAGCCCTAGAAGTTTTCCCACAATCAAGGGTTAGTACCACATTTATAGTCCTATCCTAGTTAGTAACATGGCCATGCTCTCGACCTAGACATTTGCCTAACCTATTTCTCGATCAACCTTTTATGTTTCCTATCTATTTGAGGAATTCATTTTGTTGTTCACAAAAATACATCTCTATATATTTTATTACAATTTCAATGATCCATATGGATCAATCATGGTGGAGTCTAGATTTGGGTGCCTAGCTAAAGACAACCTAACAAATTTGAACAACAACCACACATGCCAAATGAAAAACCAATAAGATTAACTTGCATTAAAATTCAATTCTACCTTCAAGGATTACAATCATGCTATGAATGAAAATGCCCTAATTATTTTCAAACAAGAAATGACATAACTTTATTTTATTCCTCTATATGGATAGACACTGGTTAATCTTTCTTTTGTCAATTATTTTTCTCTTGTTCCCCTATTTCCTCAATGTTGTTGTGCTTCAAATGGTCATCCTTTAGTTATCATGATCTATCTTTTTATTTCAACTTCCCTTCCATGAATATTCTTTGTTGTTCACAATCTAGGGCATGTTTTCCTTCCAAGAATGATCTACCCATTTTCTTTTGTCCATATTTCTAGTATGTAAAGGTTTTGAATTGATTCATTTTCCCTAAATGCCATGACAACTTTGAAGAATGAAAATATCACCACATGATTTGGTCACCAAAGATAACAAATTTGAGTTTTTGCTAGGTCATTTTTGTCTAAGATATGTTGTTTGCACTATCCACCTACTTCGTTTGGTCCAAGTTGAAATCATGATGATTTAGCAACTACCAGGTGTTTGATGAAATGTTCATGGGAGATTGACACCAACAAAAAAAATTGTGTGATCTCTTTTGATAGCTAGAGGTTTGAAAGAGGTTGGTTTAGACAAAAGATGATGCTATGTTTCCTCTAAGATCCACGTCATCGAAAATCACCCCTACCAACACTCATTCACACCTTGTCGTTAAAGTAGTCCCAATTGTTACCAAAGTTATAGTGTAGTTGAAGTGAATTCATGATGTTATTGAAGTTACATAGGCTTGTTGTTAAAATGGCATGTTGCTAAGGATTGTATGATTTTATGATGAAGTGAAAATAGACATTGCTAAATATTTTATAGGATCTTGTTGAAGTTAAACCAATACTGCTAAAGATGCACTATAAGTTTTTAATACTACTAAAGTCAGCTGGAACATTCTTTTGATTCTCCAATTTATCCAAATATGCCATTTCATTAAAAGAAAACACACAAAACCAATAATTCTTCTCAACTTACCTTTGTTTTTGGAATATGAAAGATTGCTCATGACCACGGATGCTCTTGCATCAAATTTCATTTAATTTATTTAGTTCTATAAATTTAATTATGTATTTATTGTTACATTCCCAACCCTTAAATCCTAGGTTTGATCATTTTAATTTAGAAAAAAAATGACTATTAGAACTCTTGATTTTTTATGCAAATGATTAGCAAGTGGCAAAGTTCCTTGGCCTTTCCTAAAGGCTTATTGCAATCAAATTTGAAATGATCTATCAGCTAGTATAGATGTTGTAAACTCAGGATAAACATAAATTTGTCAATCTTTTAAGGAAAAATTGAGTACTTGTAATAGTTTCAAATGATTTCAATGTAGGTTATGATACATTAAACAACTTATTGAATTATTATGCTAGTAGACAATAAGTTTTTTAATCTCTCATAATCTACATTGAAATCGTTTGAAACTATTATAGTTACTCAAATTTTCCTTAAAATATTTCTATATTTCTATTTACATTTATAAAATCATACTAATATTTCAACATAAGTTTATCCCACTTACAAGCTAGTATTACAAAATCCATAGAGATGGCATTATAGATTCCAAATCAGTTGCTAGAGTATTGTGAAAATATATTGAAGATAGTTTTTCCCTCAATGTCATTTTCTTTCTTTTAATCAAGAGGGCTTTAGGGTGAAGACTATTTCATGTAACAAGATTTTTATTGGTTAAAGCTTCGTAGTGATATTAATAGAAGCATATGATTTTGTACTACATGTTCCATTGAAAAACCTCTAATAAAAAAGTAAGGACTATAGACCACATTTTTATATGTGAGAAACATTAAGAGTTAGTCTCAACTAATCAAGAGATTTGGGGTACTAGATCATACCACAAATCTTGAGTGTTGGTTGACAACTCTTGTAGTTTCATCAACAACATCCTATTCAACACCCACATGTCAAATTGAAAATCCTAAATCAACTTTAGTGGTACCACAAGACCTAACTAGTCTTCAATGGTTATGAGTGATTGTGACAATTCAAGCAAGATATAAAACAGTTTGCTTCCAACCAACATTTCATCTTCCTCCTTTGTATATTAATGTACATTGTTTGTAGGCAATGAAAGAGAAACAATGCATAACCATCATACATCTATTCTCATAGATATTGTACATAACTTAGAATAAACAACTTTGTTATTCAATTCTACATATGTTGTCATTTGTCTTCTATGCTTTCCTTGTTCAAATGCAATCTACATATTTCTAACTTGTGTCATTCATAAATTGTTTCCAAACATAACCCTATTAAATTCTTTTAATAATGTTGTCCACTAGGTCATTTCCTTGGGCCTTAGATCAATGGTATCATATCACATGCACTTACATATCATTTTTGAGTAGTATCATGGTGTATCTAAACTTAATCTCTATTTATATGTCCACTCACATGAGGTTTGAATACAAGAAGTTAGGGATCAAGACTCGTGACCCTTGGTCATACCTTCTTATCTATCTTCAAATGGGGGACAAATTGTCAGCAAAGCCAACTTCAAAGATATTCCTCACAATGATAGATGATGCATTGCAAAGAAAATGGGAAGAATTGGAAGAATTCCATGCACATGATAAAGCAGGTATTATTGATTAGTTCTTGCTTCTTTTCAAGGCTCATAATCTTTCCAATTCACAAAAATTGTTTGGTGGTCCCACATGATACAAGGTACAATTCAATCTAGACATCCTTGTGTTTGAAGGAACAATAGATGCAAATTCCCTAAATAAATGGCTTAACCTAAAATATTCATTCTATGTGGTTAATCATTTATTTGATCAAGAAAAAAATATTTTCACTCTTTTGGAAGTTTCTTTATTAGTCAAGAAATGATGGAAAAAATACTACACCAAACATGAGGATTATTTTGACACACCTGTAGATACATGGAATGGTTTTGTAGCAGCCTTGAAATAAACCTATTACCCTTTTGGAAACTATGATGACTAGTACATCAAGTTGTCTCAATTGCACCAAGGTTAAGATCAATTGGTGGTGGAATATATAGATACCTTTTAAATTTTGGTGTCTAAACTAGTTATTCAGGATTCAAAGAAAAACCTTGTTTTGAAGTATAACCACATATCTAGTTAGATATGGATTTTCTACAAATATTTTTAATTGAAGAAGCCTACATATTTTCTTACAAGTATAAAGCAAAAGCCAAAGTTAAGACTAAAATAGAAGATTCTAAGTATCAAACCAAGCCACAGTCTAAGCCTTCTAAGCAAAATTCCAAACTAAGGAATGACTGTCCATTCATAGATTAAGTAACAATTGTCAGATGACTAGAATAAGTAGTTTAAGACTAGTAAGTGGGGTTCAATTCACAACTCCGACAGTCATTCCATTGAAGAATGACACACTTGGAAGACTCTACTTGTAAATCTTGATGTAATAGGTGCTAGCATTGTGACACAAAACAAGGGTAAGTAGATCATGGAATCTAAGGCTAGTGCCATGGTCAATACGTCAAACATATCTACTTCCCTTGTAGACACAAATGAAGGAAAAAGATTGTTCCATTCTCAAATGTGGATAAATGGTTAGCAGCACGTAGACACAAATGAAGTAGAAAGATTGTTCCATTCTCAAATGTGGATAAATGGTTAGCAACACACTTCATTATTGACAACAAAAGTCAAAAGAACCTAAATTTCTCCTAAAGTAGTTTTAAGTTTGGACTTGCCACTAACACATCACCCACAACCATACTCCATTGGATGGTTTAATGTGGGACCTAAGAAACATGTCACTTAGCAGTATCACTTAGTGTATAGCATTGAGCCTTTCTAAGATATATTATTTTACAATGCCACTCCATTAGAGGTATGTGATGTTTACTTAGGCAACCATATCTTTACCATTGACATGCAATCTATAATGCAAATCAGAAAGGTTCTCATAGATGTTGGTGATAATAGATACCACATACCAGAAGTAGTTCTTAATCTATCACTTAGTAACACCAAACATTGTAAAAAGCTAGTCAATTCTAGAAAACTTTATGCTTTTGATGGTGAGACCTAAACATAAGAACATCCTTCTAGTGCTAGTTTGTAATGTAGATCATCCAACAATAGTAGCAAAGACCTCAAAGTGGAATTGCAAGTTGAAAGAATACAAGAATATATTTCAATCACTAAAGGAAGTACTTACACATTGTGTGATAAGACATGAATACTATTGATTTGATTCATGGACTACCTCTACCTAATGCCTCTTTATACTACATATCAATTTTGGAGAATGAGAAAATTAAGCGGCAATCCATGAACTTGTGGATAAAGGACACATTAGGCCCAACTCATCACCTTGTAATAGCCCAATTTTTCTTGCACAAAAGAAGGATGACACATGAATCTTGTGCATTGATTATAGAGCTCTCAACAAGATCATAATGAAGAACCGCTACTCTCTTCCAAGGATTGAGGAATTGCTAGACTAACTTTGTGGTGCATAGTTCTTTACCAAAATCATTTAAGGTTGGTTATCATTAGATTCCCACTGAATCTATAGACATTTGGAAGATAGACTTAAGGCAAAAGAAGGTTTGTTTGAATCATTAGTTATGCCCTTTGGCTTAACCAACACACCAACTATATCCATGCAAATGATGAATGACATTCTCAGGACATTTAGTACTTCATTTATTGTAGTCTACCTTGGGGACATCCTAATATTTAGCAATACATGGGATGAACATGTGTCAGATAGAGAAAGTACTTAACACTTTGCAGGAACATAAGTTGTATGCAAACATGAAGAAATATTTATTTTCCATATGGGAGATACAATATCTAGGATACATAGTAGATGCACAAGTAGTGTGTTTGTTCCCAAAATAAGTACTACCTGAAACCCTAAAACATTTCACAATCACCCAGGCCAAGGGTGTCATCTAGGTGATTGAAAAAGGTTTATCAATAGGTCAAGAGCAATTTTGGCCAACTAACAAGAGTGGGTATGCTCCTCTACACTTTAGTCTCAGCTAGACATAGGAGGGATATTCCTAGAGGCATGAAATAGAACACAAAAAACAAACACAACCATACCCAATGTACACTTGACCCCCAAAGCTGTCACTAGACCAAGACAAACTGGTTGCACAGGCCTTTGATAAAGATGATTACTGCACTATGCATTTGCACCCAATCATAACAATATTACATTACTTGAGATGACTCCACTTAACTTTGTATACACAACATACATAGTGCATGCATACATGTACATGATTCACCAATGATTAAAACGGTTTTACATCACTTTAGATTTATCCATGGTTATTACACTGAATCATGGAGAGCATGTAGAAACCTAAACTAAATCGACTCCTACTCCTACAACTAACAGGGTGGGGGTTTAATTCAAATGATGATAGATCCATCCCCAATATGGATCGGTGCCTACTCCATCAGGAAATTGAGTCATGAACAACAAATGAAAGAAGCACACCCAACAAAATATCAACATAATCATGAGTTGCAGACATACAATTTTGAAGTATGTTTCATACAATGGAAATACTTATTTATCCCAAATACAACTGCAATAACCCACACATAACAGAAGAAAGACCCATACAAAAGTTTTGTATGATTTAAATGTTGTCATACGTTATCTGACTTATGTTACATTTATGCCAGCAAATGTGGTAGAGGAGAACACAAAACTGTGATTCAATATTCCCCTAAATCATTACAAAGCACCCTGGAGACATACCATGATATGAGAATATTTAATGAAGACTTTCCTCCCTTCTATTGGACGCATCCCTTCATTTCCTGTTTAGACATTATCCTATGCTTGATGCCCTAAAATCTCCCCTAGGCATTCTTGACCAGACAATTGGTTTAGTGACCAACCTGTAAAAGCTCTCTAAATATGCATATATAGCTTTTTCCATTCACTGTGCAACCTTGGGTGTTAAAACTCTATCAACAAGTACATCCATGCTACATTAAAACTAGCCCATGGCCCTGTAAGAAAATCTACATGAATTGAGTGTGGGTCATACCCTGGCATGTCTGCAAAACTTGCAGAGGAAGATTGCCAACACGGCTTAGGTACTTGGAGCATTAATGAGGAAAGGTTGAATCCATATCCTAGTACCTGCAATATCTATTTCATCCACTTTGTCCTCCTTGTGTACTGGTGCATTGAAGATATTCATTGTTTTAACCACCTGTATGACCTTGGCTTACAAAACATTAATTGTTGGTTACCTATCCGCCTATTTTATTCTACAATCATGGCGATTGGGAGTAGGAGGACGTTTGAAAAACAAACCTGCCAAAAGTCTGTCTGTAAAGATTTTACAACACTTTAAAATATTTTAAAACTTACTTTAAAATATTTTAAACTATTACATTTATAATTCATGCTTTACATTTGATTTTTACATTTCAATTTGCCTTATCAGTAAAATTCTTCTATCACAAACCTTGGAATGTATTTATTTTCCTTCTTTCTCTTTATCTCTTTGGCGCTTTGTCTTTCCTTATTGGCAAATTGTGAAGTTGACAAACCTTTCAATTTGCAAACTTCCTTATCATTCCTTTTTCTGCCTTTTCTTCTTTTCTCCTCTATCTTTTCCTTTGTTAGCAATTTCCTCCCACGACGAACTTCATCCTTGTCTCTTTTTCTTTGGTCTCTTTTGTCTTTGCTTTCCCCTTTGTCGATGAAATCTTCCGTCGGCAAACCTTACGGTTCACGAACCAAAAACTTTGCCGATGAAGACACTTGTTCACTTCTTTGTCTTTTCATTCTTTATCTTCTCTTTATCAGCTTTTCACCCCATCGACAAACTTTACCATCGGCGAACCTAAGTGTTCGTGAACTCTTCGTTTTCATGATGAAGACTTTGCATTTTCTTTCCTTTACATCTTTCTTTTTGGCGAGTTCACCAATTGGCGAACTTAGCGATTGGAAAACCTTATGGTTCGTGAACCACCCACTTTGCCGACGAGACTTTCTTTTCTTTTTCTCTTGCCTTAGAAAATATTCCTCTTCCTTTATTGGAGAATTTGGTTGTTGATGAACCTTTCGGTTCTCCAAACACTAACTTCATCGATAAATGCCTAACTCCTTCCCTTCTGCATCGCCATATCGGTCGATCGACAAATCAACGAAAACATAAACTTGCGAACCTTAGTTGGCAAATCGGCAAGTTCATGAACTTGTGAACTTGCCAACAAGGCAAAACTTAGACAATTTTTCCACTTGGACTTTCACACTTAGACAAATAACAAGGGGTTGGAGGATTTTATACTTAAAATTTTTATGAAGGCGACACATAAAAATTGTCTCTGATTGGGTATAAATGATGGGTTTAGACAAGGGCATAAAGTGGGATTTTTGATGGGTTTAGGGAAAAATAACACAAGTTGGGAACTGGGTTTTGTTAGGTGCCAACACTGGCTCTGGTTGGGGATGCATGTCAAATTTGGCATAATGAGAACCAACTATCTCTGGGCAAACCAAAAGGCAAAAAACAAATAGGGGCAACAATGTATTTACAATGAGGGGGTATATACAAGACAACATACAGTCATAATCATGAGGGCACAAAAGGAAAGTTGACTATAATCAAAATTTAAACATGTTGCAAGTCAAACTTGCACAAGATGAGTGAAACTACTTGCCTCTATCAAAGACAAGCTAAATGAAGGAGTTGACTTCCCTCAAACCAAATATATACTTTTCACCCAACTACAACAACTGAAGAATGTCATCTGCATGTATCAATCTGTAGCATACACTTGTGGGGCTAAGGCAAGCTCCACCAATGAAATTATTGTTGTTGAGAAACCATAAGAAATATGTGCTCAACCTATTCCAATCCATATCATGTTTGTTCTCAATAGCACGGGGTGCAAAACCAAGAACCAGGTTAGCAGCAAAAAGAATAAATGAAGACAAACCTCCATTATCAAATGCCAAGCTAGCATACATGTTGATCTCTTTATGTAAATTGAGAGAAAATGAATACACCTTCAATTCACATGGCAAGGATAATTGTGTCGGAATGCACACTGATCCACAAAAGAAGACATCTCTTCTTGCAAATCAAACTGGAAAGATTCCAGCTTAGGTATACTTTCTAGTTGGGCTACCATCTGTTGATGTTCGGGCATACCCATGCCTTGTTGCTCATTCACATCAATGTCCCATACAAAGGACTCGACCTCTACTACAACAACAACACATTCAAGAGCTAATAAACTTTCTACATCAAAGTAGAAACATTCATATTCATTTGCAACTCCACCAAGCTCTTGAACAAAAATTTCATATGTGCTACCAAAACCTTCAACTTCCAAATCATACTCATGACTTAGGCTGCAATTCAAACCATCAACACACAAATCAAGATCGTGAGACACCTCACATGAAAAAATATGTTCTTCAAATTGTTTCTCTGTTTCAAGTCCACTTTGGCAATTTGTTGTGTCACACATTCTACTGTAAACAAACCGCTGACACATATCTTCTTCCTTCATTTTTATATTATTTCCTTGTGGTTGACTTGAAGCATACTCAACATGGGGAAGGAAACATACCTTCCACCAAAGAAACAAGTTCTCATATGCATCCACATGATCATCATCTTCACATTCATCAATGACAAGTTCTTCACAATGAAATTCCACAGCTACACTGACATTTATCTCTGATTACTTATCATCAAATGCAGCCACCTCCATGTGATCCTCATGCAAACAAATAATAACTACTTCCTCATCATAAAAAAGAACAAAAGAGAGTAATACATCAAACAAGAAACAAATTCCTTGCTCACAATCTAATTCATTTACCTGTGTACACTCATCATGATCAACCTCAAGAGTTGATCCTACTGATTATTCATCCTTGTACACAACATCCTCATTGTTCAATGAGCCACATACCTCGACATTAGGCTGGAAGTCATAATTGTTATCATTATTATTTTCACTTGATGAGTTGTCCAACTAAAGGTAGGTGCATACACTACTTTCATCGTCTACATCACTGTTATATAATGCACCACCTTCACATTCTATCCTTTTGACTATATAATCATATTCTTCTGATGTTGCAGTCATCTAATTGTTTGTATCCACATTGTCATTATTCAGATTAGCATGTTGATTACCAGCAACACATCCACTTGTAAATAACAAACCCTTTATGTAGTCATCTCTTATCTCATCCATGGAGTCTAGGGACAAATATGTTTGTTGCATACTCATTATTTTCAAATCATCCCGCACATAACTTAGTCCAATTTCATATGCTTTAAAAAACATATCAATGCAAGTGGGAGTGATAGGTCTGAAACCTTCAAGAATATTGGAAAGGGCAACAATAAACCTGTGACCAAAATCCTTGCTTGACTCTCCTTCTTGTCTCTTCATTTTTTTTCAGCTCTATGACAAGATCAGCAAGGTCAAGACCTTTGGAAAATTTATTTTCAAATGTTGCCACAAGTTCATTCCATGAGGCAAAGGACTACCCAGGAAAACTTTGGATCCATTCTTTTGCCTTTGCACACAAAGACCTAACAAACAACTTCATCCACATGTCCTCATCCTCAAACTAATGTTCTTCCATGAATTATGAAAATGCAACAACATGTGTGTCCCCTTCCCAAATATTGTACCGATCAAACCTAGGCAACTGGCTATAAACCTTGGTTGGCATACTCATCATTTTGTAATCAACCCAAGAGATATTTAGCTAATTATATACTGGATCTAAGGGAGGAGCAGGGGACTGAGCCAACTAATTTTTTGGGGCAACATGGAATGCATTGGACTGCACCCTAGACTCTAGCAACCTAATGTGATTTTCTATTTCTTCTTCTTGCTGCACCAATGACTCCAACAATTGTTTGGTTTTATCAATGTCACATTGCTGCATTGCTAAGTCATTTTGATTTTGCATGGGTACATATAGGTTTGGGTTTGTATAACATGCAAAGCCATGACTGGGATATGCATTGTCAGGATGGTCAAAAGCCAGATAGTTTCTAGGGTCTGCAATATAAGAAGATGCACATGAAGGAGCACCCTTAGGGTATCCATGTTCATATCAATAGGCCATGACTAAAATGTCCTACAATGTAGGGCATAAAATAGAGGCATACAAATTTGTTCCTTCAACATGACATGAACAAAAAGTGTCAAGGCCGGGAAGAAAACCAAGTATACCTTTATTTTGCTAGTTGTTGCACTGAAATAGAGCATTCAAATCACCAACAACAACCAAGGGGCAGCAGTAACAAACTCTTGTTCTTCTGATAGCAGGGTCACCACCTCTTCCAAAGAGGAATTCCTTGAAGTGTGACTAATCTTCAAGGCCACAAATTGATTATGGGTTCAACTCACCAGCATAGTCTCCAAATGATTTTAGCCCAACAGTATTATCCCCAACAATGACACCAAAATGTTGTTTCCCAAAATAACTAATACCCAAAACCCTAAAACATTTCACAATCACCCAGGCTAGGGGTGTCATCAAGGTGATTGAAAGAGGTTTATCAACAGGTCAAGGGTGATTTTGACCAACTAATAGGAGTGAGTATGATCCTCTATAGTTTAGGATCAGGCAGACCTAGGATGGATATTCCTAGAGGTGTGAAATAGAACACAAACAAACAAATACAACCATACCCAATATACACTTGACCCCTAAAGTTGTCACAAGGTCAAGACAAACTGGTTGCACATGCTTCTGATTAAGCTGATTACTGCACTATGCATTTGCACCTCATCATAACAATATTACATTACTTGAGATAACTCCACTTAACTTTGCATACACAACATACATAGTGTAGGCATACATGTACATGATTCACTAATGATTAAAATAGTTTTGCATCACTTCATATTTATCCCTGGTTATTATACTAAATCATGGAGAACATGTAGAAACCTAAACTAAATCTACTCCTACTCCTACAAATATCAGGATGAGGGTTTGATTCAAATGATGATTGATCCATCCCCAATATGAACTGATGCTTACTCCATTGGGTAACTAAGTCACGAACAACAAATAAAAGAAGCACACCCAACAAAATATCAACAAAATCATGAGTTACAGACATACAACTTTGAAATATGTTTCATATGATGGACATACTTATTTATCCCAAATACAACTACAATAACAAACACATAACTTAAGAAAGACCCATACAAAAGTTTTGTATGATTTAAATGTTGTCATACATTATTTGACTTATGTTACATTTATCCCAGCAAATGTGACAAAGGAGAATACAAAACTGTAATTCAATATTCCCTTGAATCATTACAAAGCACCCTGAAGACATACCATGATACAAGAATATTCAATGAAAACTTTCCTCCGTTCTATTGGATGCATCCCTTCATTTCCTATTCATACATTATCCTTTGCTTGATGCCCTAAAATCTCCCCTAGGCATTCCTGACCAGACAATTGGTTCAACGACCAAAATATAAAACCTCTTTGAATATGCATATATAGATTTTTCCATTCATTGTGCAACCTTGGGCATTGAAACTCGGTCAACAAGTACATCCATGCTGCATTAAAACTGGCCCATGGCCCTATCAGAAAATCTGCACAAATTAAGTGTGGGTCATACCCTAGCATGTTTGCAAAACTTGCATAGGAAGATTGCCCACATGCCTTAGGTACTTGGAGCATTATTGAGGGAAGGTTGAATCCATATCTTGGTACCTACAATATATGTTTCCTCCACTTTGTCCTCCTTGTGTACTGGTGCATTAAAGATATTCATTGTTTCAACCACCTGTATGACCTTGGTCTGCAAAACATTAATTGTTGGGTACCTATCCGCATGTTTTATCTTGCAATCATGGTGACCAAGAGTAGATGGGCATTTGGAAAACAAACCTGCCAAAATTCTATCTGTAAATCTTTTACAACACTTTAAAATATTTTAAACTATTACATTTATACTTCATGCTTTACATTTGATTTTTACATTTCAATTTGCCTTATCTGCAAAATTCTTCTATCGTGAACCTTGGAGTGTCTTTATTTTCCTTCTTTCTCTATATCTCTTTGGTGCTTTGTCCTTCCTTATCATCCTTTTTACCTTAATGGTAAATTGTGTAGTCGGCAAACCTTTCAATTCGTAAACTTCCTTATCATTCCTTTTTCTGCCTTTTCTTCTTCTTTTCTCTTTTGTCTTTCCCTTTGTCAGCAATTTCCTCCCACAACGAACTTCATCCTTGTTTCTTTTTCTTTTGTCTCTTTTGTCTTCTCTTTCCCCTTTGTTGGTGAAATCCCTTGTTAGTGAACCTTACGGTTAGCAAACCAAAAACTTTGCTGATGAAGACACATGTTCACTTCTTTGTCTTTTCATTCTTTATATTCCCTTCATCAACTTTTTGCCCCATTGGTGAACTTTACCATCAATGAACCTAATGGCTCATGAACTCTTCCTTTTTCCAATGAAGACTTTGCCTTTTCTTTCCTTTACATATTTCTTGTTGGCGAGTTCGCCAATCAACAGACTTGGCGATCGGCAAACCTGGCAATCGGTGAACCTTACAGTTTACGAACCACCCACTTTGCTGACGAGAGTTGCTTTTCTTTTTCTCTTGCCTTAGAAAATATTCCTCTTCCTTTATCGGTAAATTTGGTCATCGACAAACCTTTCGATTCACAAATCGCCAACTTCATCGATAAAGGCTCGACTCCTTCCCTTTTGCATCACTATGTCGGTCGATCGGCAAATCAGCGAAAACACAAGCTTGTGAACCTTAGTTAGCAAACCGGCAAGTTCGTGAACTTGCGAACTTGTTGACAAGGCAAAACTTAGATAATTTTTTCCAAGGACTTTCACACTTAGACAAATAACAAGAGGCTAGAGGATTTTATACTTAGAATTTTTTATGAAGGGGAGACATGGAAATTGTCTTTGATCGGGTATAAATGATGGGTTCAGATAACAAGGCCCCAAAGTGGGATTTTTGATGAGTTTGGGTCCAACAGAGTGCATGTGAACTCTGCCAAGATTCAACTCATCTAGGAATGGCCACAACCAAAGAATCTCACAGAGCTCCGCAACTAGTTGAGATTAGCAAATTTCTTCAGGGGATTTGAACTTGATTGCTCTTATGTGATTTGGTTGATGAACCAAGTTCCCAAAGGTGGCACTAGAGAAAAATTCATTTAGTCAACCCCACAATAGAAAGCATTCAAATAATTAAAATGTAGATTGTTTTGTACCAATACTTGCATTATTAAATCTTCAACAACCATTTGAGATCAAGACCAATGCATCAAAATATGCACTTGAAGCAATCCTCACTCAACATGGTCACCCAGTTGCTTACCACAATGGAACATTTACCACACCAATAAGGAACTACCCAACATATGATCCCGAGCTTGATGTTATTACTTAGGCTTGTAAACATTGGAAGCATTATATCTTGGGCAAAGAGACTATGATCTAAACATATCAAAAGTTGCTTTAGTTCTTATGGACTTAAAACAAGTTGCAACAGGAGCAACATAAAAATGGCCTTCTTATCTTCAATAGTTTCATTCAAACATCAAGCATAAGAAGGGAAGTGCCAATCTAGTTATCTATTATTGAGCCATCCATCAATTTAAACTCTCCTTTTTATTCTTGTTGCATATGGACATGAAATAAACAAATGGTGTAAATTGTATCCTTCTAACAAGGATTTTGTAAGTATCTATCAAAATTAGGTTTGTTGTAATTCAATTCCAAATTTCTACAAGCTGGATGAATTCCTATACCACCTTGGGCACTTGTGTGTCTTGCATGACGTAGAAATTAATATGGGAGGCTCATTTTAGTAAGGTTGCAAGACATTTTGGAGTTGAAATGACATTTTTGGTGTTGCAGTACTTCATTTAGCTACACCTTAGGTTAGATGTCACCAAATAGATAAAGTCTTGTACTACATGTGCAATTGCCAAACCAATCAATGGAAAGCAAAGTTTGTACACATCTCTATTGGTTCCAAAGAGATCATGGGAATCTCTTTCCATGGACTTCCTGTCAAGTTACTCTACTACAAAGAATGGTAATGATTATGTTTTTGTAGTGATTAATAGATTCTCCAAGATGACAATTTTGATTCCTTGTAAGAAAGCAATCTCAAGTTCTGGAAATAACTCAACTATACTTTTAGCATGTCTAGATCTACTTTGGAATCCCAATAACTATCTTATTTAATAGACACAAGGTTCTTAAGTAATTTCTGGAAGGCTTTTTTATCTATGCAAGACACAAAGTTAAATAAGTCTTATAACATTCCATTTGGATAAACAAAAGTGGTAAACAAGATGATAGTGCATCTTCTTAGAGTCTACAACAGAGCTCTGCATAGCTCTACCATACACAACCCTTTTCAGGTTTTTTTGGGTTTCCAACCTCTAGCACTCATTGGTGTATCTTATCCTATTATGCCATCAACAACTCCTTCAACTCAAAAGGAAATTGACAATTTTGTTCACTTCATTGAGCACACATTCAACATGTTCAACAAGGGAACCATTTTGCAACAAGCTAACATAAAGTACAAGAAATGCCATAGAAGCATTAGACATCGCACACCTTTCCAGTTGGTGATTAAGTCAAGCTACACCTGCAGAAGAAAATACTGATAGAACCCTATTGCAAGCTTGTCTACTTCAGTACAGGTCCTAGACCATCACCAAACAAGGAGATAACACTTTTGAGCTTAAAATTCCTTCCCATATTGAGTTGCATCTAGTCTAATTCTTGCACCATTACTTTTCACCTTTGTTGGATACATCAGATGTTGAAGAGACTCTTTAACATATGGAGATCAATCTAGAATGCAACATTCCCATAGAATTGGATCAAGTCATTGATACCAAGGTCAAATGGACATTAACAAGAGATCTTTCTCTTCAAAATCATTAAAGCAAGTCAAGTGCCTTTTGAGGGAAAATGTTTTATAGAGATGTAGATTACCAATTTGTTGCCACAACTGCATGCAATGGGTATAATTGCTCTTCAAGGAAAGGTGACTACACTAGGAGGATCTAGGGCACTAGATGTCACAAATCTTGGGTGTTGCTTGACAGCCCTTATGGTTTTCTTAGCAAGTTCCTCATCCAATTCAATAACCACATGTCAAATTGCAAGTATCAATCACAAGTCTTAATTGAATTCAATAGTACCACAAGACCTAGCTCATCTTCAACAATTGTGAGCATTGAAGCAAGATTTGAAAGGGTTAAGCTTGAACCAATGCTTCATATTCATCCTTTATATATTTATGTTCATAGCCATTATTGTAGGCAAGATAGTTGGAACAAGGCATAGCCATCATATGTCTATTCTCATATATTGTACCAAACTTAGCATAATAGAGCCTTGCTATTTAGTTCTACATATGTTGTAATTGTCTCATCTACTTTCTCTATTCAATTGCACTACACATTTCTACGCTCTATCATTTATAAGTCATTTCTGCACACAACCCTATTAAATTTGTTTAATATAGTTGTCCACAAAGTTATTCCGCTAGGCCCCAAATCATCAATAGATTTTATGTAACAAAGCACTACCATTATTACTTATTCAAGATGATTGACAAATTATCAAAGATGTCAATGCTAAAACTCTACATTAAGGAGATGTCAACAAAGGACATTGCCAACTTCAAGTACATATTTGTTCACTTTGGGCCACCGCAAACTATTATGTCATACATGTAGAACAAAATTTTCAAAATGTTAGGGTTCATGGACTAATAGACTTTATATGACTAAACATTTTTAGGAAATTGACAAAGTTGAGAATGTTCTAAATTCTTCAACCATTGTTTTTATGTTAATATTTCTAGCACTTAATAGATTGTCTTTGATGTATAATACTTCTTGAAGGCAATACGGGCGGCTTTTTAGTCCTTAAAAATATTCATTTTTATCATTTTTTTATTATTTTTGTAGGAGTACATGTGACCTTTGTATGTATGAATATTTTACTAGAATGAACTTTTCAACTAGTTGATGTGCTTGTTGCAGTGCAACTTCAGATATTTTGACAAAGGTTTTAAAGAATATAATCGTACAAGCTTTACAATCATTGTTTATGTTTGAAATTTTTTGGAACTCACATTTCCCAAAATTTGATATTGTTAGTCCTCAAAAATGTTCTTTTTTATCATTTTGTAATTATTTTTGTAGTACACGTGACCTTTGTTTGTATGTACGAATATTTTAGTGGAACAAACTTTTCAACTAGTTGACATACTTGTTGTAGTGCAACTCTGGATATTTCTACAAAGGTTTTGAAGAATATAATTGTACAAGCTTTACAATCATTGTTTATGTTTGAAATTTTTTGAAACTCACATTTCCCAATTTGATATTGTTAGATGTTTAGAAGACAATAAGGACATCAATCATTGTGGTGAAGGATTATTTACTTTGTGTGCCACCTTTGATCTAATCACTTGTAATGGTATGGATAGATGGAAGAAATCTGGCAATTTTACTTGCAACACATACAATCGGGTAGGTGTTGTTGACTACGCAATTTGTTCTAAAAGCGTGGTTGAAAAGATAGGGGAGGTCATGATCGGTGATCATTTTTGGGAATTAAAATCTAACCATAGATCAATATACTTAAGGCTTTCATGGATGAAAAAAAGACAACAATCGAAAAAAAGGCAACAATAAAAAAAAGGCAACTCGTGCGGCAACCCAATACAAATGGTAGAATTCTTTTAATAACAGTTTCAAGGCAGCACTAGAGCAATTATGTAAAAAAGAGAAAGCTAGTTCACAAGCCCTCAATAGTCATGAGTCAACCACTATAATCCAAGGAGTCCTTGAGAAGTGGAAAAGGGCAAAAAAAATGAAGTTGATAACAAATTGTTTTCTAGTAAATGTCTAGTTTGATGAAGATTGTAAAATTGCAAGGAAAGTTTTTAGAAAACCAGGAAAAGAGAAGATGAACATAAAGTGTTACAAGAAGATCATAAAAGAAAAAAAAGTAGATTTCATGAGCACAAGGCATGAAGAGTTAATCTACTTAGGTAAGAATAACCCTAAGCTATTTCGAAAGGAACTTCAACCAAAGAAGAAACAGACAAAAAATAACATCACTGCTAGTCCATGGCTTGATTATGCAAAACAGTTGTGTGAGCAAGAAATAGAGATTGATCCCCCTCCCTTGATCAATGCGACAACTAAGCTTTTCACTGTGTAAGAGGTCAAGGTTGGTATTGGGAAGTTGGGGGTTGGAAAAGCTGAAGACTTGGTTGAACTCCAAGTAGAATACCTTAAGTGAGGGGCGAAGATTCTTGCACCTCATATTACGAGAACATTCAACATTATTCAGCATGGCTTCCCTAGAGATTGGATCACCAGCCTAGCGACTCCTTTTTTAAGAGTGGAAATGCTAACAATCCTTCAAACTATAAGAACATCATGATCAATCATTTGTTCACAAAGTTGTTTAGTAGCATGGTTGAGAGTAGAATCAACAAGTGGGCAAAGGAGAAGGGTAAGAGGGAAAAAGGGCAAGTAGGCTTTAGGCCTAAGCATTCTACTTTAGATCATGGAGTTACATTGAAACACGTCATTGAAAAAATTTGGTATGAAAAGAAAGAGGCTTATTCTTGTTTTGTTGACTTTAAAAAGGCTTTTGACATGGTACCTAGAGATAGGTTATGGTGTAGAGCATTCCAAAGCATCTTAGAGGAGTTGTCCATAGACTCTATGAAGAGGTTCAAGTCAAAATTAAAACTTCAACAAGCATCTTTGAAAGTTTTAGGAGCGACATCAAAGTTAAGCAAGGGTACCCTTTTATCCCCCACTCTTTTTGGCTTATACATTGACAAACTTGAAGAGTGGATGAATTTGCAAGGTGGGGATGGTGTTCAACTAGGGGAATATGTGATAAGGCTCCTTTGGTTTGTTGATGACCTTATTCTGATTGCTAAGTCCCTTTATGGATTACAAGAGCACCTTGATGCCCTTGAGCTCTTCTGCAGAGATGTTGATACGCAAGTCAATACCAGCAAGACCAAACTCATGATTTTCTCTAACAAAAAGAAAAAAAATCTAGTAGCCATTTTTCTTTGAGGGAAGTATTTTTGAAGAGGTAAATGAATAAACGTATCTCGGGAT
Organism: Cunninghamia lanceolata; assembly: GCA_027924645.1. NCBI lineage: Eukaryota > Viridiplantae > Streptophyta > Pinopsida > Cupressales > Cupressaceae > Cunninghamia > Cunninghamia lanceolata. Next base: position 19,805,075 of record BSBN01000511.1, on the reverse strand, counting down.
TGAACCTAACAACAGGCTTAGTTGGGAGACTTGCAGAAAGAAAAGAACTTGGAAAGCATGGTATGCCCTCCAAAATAGATGCAAAGAAGCAAAATTATGGGATTAGAAAACTATTCAGATTCTTTTTGGACTATTGGTAAGCCTAGTGGTACTTTATGGGTGTGAGATTTAGGCTAGTAGCATGTCAAAGTCCAAGCAGAAGCAAATAGAGAGAATCCAAAAGTACATGATCACTATCAAGTTCAGGGTAAAATTTTCAAATCCATATGCCATTTTGTTAGCTAAAACTAGGACAGTTCTGATGGAAGCCACTGCTATGATGGGTCTCTTAAGATATCTCAAAAGAATTGAGCACCTGGAAACAAGTAGGTGGCCTAAGGTAGTCTTCAATGAGGTGCTTAGCGAAAGAAAGAAGTCTTGGATGAAACAAAGTAGCAAGTGGATGAGCAAGTGGAATATCTATTTGAATGTTTTCCCTACTGATGACAAAGATATAAAAACTTTTGTCATAGATAAATTTTGCAAGTCTATGTGGGGTGGTATTCTAGGGAGAAAGAGGAAACATTTCCTTTAGGTATTTAACCCCACATGTGATCATCAACAAAAAACACACATTGGGGCGAATATCCCTTGGAGAGCTAAAATTTTGATTGCTCAGCTTCGAACTAACTCGCATCAGCCCCGATGTGAAACAGAAAGGTGGAAAAGGCATAAAGAAACTTGGGAAGAGAGAGTGTGTGAACTCTACAATGCGGGGGCAGTGGAATTAGAAAAAACACTTTTAGATTGCAATGCTTACATAGACATCAGGGAAAAATATGTGGGCTTCCTGATAGCAGCTTCTTGGCATGATTTATTTATAGAGGCGTCATTTAAAAAAATAGGAGAGCTCATTATATCTTTGAATAAAAGAACTAAAAAAGGCAGAAGCAAATATGATTGGGTTGGATGTCTAATAGGTTATTTTTAACCTCGTGGATTTTAAACGTTATTCTATTCTATTCTTACAACATGTATTCACAACTTCAAACATGTATCCATCCCACGTTTAACATATCAACAAATTCATGTTTCAAGGTATTTGGATACATACGATCAACAAGCGAAGCAACATTAATGTACTATAAAGTTATGTGCTTAGAGTGAGATGGCATTCAAATTGGAGAATGGTGGAAATGTTTTTGAATGGGAGAATGGCGTTCGAACAACGAATGAGCAGGAGATTGGGCTTACTACAAGATCTGTGTAGGAGCTTGCATAGGGTGTCATTGCACCTACGTGGGACATTGGGCTTAGGAGTTGTTTGGTTCCCTCTGTCCCTGATACTCAGATACATCAAGACTTGTATGCCCTTTTTCCTAGGTTTATTTTGAGTCATGGCATTGATTCATCTACCCCTATTTGAGACAAGAGTCCCTCTGCGGCACGAATACTTGTGCGTTCGGGTCTTGTCAATTCTGGGTGCTCAATGATAGCCTCAAAAATATTTCTCTACGGTAGTGAATAAATTGGGAGCTCAACCCCACCCAACCCAACATGGGGTTTATTGGCTATTGCCATGTGCCAGATCATCCCGGATGGTGATGTGTGGCCAAGAAGTCTCAGAAAATGAGGAATTTTATCATACACGAGGGATGATTTATAGGTTCAATGGTTTTTGGCCATCTCTTCATGTGTAACAAACCTTCTCATATTACTCGGAATTACACATACAATTTACTAGATGTTGGTTAACAGATTTGTCACCTAACTCTATATTCTCATGCTTGGACAAGTGACAAATGTAAACAACAGTTGAGCCTAATATATTGGTATTTTACACAGGCTCTCTGCTTATTTAACAAGGCACACCTACCTTCAACATATATTTTGCTAAATGAAAAACTTCACGATTGCTTTTAACCAAAAAGAAAAACAAAGGTAGAGCTTTTGACTCGAAATCAATAAAGGCAAAATCTACAGCTTAAAAACTAGAAGTTCACAGACTTCCCACCACATAGCATGAATTAACAATAACATGGACATATATATCACTACTTCAAATGATATATCAATAGATAAATATTCTCACCAATGAGCAGAAGTATGAATATCCAACCACTAAAACACATGAATACCATTAACATTAGCAGAAACACATTCAACTTAGGAAGAACATGAATTCAAATAATCACAACACAGATTATAATTGTCTAAATCTCCACTGTATCAATTTGTATTGCATATATCAAAGTAGTTGAAACAAAATTAACTATCACCCTTCAAAACAAAGTTTTTCAAAAGATCCTTAATTCGACCAGTTATCCAGAATTTATAGCTAAACTGAATTATAACCGTCTTGAAACCATAATGGCTTCTTGAAAACGCTGATTAAAAGATTGTTTAAACAATAATTATAATAAAGGGCCCTCCAGAGCCAATAGTTTTAGAGCAAGCATGAAATAAATTATAAACATGAAAATTAAATCAATTCAGAATTTGCAAGTCCCCATCGCCATCATCCACCTCATCCATCTCTTCGTCTTCCTTCGATTGTTCACCTTCTCCAGTGACACTTTGTGCCGCTTGAGGTACCTGTGCTCGCAACCTGGCTTTGTATGCTCTATACTTGTTGATAACTGGCGTTAAAGACATGCCTAGTGGAGATCCCGTCATGCTGATGTCGCGTTTATTCTTCATGACCGCCTTGTCGGAGTCTATCACCTTGTGATACACTTCATCGATGCCATATCTGTAATTGTTAACGTGCGTTGCCAATTTAGAAAGTCTCCCCAATGACTCCCCTGTAATTGCATTGTAATTCTCTACTTCCTTCGTCACCACCTTTTTAAATTTTTGTTTGATCACCTTAACCTCCAACAGCTTCTCATCATCAGATCCATTAGCCTCTACCTCTAAAGCAATAAGATCCCTTTTTATTCTCATCATCTCTTTGTAGTAGGTTGCGACTGCCTTTCCCGTTTCCTCTTCTATTGCAATTATGATACAGAGTTTCCATTCCACAACATCAGCCCACACAGCGATATCCAGTTCCTTGGGATCAACTATAACTTCTTCAGCCATAAGAATACCTAGATCCATATTAGCTAGTTCTTGTATTTCCTTAGAAGCAATATTCAGGCTATGGTGATCACTGCAAGCTTTATCAAACTCTAGTATCAAAACTTTCCTTTTAGCATGGATGGAGTCAAACAATTTCACTGCCTCCTCGATAAAAATGAGACCATCAAAGATGATCTTCTCGACCCATTGATCCATAGCTTTCCTCAGAAATAAAGAAACTTTAACTTATTGTAGTAAACTAGGATCGAGAGTGTGAAGGTTAACACTTGAGGAGGCTTCAGTGGAGGGAGTTATTACTTCAGCAAGTGAATTAGCAAAAGAAGATAGGGAACTTACATGTGCTAATAGTTTTGAATTTTCTTCTTGCAATCCTTTCACTCTTTTAGAAATGTTATCAACTGAATACTAGACATGGTACAAATCCCCTTCAGTGGTTGATGGCCCCAAATCCACTCGACTTACCTTGAAGCAGCTGTTGTTATCTCATCTTCATTCTTTTCTACTAGTGGATCTACAATTTGCAAAAACAGGTTTCCTGAAACAGGATCGGTCACAATTCTCGACATCCTCTTTGCATGTTTGGGTTTAGGGACCATTTGTAACAGACTAGCTACAGTGTCAACACTTTCATCAGCAGGAAGGGTGTATCTTTTCTTCTTTTGGAATACCTTCTTTAACTAATTTGGGGATGGAGCAGGTATATTAGCGGCATTGGAAGTAGCTATTATAGGTGCAAGGTGAGAACCCTGCTCAAACAATTCTCTATGTTGTGGAGAATTAGGCAAACTAAGCAATGAATGCAACAAATAACCTTCTCCAATTTGCGAGTAGATGAAAGAATCAGAATCACTTACATGATTGTTAAGCGAGGGCACATGGTCTACTTCAGATGACAAAGCAGCCAATCTAGTATTTCTCTACATCACTTGAATATCTTGCTCATAAGTGGTCTTTATCTTCCCAGTGTCTTCAGGTAGCCTTTCATCATTGCCATTTGATTGTGAGCCGACTCTTTGAAGAGTCGGGTCCAAACTAGATGACCTCCTATATGAATTAGCAGTTTGAGATCTAGCTTGATTTTGAAAGGCCGAATCCCTTGGTGTTGTGGAACCAGTATAGCCCTTCACCTTTCCTTGTAGCCACTTCTATGTTCTCCTCAGCACATGTAAAGAAAGCAACATGATATCAGTGACTTCCTTTCCCAACCATTTTATAGGAGGCATGGGTTCTTTGGATGCTGCATCATAACCTTCACCCAACATATTCAAAAAGTCATCAATGATATCAGGGACCTGAATATCCAACTTGAAAACACAGACCTGGTCCACAGTCAGCCTCATCCATTTTCTCCTTTGAACCTCTCTCTCATCAGCGCAATCCTCCCAAATATCCTTGAGTTGAGGATGGTGCGAATATGAACCAACTCCATGCATGTTTTCCTTTATGAAATTTTTACTATCAAAAGATACACAGGGAGACAGACTATGCAAGCTGAACTTAGACAACAACTTGTCAACATTTCTAGCAGAATCATTATTTTTGCAAGAATAAAATGACAGAGACATAGGGAAAGAATACCCTTTCTTTTTCATTGCCTGATACTTAACATTCAATGTTGCCATCTGGCAGCATACTTCCAACAATACCAAATAATCAGAAGGGTACCACGGCAATTTTAATGGGGTATTTTCAAAACCCCCAATTCTTAGGTAAGAGAAATGATCAAACTGTATGTAGAAACTCCCAAATTTCATGATAAGTGCAGATGCTTCCACTGAAAACTTCTTCTCAATTAAGCCATCAATTCTTTTAACATCATAGAAAAAGTATCATTAACACGTCTGAAATCTTTCATACCTTCTTTCCTTTACAACTGAGGAAAAATTTGATACACAGGCACACTTGCCATAGAACTCCCTTGAGTCCTCAAACTAGGCCAAGTAGCCTCTCTTCGAGCCAATATGTGGATTAGTTGGGAGCAAATGTGGAAACTCACATTTCGTGCAAGGTTCATCAGCTGTTCATGTAAGCAATTGCTGATAATCTTCGACCAATCAATACAGTGGTCTCCACAAATCAACAGAATGAATCTACACATCCAAAATTCAAAAACATGCAACTCGGGACTCCCAACTACTCTATTCAACAACGTTATCATGTCTGATATTTCTTCTTTGAAATCGCTCCTCTTTAAATTGGTAGGTAGCCGAGACTTACCAGTCTTTTCATTCTCCAATCAATGCTTAGCAATGCTGGTACGACATTGGTCCTTCCTCTCATTGTAATAATTCCAAGCCGAGGATACAGAAACATCAGTGTTATCTTCATATTCTTCAAAGTGTAGAGCCGAAGCAATAGATTCATAATCAATTTTTACTACCACAATGCCATCAGGTGTCCTTATCTCTTGGGAATCTGGGAAATAGCCATTGGCGCACGTGACTACCAGTTCAAGACAATGCATAGCCAGAGGAAAACCACCTGCCTTGTCTAAGCCACTGCTGATAATTTTCTCCACCAAAGGGGTTTTCTTCTCAGACCTCATTCTTCTCCAAAAATCATCCAAATCAACGTGGCCCAAATTCGTATCCCTCACTTCAGAAAGACCATTGTCTACAATAGAGGCTATAGGAGTCCCTTGAAACTTAAATTTCATCTTTATATGCTCGAGAAACTAGAACACCAGAGATTCGGAAAGGAATGCAGAAAGAGGAGAGTGAGGCAAGACACCAACATAAAATTCTTCGTGCAAATACATGGGAACTGAAATCTCTAAATCCTTGAAGAAAATATTGAGCCTTTTATAAAGAGAAGAAACTACTAGCTAGGCTGACCTGTAGTAGTGGAACTGTGCTGGAATTTCGCACGTAGCAACTAGTTGTTTGTTCTTCTACAATGTATTCCCTTTATACAATATCACCTTAGGCATGCTCAAGAACTTATTAAGTCTTTTCTCATTAAATCGCCAAGGAAAAATATTAAAGATTGGCGGTGAATTCATCTTTATAACACATAAATGCATGCCTTGACTTTCCCTCCAAAGATTGTGCCACTGTGTCTTCACGTACTTCAAATTAAATGCAAGGCGACAAGTGTCATTCTTTGGTACTGTATGCCATCACAACTAGCGCCCCTTGGGAAAGTGTGCTATTCAGAGTTGACAAGTCAGGCATAATTTGAACATTTGAACTAGAAGTCAGAGATTTGAAACTTCAAGGAATCCCTAACTTCCTGACTACAAAGGAAAGACTTTTACATCATAACACAAAGAAAGGTCCGAAGCATGATAACTAAAGGCAAGTCGTAAGTCGGGCGTTTCAAGAACTTATGAACTCGCCGACTTCAGTTCAAAAATATGAAGAATTGGCAACTTACTGAAAAATGACTAAGTAAACTTTGATCGCAGTGAAGAACTAAGGACAAAGACTGACAAAGGATGAAGAAGAAGACTGAAAATGGACGCAAACACCTTTTGAGAAAAAAGGGGGGGTAACACTAGAAAAGTAAAAGAACGTGATAAAAATGAGTGAATTTTTTTTTTACATATACTTATTTGCATAGTCACAAAGAAATAAAAACATATCTTTTCTGAATATTTTCAACCTTGAAATTGCAACATATTCAAAGATAGGATCATAGTGAAATCATTTCACTTTACAATTACAAATAATTTACACTTGGCAAAAAAAATAGTTTTATTTTACATAAGTTTGACTAGCATAAGTCATAACATGAAGTATATTGTATCTAGATTCTTGATATCTATCTTCACAAGTCTCAATGAGTCTTCTGCTACAGAGGGAGAGCATCATTTGAGTACTTTACCTCCAACCACAAACCGGTGGTCCCTCGCACACCTTCCTTCCTGGAAGTGGCCCTACCCTTCACAAAGAGTGTAGACATAAGGAACCAACACATTGCCATCTGAATCCTAGTGTGGTGTCCTACATAACTCAATCGACCATACAACTCTAGACAATCTTCTAGCTAAGTATCATCATTCTGACTTGTCACGTCATCTAGACACTGTGAACCGACTAATGCATGTAGAGACAAATGCATCGCTTTGGCCAATGTTTCTATATGAATAGACGTTTGCAATAAACGTAGTCGTGTCTCGACTTGAAAAATATCTTATCCTACAGCTTGAATTTCCTCACTTAGTAACTCTAGACATAAAATTGTTTGTACTATATTCAAATTCTAGTCAATATGACTTAGAACTAATCCTTAATCTAGGATATTTGTACAATATATAGGTTTAGGTAATTCTAACCTTTCAGAGAGTCCCTTTGCATACTTGCATTTTCTAGGGTCTATGACCTCTTGTCATTCTACTCACTGACTCTAATATAAAATACTCTTGTGTTTTATAACAAGTTTCGACTCCATCATTGAATCACTTAAATTTATCAATATACTACTTAGACTCTTTCTATCTTGTTCTATGGTTTAATTAACCACTCACTGTCGACCAAAATATATAAAGTCAAATCCAACTTAAGAGTTTTGAGTTTTCTAAACCCTTCTGGGTTGATTCTAGGGTTTTAACTTCTCTAATCCAATACATGGATATATCAATACCCATGTTTTCCAAAGATAATAAGTTATAATAATATAACATGGAAACAAATACCTCTAGTCTTCCCATAACCACTTGGCATTGTTCAAATTCACATTTCACGCAACATGAAGAAACATAATATTCGAGGTATATCCTCATTCATATAATATCTTAATGAATACTGTCATTTTTGTAACTAGCCTTTTGACTAAGTTTAATCTTTCAACCTAAATAGGTTTGAGTCATAAAAGATAATAAAATACTTTCAACCTCTTAGTCTTCTTAAGTCTACCGACTTTCAATTTACGATAGGTTATGAACTCATATATATAACACCCTTTGTATATATACCACATAAACCTTTATCAACAATCATAAGTACAATCTTCACGTGGGGTTGAGTTTCAAATCCTCACATGCCAAACCGGGAATTGATCATCATTGGGTTAACTTTTTCTTCTGTGCACTTAGCACTAAAATAAGTTCTATTGAACATATGAGAACTATAACTTTCCACCTCCTATTTTGCATATACCCTTGAGCTGGTTTAATAGTTTCAATCTTGAAACATAGAAGTTAATTATGTCTCCAAGTATACTCTTTCTCGAGATGAATTAATATAAGCAATAGTTGCTAATCAAAAGGCTATCTAGGTTTTCACACTCCTGGATCACCCTTTCCCCTGGATTTGTATTATAATATGAAAGGAATAATTCTATTTCTCATAAGGAGATTTATATCCATGTTGCATCCTTGTCACTTCAATATCACAATGATATTATCTCTCCAAAATCTCCATTCAGAAAAATAGTGAATATATGCTTCCAAAAGCAAGGATCTATCATAATTTTCAACGTAGATATTCGCTTAGGACTAATTAATCTTTCTCCTTGATAAGTTTTGAGTCTACACTATTATTATTAACCTCAATAAAAAAAAAGGTCTTGCTCTCACAAATAACTTCTCTGGAGTAAGATGATAATATTTATCATTGTTATAAACACTTATTTGAATTGGTAACACTAACCTTATGTGTTTCCAAAGATATCATTTTCTTTTAGTTAACTCTAAATAAATAACTTATCACAGAATCTTGTGTTTCATCCTAGAGTAAAGTAACAAAACTATCATGATGTGGTTGCACATATGATGTGATATCACCTCTTGGTGTTTTGTCAATACCCATATCATATTTTCATTTCTAAGATAAGAGTTCCGCTATCACATAACCTTTGATAGATCACAATCATTAAAACTTGTATAAAAACATCATTTGAGATATAAACCATCTCTTTCTAGATGCACATGTCTTTGACTACTAAGTCTAAACAAGGTTCTATGAAGACCACAAAAAGGTTTAACTTTCCTTAGCATCTCTGCAAGAACTAAAATATCCTAAGTTTAAATCTACTCGGCCTTTCAATCTGCCAAGGTTTACAAAATAATACACAGTAGCTATAAGTTGAGATCATAGTCTTTCGGCCTACTTCCAAACAAGACCTTACACCTTGTAAAGGTTATACATTCTATGTACTATAGAATAACCATTGAGGTCTCATCTTCAAGACGTTGAATATAATAAGGGAATATAGTCCTTGATACTAAACAATGATACTTTTATCTCTAAATATTAACAAAGTACAAATATTAGCTAGACTTTACCATAGAACACATATTACAAAGACTATTCGGCATTAAGTTTATTCAGTATTCTACAAAGCTTATCAACCGAGTACTCTCATAGTAGGACAGTATGCTTAACAGCCTTATGCACATGGCACTTACTAGGCTTATCTTCCATATTCACTGATAGAGATATACTTGGTTCACTGGCCATATACACACAGAGATGGTCTAAAACTATCGGCCAGAGATCCACAGAGATACTCTTAGTTTCAACGGCCATAAAACCACTAATATAATCTATTTCTATCGGCCATAGAGACTCAGAGATTCACTAAGTAAGTTGGCCTTAGATATACTCTATGATGTTCTATGTTTGTCGACCTTATAATACACAGAGGTTTATATATATATATATATATATCGGCCTCATAAAAACACAGAATATAATAAACTTGTTGGCTTATACATGCAAAGATGATCTATATTTATCAACCTGATCTTATAAATTTGATGGCAAAAAGATTGAATGAGAGACAGAGTTATCCTCTATAGTTGTTTCTGTTGATCTACAACATTGGACTGCCAAACTCTACATTTTCATACTACTGTAAAAATGATATAAACATTGTTTCATCTAACTACGTTCTCTATTTATGATACACTATACATTTAATTCCAAGAGAACATAATCATGTTGTATGCTAACAACTACTGCATTTTGAGAATGAAAAGATAAAGCTTTATGAAGACTTTCTTACCTCTTAAAGTCACAGGATTCAATGCCTGTGCAAACTCTAATCTCTTGCTAGCTGTCAGGGTTGACTTCCTTTATCCTTCTGTATTTCTAACTCTTAAATCACCGCGATGTTCAAGATAAGAGCAAACTCACTAATATTTAACAGAACTCTCACTCTAATTTGGCTTCGGCTTCCTATTCGAAGCTCTCTTTTTATAACAGAGATCTCTCTTTTATGCGACCTTCCTTTAATCAAAGTTCTCTATCTCATTCCAATTGATGGCACGCTTTCATATCACGCTCTCTCGAAAGCTTGTCTCCATTCCCAGACATCACTCTGCCTTCCATATCCCTTTTCTCCCTGATGGAATAGCCTTAATAAGGACTTAACCTTTTCACGCTACCGTGGAGGTCATGGCATAAACCTTGCCTAAAATCTCACCTCACACGCATGCAATGTAGTGGAGTAGTTGGTCTTAATGACCACACTCATTCTCCTCCTTAACTCCTTATTGGATGTGGGGATGGGAGTTAAGTGCTCTCTTAATTACATAAAGAGGTTTACAATAATTACTAACATACCACGATGCATAACAAGCTTTTCAACATCATGTTATAAGTATAAACTTATAGATAATATCTAAATAGATATAAAACCACATAGTGTAGGTATGCACAACATATTCTTACATTGTTCCTATCACTTGACAAGATTACAAGAATTGGGTCGAGGTATTCTCCCCGTCTCGATCTTGCGTAAACACTTAAAATAAATAGGTTTTCTTAATGGAATTCATATCGGAATTACCAATAAAGGAATAGTTTAATCATTAATAATATTTTCTCTTGAATATAACTATATTCATATCAATGAAGGACTAACGACTATCGACCATTTCCATGTCGAAGGTCAAACTTCCTGACTTGGTTTATGACAAAACATAAACTTATTGGATCTTTTGACAAATCGACGACTGTTGAGTCGAAACCAAACTTAGACTAGTTGGATTGAACACAACTTACCAAACTTGACGACGATTCACTAAACTATGAAGGCATAAAACTTAGATGGCAACCAATTCGTTCTATCCATAAGTCTATTCACTTCTCTCCGATGATGCTCTCCCTCCCTTTTTTGGAGAGTAAAAACCTTGTTTGTTGAATATAACTTGCAATCTCCAAACTATAATTAGTGTATCATTAGTCAATTGATAATCCTTATGAAATCATAACATCTTATCATCATATAATCACATGTCAACTCTAATCATATAAGCATAAACTCAAGAAATCATTGATTTATCTTGACATTTTCACTTAACGTCAAATCATGCATAATCATCTACTAATTACATGCAAGTAAAAAGTAAAACATAATCAAAATCTGGGATGTGACATCCTGCTCTTCACAGGTGGGTCATGGATTCATGGAAGCCACTTGTGGATGATACGATTGAGCTCTTCCCTTGTTCAAGGGGTTTCTTTATAGTGACTTTTGCTTCTACAGAATAACAGGACTTGGTGCTCGATGGTAGGGTTTGGTTGTGGGGTGAGCATTCTTTCTCAATCAAACCTTGGATTCCTTCCTTCAATCCTCTCTCAAAGTTGTCGTATATTCGACCAATTTGGGTTCGTCTCCCGAATCTCCCTCTCATCTCCCTCTCCAATTTTGGGATGATTCATGCTACGAGGGCATTGGCAATGTTATTGATCGCTTCTTGAAGACTTTACTACCTCTTTGATTGGACATACTACGGTCGCTCGCATCTTAGTGGGCATTGATATCTCCAAACCCCTTCATGGTGATGTGGTTCTGATGGTTGGAGATAGACCTTGGATGCAACAACTAGACTATAAAGGTCTCCCCTTCATATGCATACGGTGTTTTGCTAATGGTCACTTGGCCTCCAGCTTTCCTCTTGCTTGACGTAAGGGTGCTACAACTTGGTGGAAGGATGCTCTCATTGATCACTTGATAATTAAGCCTTCGCAGGAGGTTGATTCCTTTGAGGATAGTTCCTCCCAGAAGGATGTGCCTTCCTAGGAGACTTTACCCGACCCCCCTGTGGAGGCAGACAAGGCTAACCCATCGACCTCACCGGCTACTTCTGATAGACCTTCGGCTCCTTTGTTGGCCCCTTCCGCTTTGGGTCGAATTGATGCTTTGTCGGTACCTGTTGCATCTTCTACGTTGTTGGCTTCTAGTTTAGCACGTGAGATCTCTTTGGTTGCGACGTTTGTTGAGGGTCCCCTCCTCTCGCCTTGCTTTGAAGATTTGGACTCAGAGTTTTCTTACACAGTGGTTCAACAAAAAAAAGTTTCCCCAAATCTGTTGTTGCTTCGCGACCGAGGGTTAAGGGAGTTAGATTTGCTTCCTCGAAATCTGGTGGTGTTTAGATCCATTGTTTTGTTTTGTAGCTGGGTTGTTTGTTTGTTTGTTGTTTTTGTATTGTTGTTGGCCTGCTTGTAGCCTATTTTTCTCTGCCCTAGAGGCCTCCTATATAGGGATCAACACCCTAGTTTGTTGCTTATCTTAATCAAAAACATTAATGTACTATAGTATTTCCATTATATTTGCAATTACTAGTTAAATTTCATTTGGATGTTAGTTTTCAACTAAATGGTGGTTCAACCCTGGCATTTACACGGCGACTCTCAAGTTCTTAACAATACAAGGTATACTGAAATAGGGGAATGTTGTTCTCTTGGCCTCCTCTCTCTTATGTATTCACAATAATCTCTCTTAATGATAATACCAATAAAATACAAATCCTTACTAATAACACTATTGTAAGCGATGTCCAATGCTCATTATGACAGTTCATTTTATAATCTTCTGTTACATGGGCCAGAGCATAATAGGAATTACAGAATGGGCTATCAGTGTCAGTAATGTTTCAAGAGCTTGTGTTGCATGTCAGTTTCCAAAGGAACACTATCTTTGCATCTGTATCTGTTAAGTCTGATAAGAAATAACAACTACAACATGGAATCGGCCTTTTCTGCTAGTTGCAAGACCAATTGTTTCGCCTGCAAATAATTGATTTGTCTTTTGCTTTACCACAAATTGAACATGTAGTTTAAATGCATTCATTCAAGAATTGCAATGCATAACTTGGGTCACAATGTCATTTGTCCAATCTGAATGCTAACAATAAATTTGTAATATGAGGCTTCTGTTAACAAAAGACATTGTGAATTTGGTGCAAATACAGTTACAGTGGGTGAATATTATTCCTAAAACTAAGTTGCTAGTAACAGTGGCCATTAGCTCCATCTCGTAATGAAAATGCATTTTAATGAATAAACACAGGAATAAAAAGCTCAATTGAATCTTTTTTTTCTCAAGTCTTCAATATTTTTGAACTTCTTAATAGTTTGAGAAGAAACTTGTACGTGATTTTAATGCAATTAAGACGTTTTTTGGCAAATACCAAAGAAAATGCCTAACGGGGCATGTTTTCTTATCAGGTAGAACGATTATTTACAATATGTAATTAAAGAGTCTCTTTAAGTTTTACATACGTATTTTTCTTGATAAGATCACTTTCCACGCTACACTGAGAATTTATGATCTTTCCAATTTTTTCAGTACAAAAGCTTGTGCTTTGCTCTTCATAAGCCTGAATCCTTTTTTGGATGAATGCCTTTGGTTTTTGCTACTTCTGATATCAGTCTTATCTCTCTTGGTCTTCAACTCGGAGTTTGCGAGGCTAAGATCATATATTCATGTAAATTCAGAGTCCATGTTTCCTGGGTTCCAATTACATGGCAAAGATGTTTTTTGGGTAAGCATGTGGAAGACTAATTATCAAATGCATTTGGACCTCTCTACTGGTGATGACTGCACCACATTGCAAGTAGGTTTTATCCTCACTTATCATGTATCTTATACCTATTGCATGATATTTGATTTTGCCATCTTGCTGAGCTATTCCTTTGCAACCACATAGCAGTACAACAGGTAGATCTCACATCCAAGATTTGTGATATCAAAGTCTTGCAGTGTCTTACTTATTCAGAATCTGTTAGCTACTACTACTAATATTAAGAACTATTCGTTTTTATGATGACAATGATTACTAGCATCTGGATGGGCTATTTATATAAGATTATTATTCACCCAATGAAATTCTGAAGAGATTCAGAATTCTCAAATTAGTTGTGAATATTTATCACCACTGGTACATATCTCCATTGCAGAGGCACCTTAATTGCAAATATTTGATGGCTTGTAATGATCACATCTACGTTGGTATATTTGAGCTCAAGATTTAGACTTTAAGATCTTACATATCATCATCATAGATTTGTCAATCTTGGACATTAGACTGAAGGGCCATACATTTAAAATCTTACTGCCGTCCACAATGTCTTGGTAATAAAATCATATTATTAGCATGCATGTGCAAATGCAAATTAAACTATTCTAGAGTTAGGAAGGCATACACTTTCTAGATGAAAATATCTAAAATGACAAGAAACATAATGAAATCCAACATTTAAGCAAAGCTACTCAAACAAGAATAACCACTTAACAAAAAACTATTGTCAACACAGATTTCGTTGAGGTCAAGAAGTCAGTTGGAGTGTTAATGTCAGAGATGACATGTATCCAAGGTTAATATGGCTGTTTGATGAAAACACTGTAAGTGGAGGGAGACCTGCTCTGGAAAAAGTGGCCCTTATTTACCTCACTTTAGATGCACACTAAGCTTCCATTGACCTGAAAGTACTTGACAACAATTGTTATATTACATGAATACACATACCTGCCTGTCCAATAATACAATGGTGTTGATATTAACACCTCCTAAGTATACACATCGAGGATTCCTTTTTTACAAGGGCTTTCTACAATAAAGATATTGAAGCATTACCTGTCTGATTTCATACCTACAAAAAATTTCATTTTTGCCATTTTAAATGAACTTCACACAAAAATTGTGACACATAATACAAGACCACAACTTTCTCTCAAATCTCATCTGAGATTTAAGACATGCACCATCCATAACTTCATTACAGAACAGTGTTAATGTGAAGAGCCTTTAGCAGGGCAGTTGCCATTTGTTTTACAAGCACCTGGCCACCAGAGCGCTCTCCATCCCTCCGTTCTTCAATGAGGCTTTGCAGTTTAACAGGCAAAGCATTCTCAACTATAAGTTGCTTAGGCCTAGGATGATGCTCATAGACAGCCTGCAACAAGCATTCAATGCAGAATTAAGCAAGTGTTCTCATTTTTAATTAAAAATAATAACTTGTTATAAGACAATGTTTGTCATTCTACATACTAATAATTCACTTCAATTGCAGAGTTTCTCAGTTTGATCTTGAATATAAGCTTGAGAGTAAAATTGAACAACCTTTCGACTGATTCACTTGAAACAAAGAAACAACTAGATGTAAATAGAAGGGTGCAAGGATAGTCTTCTATCCACAACAATTTAGATTTAACTATTTACATCCTGGAGAAGGATCCATCGAAAACTTTTGCTCAAAATAAGATGCACAGTTTAGAAGAGATTACAAAAAAAGGTAACATAGAAAATGTCATTAAATCATTGTCAACCATCAAGAAAATGCTCTTGTTTAGCTGATTGCTGTTGTAAGTTTGATTGCCTGTCAACGTAACAGGGAGATGGATAGAGAATCAAGAGTACACAAGGGTATATTTGTCTCGGTTTCTGTAAATTTGTTTCCTAGTGTTCTTACAGATAATACATTTCTCTGTTCATTTTGGCCATTTTGGATGCTGTAATGAATAAGTTGTTAAAACTATTTGATAAAGCTAACTTTTTTGAATTTGGTGATGGTATCTTTCCTGTACATTTCTTTCAATGACATGTTTTAAATAGATTTCCAATCTAGTGAAAAAACTTTTCGATGTTGTGTGTGTTTTGAACTCAAAACTTAGGATATCGAAGTCAAGTAACATCCTCCTTCCTGTAATTGGATCCACAGATAAATCTCAATCCTAAATTAAATTTAGGTCAATATTGTGATGAACACACGCTTATACTGAGGGGGGCGTTGAATCAGTATAATACAATCTTTTACTTTTTCAAACTAATAACGACAATAACATCAATTGCACAATATCATTCACTTAAGATCTAACAATTATGCAACATAAGAAGAACACAAGATTTGCGTGGAAACCCTTGCAGGAGAAAACCACAGCAATATATATATATATATATTGATTTTCTTCGTAGGCACCAACCTACTTCTTTTACAATATTCTTTTGTAGGTACCAACCTAGTAAGAGACACCAATCTCTTATTTTAATAGGCACCAGCCTAAGACCTCTTCAATGAATTATATGTCTTCACAAGATCTGAATGTAGATACACTTTTTCTCACAAATCTGATTACAAATCATGTAAACTCTTATTTCACAAAACTGATCACAACTATGGAATTGGAGATCTCTTCACACAGATTTCTGCCTTACAATCTGCTTTAAATTTCCTTTACAATCTATAATTCTGCCATAAAATCTTATAAATCTGCCATCTACTCTCTCATACAAATCTGCCTTTAACCCTTTCTTACAAATCTGCTTTTAACTCTTCATATGCAGATCTGCAGGTGTCTAATGGATATATATTTTTCTTCTCACACACACCTTCAAACTCAACCACAAACCTCTTCTTATTCCTTCCCGAGTGAGGCAACTTTACTCAAGGGACATAACCAATTCCAAAGAGGCATCACTTTACTTATTTTATAACGCTTCATAACACAATTCGTATAAGACAAAATTTGTCTATTTGTGGGACTTTTTGTCCTCTTGTGTGGAGCGCTCCTTCTAGGGGGTCGGCTACCTTTTGAAAGATATTTAATTTATTTAAATTTGTTCAACCTTTAAACAAGGGTGCCAAGGTAATGAAAGTTGGCCATAAGTATTAAATTCTCCAAGGACGGTGCTGGAAGTGGGAGTTGGCCAGCTTGTAGTAGTTTATTCTAAATTTAAGACTCCAATGTGGCTCCAGCAAATTATGTCGGCCAGCAAATCAGTATTTAATCTTGGTGTATTTGTTGAAGTCAGCCATCTTTTATTCATGTTTAAATATTTAATTTAAACATACATATCATGATTCATTTAACCTTCATCTAATTTCATCAATATAAGTATCAATGACATTTACTTACTTTGACATCAATGACAATAATCTAACATATTGAAGCTATCTAGTAAGATCTGAACAATTAAATGCATTCAAGTATCCACAATGCACATGGTCAGTCACCAACTGAAGTGCATCCTAACGAGCTAAATGGAAAAAAGTGAAGATAAGAATATTTTTGAGTCTTGATGTACCATCTAAGTATTTTGATGTTGTATATTCCATACTTACAAGACTCACCAGAAACTCACTAGACTTGGTGAGTCCCAAGCCGAGCAGCATGAAATGAGTCACAAGGACTTGGACCTAGGCCCTGGCAAGTCTGATCAGACTCAAAAAAGTCTGCCAAACTCACAGGACTTGCAGGGTCCAGAGACTTTGACTCAGCCATAAAAACAGCGGCAGAAAAGTTTTTTTTAAAACTAAAAAGAACAGTGTACCATGGGGGCGTGTTCCACCCTCCCCCACATCCCCGTATCGGGGATGTTTTGAGGATGTGGGTACTTGGGGGAAACGTTCCCCCACCATCCCTCCACCACCACCCACACTTCAAGGACATTTCTGGAACGTCATCTTGAAAGAGGGGACATTTTCGAGACGTCCCCTTTACTTTTGCAAGTTTTGGGGACGTTGGGACGTCTCTGAGATGCGCAGGAGATACCCGGACGTCTCCCGACCATCCCGGGGACTTCTGGACGTCTCCCATGGAATTTAGACGTTAAAGTTGTTTTTTTTTAACAAAAACAAATTTAAATTTGTGTCTCCAGCCCTAACCCTCATCCTCTATGGGCCCCACCCACACCCCAAACACTCACAAAAAACTCATTAATCGGCATCTAAGCCTCATTCCAAATCAATCCCAAGTTTCAACAGCAAGGTTGAATGCTGCAACAATAAGCTGCAAGAGTGAGAGATTGCAAGTGAGAGCATTAGGAAGAGTGTGTAAGAGGATAAGAGCAAGTGCAAAGTCTTCATCAAACCAATGCATTTTTCAAGCCTCAAGGTAAAGCTTCAAAGCCCTTCATGACAGTTTTTTTGTTTGTTTGTTATTGTTTTCAATTTTGAATTTAGTATTACTAATTTTAAATTTAGGGGTTTAGTGTTTAGTTTAAGTTTAACAAATTTACATCGTTACAAATCTGAAATTTTGAAATTTTACGATTTAATCATTTAATTTTTAAATAATAAATTTTAATTTTACAAATGAAATTTTAAAAAAAAAAAAAATTATAACAGCAGTATTTAAGTGTTTAAATTTATTTATTAAACTATTTATAAATGTTTTTTTTTTCTTTTGGCAAAATTGTATTAAATTTTTAATTTACAAGTCAAATTAGGATTCATATTTTTGTGTATCCTCTGCTTTTGCGCTTCATACAACCTAAAGTGAGAAAAACAGAAAGAAAATCCTTGTCTTGAGCCTATGCATAATTTTAAATTTATGACATTATGACATGTATGGTAAGTTGGTAACCATAAATTTTATTTTTTGCAATGTCACCATGAGTTCTACTTCTCACAACCTGAGTGATGAAGAGGTTCATGAAGTGGTACAACCTATGAGAGTTGACTCTACAAATGTGGGCGGGGGGGTGTAATGTCCCCTTTGGGATTGCCCCAAATCGTGCCCTAGAATCACAAGCTTAATGTAGTTAGGGTTATAACTTACCACTTAAATGTTTAAAGCAAAGATAAATCTTGGTTTAGGTCCTGCAAGCATGTTAGATGATGTTGGAAATATAATTCATATGATCAGAACATAATAATTGCCTTATCTATTTAAGCTATACAAAAAATACATAATTATTTCAAGACTACCTAAACTACCAATATCCATAATGCATGGTGGAATTTTAATCATAATAGGACTCGGATGAGAAACATGACAAGTCCGCCCGAAGCTATCCATCTAAGCCCAAGAGCACGAGCATCTAACCAAGACAACCCATCCCTTGGCCCCAAGCGACAGGACCATCCAAACCAAGACAATTCCACCCTTGGAGTGGGCTGCATAGTGGATACACTTGTATCTGCTTTTCCTATCCGTGCTTGTCTCGTCCATCCCTCTTATGATTGAAACTCCTTGAATCCATACAAGGTGCCTATAAACTACTCAAACCATCTAAGCCCAAGAGCACAAGCGTCTAACCAAGACAACCCATCCCTTGGCCCCAAAGCGGCAAGAACATCTGAACCAAGACAATTCCACCCTTGGGGTGGGCTCCTTAGCATGGGAGAGCCTGTAAACTGCATCCTCCTAGCTTGCTTCCTTCAACCTTACATTTGATGGATCATGGGATAAAGACATTCATAAATATTTATATAAAATCTATTTCTTTTAAAGGAATATAATCTAAGCATTGATCCATCACAACAGTACTATGAAATATGCATGTATAAGAAATCAGACTTATTCATAAATTAATTATTGCACATTGACTCTATAGTTCGTACCAGTGTGCCTGCAATTTCTTATATTAACCCTGATGATAGACTAGACTTGCAAATTGCTCGATCTGCTAATGGATGACAATTTGGACTTCTTATTTCTAATATTTTATTGCTTGAATAATAAATGTGTTCTGAATATGGTGGCTGATTTAAGATTCAGAAGATATTAATATTTTTTCTCATGATTCGATGATTTGAAATGTTTCTCCTTTTATATCTTGTGATGGGAAAGAGTTACATCAACATCTTTTCCTTGGTGACGGACACACTCTTCCAGTGTTGCCTTTTGGTCTTCCTTAGTTGCTGCTTTAATTTTTATTAAGGTTTTCCTTTCATTTAAAGTCTAGCGCTCCTTAATAATGAAAAGTTGTTAATATCCTTTAATTAAAATTGAGTCGGCCCCTGAATCTTAGTCGGCCCTATTTGAAATAAATGGCTTATTTAATCCCTCTAATTTCAGTCGGCTCTTTTAAACTATTTATTGCTATTTTACCCCTCAATATAGGTCAGCTGTCCTCTATTAGAACTAATCGCCTGGTTTATTTATTTATACAGGTTGCGGTTTATGTTAATTAAGGGTTGCTAACCCTAGTTTAGCGGGGGGGCAAGACAATAGTTCTATTGGCAATGCACATTTTAGTTGCCCGTCCAAATTATTAGAGGAATTTGCCAAGGGTCCCTTTGATAAGAAGTTGCCATTACGGCAATTTGCAACTAGATTGCCAACAGTGGGGGCACTAGGCTATGGAGATGTCATTTTTGTAAGCTTGAATTTTATGGCAGCATTACAAGAGTTAATGCACACTTTCTTTATGTCATAGGAAAAGGTGTAGGAGTATATAAGGTGTTGTCAAGGAAAGAGAGAATTAAAATAAATAGATTGTGGAATTATGCTAACGACTGAAGTCTTGTACTTGGCGCTTTGCCATTGGGTGCCCCTACTCCTAGTACTAGGTCTACCCTAGATCCACGAGTTTCAACTCATCCTAGATCTTCATCTACTACTTTGTTGTATACTTCAAGGATAGCAGAGCCTATGGGGAAACATAGAATGACCAGTACCACTAGTGATGTTGGTGCTGCAAACACGATAGTAGAATTATTTAATGTGTAGAATAGCGATGAGGCAGATGGCATTCCATTCCATGTGGCTTGCTCTCTTTATTGTAAGGAGGCTGTGGCAAAAATATTAAGAGTAGAACCATCATATGTGTAACCAGGGAGACCAAACTGAGGACAACAAACTCTGATAAGAACTATTCCAAGATTAATATTCTCATGGAGAAAATGAAAGCTACATGGGTCACTAGCGAATGCAGCATAATCATGGATGGGTGGACAGATATCAGCCATCGTCCACTCATCAACATTATGCTCACATGTACAAAGGGCCCATACTTCCTCAAGATTGTTGATTGTTTAGGGCACTGCAAGGATGCAGATTTTCAGTTTCAAATCCTTAGAGAAGCTATTGAGGAGGTTGGGCCAAAGAATGTGGTGCAAGTAGTGACAAATGCAACATATGTCTGCAAAGCTACAAGGAAATTGATTGAGGCGGCCTACAGGCATATTTGGTGGACTCCTTGTGTGCATGCCATGAATAATGCACTCAAGGACATGGGAAAAATCAAATGGACCAAGGAGGTGGTGAATGATGCTAGAGATGTGCAGATGTTTATCTACAACTACCATAATTCACATGCACCCTTCAGGACCTTCTCTAAGGAGTTTTTAAAACTTGTAGAGACTTGATTTGCCTCATATTTCATTCTTTTGGAGAGGATGCTTGAGTTGCAAGAGGCATTGCAACTAATGGTCATGACAGCAAAGTAAAATTGGTTGTCCGATTCTAAGTCAAAGGAGGGTGGAGGAGGTGGTCAAGAGTGACACTTTTTGGGCTGATGCAAAATACATTGTTTCCATCATCACTCTAGTATTTAGAGTAATTAGATATGGGGACGCAAATGCACCTACTCTTAGAGAGGTGTATGAAAGTATTGACAGTATGCAAGATATATGATAGCATTGACTCCATGAAAAAAAAAGGGACAGCATAATAGCAACAAAGGAGAAAAACCTCTTAGAAGCATTTTTTCAGACAAGTGCAACAAATCATAGGTGAATGGTGGAACAAAATGACCACCTCCTTCCATCTCTTAGAATTTACTTTGAACCCCAAGTATTATAGCACAAAGATACTTTCTTTGCCTAGTAGGGTCCTGTTGATGATTGTTTTTAGACAGGTCAACAATAGAGTAAAACACTAGAGTATCCCACTCTCTCTTGAATAAAACTCTTCAAAGACTGAACTGTGTGATCCAATGAAGTAACTCCAAGGATCCTTATTTATGATTCATGATGGGTTAATTCAGTGATTACATGTGATCTTGCTGATAATCACAAAGGGACTTACATTAGACTTCTTCATACTTCATTAGCTTATTCCTCCTTTCAATGTGAATGATGTATCAATAATAAAGAGAAAACAGAAGGTAAGGATTCAGAAAGGTTAATCTAAGGTCAATGAGGTAATGATGATGTATGAATAGACAACCTCCTAAATAAACCTAACTCCACTTCGCCAAAGGATGCCTACAACTTCATGAAGTTGGTGCAATTTCCTAAGGTACGCGAATGGTTTTCAAATCATGAAAGCTTATACAAGCACCCATTAAACAACGTAGCTCAAACAAACATTCATAATCGAACTTAAGCAAATAATAAGGCTCAGACTAGCTTTACACAACACTTCACTAGCGATGAATGTTAAAAGCATGAGCTAGGAGTTGATCAATATCCAATACATACATACATTACATCAAAGAGCTTCTAATCTACTTCTAACCTACTTAAAACATCTCTCCATTGAATCAAGATACCAGAAACCATGTGATTCCACAAGATAACACTTAAACACCAAATGAGTTCCAATGTCTTTGCATTAATCTTGAAAAATATTTACAACTTCAAGTCCTCTCAGAGAATTTCGAGTCTCTTCTACTCTACTCCTACAAACTGAACTACTCCTTTACAAATGAGGCAACAAGGCCTTTATATAGAGGTCTAGATTACAATGAATGGCTAGGATCAATTCAATGGCCAAGGGCTCAGATCATGCCATCTCAACAGGTAGTTACAACAACTTGCTATTTTTAGTACAAAAGAGAGGCAATGAAGGTACGCTTTCCAAGAAGATAAGGATAAGATGGAATCTTTGGAGCATCTTCCACATGGACGTCCTCTCTGTCTTCTTGATTGTGGAATGATATGGCGACTTGTGATTGGCTTGATGATGAGTGTCTGCCACATAGGTGCTACCTTAGCTTATTCTCAAATTGTATCATCTTGTGATGTCTTCAATGTGATTGCCTTGAACTTGTATGTTTGGGAATACATCTTGTAGATCTTGCCTTGTTCATTGTCTTGTAAACTGGATGTATGATATGTGTTGCTTCATTTGACTAACACTGTGATGTTTCCTCTTCTTGTAGGATACATGATGATCTTCTTTGGATGCATCTTCTTGAAGAGTGAGTAGGAAGAGATGATGATGATGTATACTTGAACTTGATGTAGAATAGACGATCTCACATGGACTTGAAGATTGAAGAGTCTTTGGAATGCTTGATGATGATAAGAAGTTCCTTTGGAGCGGCTACATGCTGATCTTGAAGCGATGATTGATGAAGAATCTAGTTGATACTTGAAGATGAATGGAAATTGAAGTGATAGGTGGAAGTCTTCGAACATGATGCAACTAGTGATGTCATTGATGAAGAAGACTTGAGATGTATCTTGTTGTGACCTCTTGGAGCAGCTACCTCTTGAAGTGGTGTTTCCTTGGCGGTGATTGCTTCCATCTTAACTCTCTGGCATGAATGAATGTGGAAGGCTCCTTTGGAACAGCTACATGATAACTCTTCCTTGAAAGTGACTCCAAGCTCTTGCTCCTACCTCTGTGATACTTCTTTTCCTTCAATCTTCCTACAATACAAACCAAGAAACACATCAATCCTTATGATAAACACTTATTACACAAAGGAATCCTCTTTAAACATGCAATAATCATACTTCAAATCTAGGCGCATATATAGGTAAAAAGAGAAGCAAAGGGCGCCTAACACAAGTTGGTACCATATTCATCACTTCAAATGATTTCAAACAATCATAATAGCTTAAAGAGGTTAATCTCCCTTAAGAGATTCATTCAAAAGGTGCCTTTCAATGCAATTTCTCCCTTAGGCGCTAACAATGACTAAATGACTAAAATGATAAGGAATGGCGCCTTGGATTGAGAAAGTTTTGATAAGGTGGTAAGGTGGCCTTCAATGATGTTATTGTAATGTTCACTTCTAATTTTGATGTCCTTCAAGACTTATGTTCACCCTTGTGAACTTGCATCATTTTATAGCTTGAGGATTAGCAATTTGATGGCTTCAAAGGAGATCACTCCACACTTAGGCGCCAAAAATGTTATCTCCAACCCTACGTTTTCTAGGCGCTCAAACTTGATGACTTGAGTAGAAATAGGCACCTAATCTCCAAGATTTAATCTCTCTAGGCGCTTGCACAAAGTTGTTTCATCATCTCCTCTCTAGGCGCTATTAGTTGATGATAATAACAAGAAAGTGCGCCTTGGGTCCTTCAACACAATTTAGCCATTTTGGAGGTCTTTTACACAAGGCGCTCATACTTGATAGAAAATTACATGAAGGGCGCCTAACTCTAATTAACCTTGCATTTGATATTTTATGACTTCAATTGACTTGGATCGACTTATAAGGGCTTAACTTTTCAAGTGCTCACTCAATGATGCAATTTAAACTCTTTTCTTCCTAGGCGCTCAATTAATGATGTCATTAGATACAACTTACCCTTAGGCGCCCATTGAGGTTCAAGGAATCACTAAGTTATCTAGATATGGATTGGCGCCTAGCTATGTTTAGCTATTTTCTTGACATTTTGAGGCGCTCAACCCATGAAACATGCCTTACAAGGCTTCTCTCTCCCAAGCGCCCACTCTTAGATGTCCTTGGATGTAACTTCAATCTAAGAGCTCATGGCGGTATTGAATGACAAGCAAAGGCGCCTTAGCTTAAAGGATGACTTCTCCCAAGGCGCAATTTGTCATTATTTTAAACATGAATGGGCGCCTTGCTCACAATGTGTCAAATTTTCAATTTTTAAGGTCTTTTAGCAACTTTTCAATCAAGGCGCCCATTTTGAGGTTGGTTGGAAGTGTATTCTCTTCTAGGCGCACATTGAAGTCTCAATCTTAGGCACTGATTGAGGTTGGCAGAGGTTGGAAAACGCGCCTAAGATCCTAGAGCAAATCCGCGCCTAGAACTGAAAGTTCCCGAGGACAGGTATATTGAAAAATATATTTAAGTATAAAATTTCTTATACTTTAAATATTTTTCAATATACCTTTCAGGATGTTTGAGATAGGTCTCGAATCCACCGGATTTGACATGTAGATTATAGAATTTGAAGGATCCACCAAATTTCAGACTTCATCAATTTTCAGGATTTTCAGGATCAGGATGCCAGACTTAGTCTCTTTCAGGATCTCACACATCAGGATCAGGTCATCAGGGGACTATAGGACTCAAACACCACTGACTTCATCATGCACTAAACTAAAGACATCATAAAAACTTCATGCAAAGTATCAGAGCTCAAAAAAAAGGGGGGGTCCCCATTTGCAATGGGGCGATGTGTGATTTGGTCACAACAGGTCCCAACCTATAGGGACGTTTAAGTTAATTAAGGGTACAAGGCAACATTCACTAGACTCTTTCCCTAATCTAGATGTAAAGGGCATAGTCGTGGGTGAGTTGGGAATTTTTTAGCTTTAAGAGTTTGTAGCCTTAATACTCTTTAATACAAGTACAAGAAGGATGCAAATACATGGTGCTACCTCCACGGCCAAGGATTTGTTTACCTGAAGCCTCTTGCCATCAAAGTTCTATCATAGGTATGCATTTTTAATTTTTAACTTACTTTTCTTTGGTAGCTAGCTATAATTGTAAATGTTGTATTGACTCTCTCGAATCTCGATAGGTTGCAAGTTCCTCTTTAGTTGAGCAAAACTAAAGTACATACTCCTCTGTCCACTCAGTTAAGCGCTATTTGTTGGTTCTGAAAAAGGTAGAGGTGTCGATGTATGTGCATTTCAACTTGCACATCCTCTCACATTAGCAAGTCGAGTACAATCAAGGGGCAATGAAGCATTGACATGTAGCTCCTGAGTATGTTGACTTGTACACTTCTATTGCACAACTTTCCTTAGTAGTGATTGAGGATGAGGGGCATGATGCTCCTAGAAAGGGCATGCATAGTGGAGCTAGTGGAAGTGTCATTTGAGCTGCTTGTGGTTTTAACAAACCAACACATGACATTGATGCTCTTGATGAAGAGCCATGTTACGGTTATTGATTTGACATTTGACATTGAATTACCAATTATCATGGTCAATTGTGTTCTCAAGTCTATATATATTCTTTTTTGTAAATTATGGTTATATATATATAATGTCAAATGTTTAGGATAAATCATAACAGTTTATATACAACCCTCAATGGTCAAACGTTAAACTACACATAGTCAATACAAATCTACATATTGTTCTTCTTTGATAGCATCAATATAATTAATTGCTTCATTAGAACCACTAGTTGTGCTAGTGTGCCACTCTCACTAGCTACACAGTGTATGTCTTGTGTAGCAACCTCATTCCCCTTGTTGCAAATTGAGACTAAGCAAAGTTGTTCAATAAACACATCCAAGTTGGGATGCTTTGGCACTACATTCCAACACCTGATTGACACCTCCTTGTATTCAAATTGCTTGTGCAAGAACTTGGTGTTTGAACACAAATGAAACTTGCAATACTGAGCGATGAGTAGCAATGGAGTTTTTTGTGAGTGAGGAATGTAAGGTAGCAAGTGTTGTTTGCTTTTTCCTTGTGTTGTTAGTGTAGTTGTTTTTAGGATTTTAATTTTTTTACTTTTTCATTTTATGTTTTTTTGGGGGGGTGGGCATGGGATGTTTGGGTATGGCCTAGGCATGCCCAAATATATCCTAGGACTATGTGTCTCGCCTAGGTACATCTTGGGTTCACTTGGGTCGTACCTTGGCCATACCTAGTGTATATTTGGACTAGGAGTCACAACCGATAGGTTACACCATGGGTAAGATGCAGAATCCGATAATGTGGGGTCTCAATATTGGTTTTTGATTTGGCCCCTTTTGGGCCACCTTCAACATAGATGCCATGATTGAGGGGTATCTATTCCATCAAAGGTCGTCGTGATTTTCCCATGACCTTGTTTGTTTGTATAAACCAACCCAACATGTTGGATGAAATATTTTACCCAACTTCAATGCTTTATTATGTCTCTTGGGGTTCTAATTTAAAAGCCCATTTGCTATTTACCACTTGAGCTAATCCTGTTCAATGGGCAACATTGCCATTGTTTGTCCAATAAGTCTTCTCATTTCCTTGCTAATGTGGGGGTAACTTGGGGCATTAGGAACAAGGGAATGACTTGTATCGACCAAGAGGAGTGTGTGCAATAAAGCTTTTTGTTGGATAACAACCAATCGACAAAAAGTCCCATTCCTCAATTTCACTTCCTATTGTGTCATGATTATGTATCCTTAAACTTGCTTATCTCATATTCACTCTCATAATTGTGTATCTTGATCTTGATCATGCATATTGATGTTAGTTCCAATCGAGGCATAAAGTTCTGCTTTGGAATTAGGGGTATATGCTCCTAAATGTTATTTTCTTATTCAGGGGTATGATTCTGGAAGGAATGGTTGCCTATTTATCCTTTGATACTAGACACTATTTCTTCATCATTTGCGATTGTTGCTCCTGTTAAAAAAATTTCTCTTGGACTTGTCTGCAGTTTTCTGCTTATACATCTATTGGTTCTGAGAGAGAGGAAAGGGTGAGGAACAATTTGTAGGAACACTCTGTTTCCCCAAGTCAGTTGCAACTCTTTGGGGTTTTGTGACAAACAAGGAAATTAAGGTTGGTTTAATTCTACAGAAACAAGTTACAATTCAATTCATTGAGAATATCCTAGATGAAGAATCAATGCTTTTTCCCAGGCCAGGGCCAAAACACACTGCAGATTTTCTGAAGCAGTAGTTTGACATTGCTCCAGAGGCCATGGTTCATCTAGAATCTGCACTTACAGATTAATGAGTGCATTTCAAAAGAAGATATATTGTATAAGGAAAAATATTATTGAAATGGAGGGCTCACTGCACAAGCAATTGGAAACCATTTGCGCCATTCAGGTTTGTTTGGAGATCTTCACCATGAGGCTCTGTTCTATCAAAAAGGGGCATTGCAATCCCTGCTATGTGTTTTGCAAATGTTGGAAGGAAACAAGGGAAAACAAGCTATTAAACAAGTGAAGATTATAGCAATAGTCCATTTCCCAATTGTTCTGAGGTGAACTGAGGAAGGGTTTGCAAGTTGGACACTACAGGCAGTGTGATTGAACACCATACAGCTCGTTTTTGCTTTAGTGAAGAATTGAATTCAGGAACAGGGAGCAGTCTTAGTGTAAATAACCCTAGCAGTGAGCAAGTTGAGGACAGTAAAGTGTCCATAAACTGGAGCATTCTTTTGCATGTCTGCGATAAATTTCTCTCTATCTTGTTATTTGATTAATGGTCAGCTATTAGACTGTGGGTGGAATGGCCTTATTCATTCTTTGCAGGCACCCTTTTTATGTTAAATAGGCTCTAAAATATTTTGTTTCGCCTTTACTATCTTCCAAGTTTAGTGGTCTTACATCGAGGGGTTGGTTTGGTTATATCTGCTACAAATCTATATCCAGGCCTATGTCTAGGGGAGTTAGATTTAGGTAATCAGTTTCAGTTTTCTTAGGTCCTAGAGAACAGGCAGTTATATCTTCCGTATATACAGTTTTCTCTGAGATTCCGGGACAGCAAAAAATTTCCAGATTCTGGGGATGGCAGGGGGGCAGCTATTAAAATGATACATAAAAAATTAATATTTGAACTTATAAAATACAAATAAATTAAAAATAACTAAAAAATAAGTTACAACTTAAAGAGGTAATGATGTCACATTCCAGATCAAGCAAAGGACTCTGTTGAAATTTTTCAAAATCAACAAAAGCTCAAGAAATTGCGTGTGAAGTGCATCTGAAGATTAGAATAAGCTATCATAAATTAACATGTCTGGTATATTATCATTGCAGGTTTACATTTAGCATATACTGAAAAACACTTAGAAGTCTACCCAATAATTATATAAGGCAGCTTTGCTTTACTGTATTTCCGATGTCCATATTACAGTTTTTTAAATTTTTTCTAATGAGTGTCTGAGGTGGGGGATGCCCTGATGTTCCTGGGACAGTTGAGGGATGTCATGACATCGCCCAACCATCCCAGGGATGCCAGGGCATCCCAATTTTCTGCTGAAAACAGGGGATATTCTAGCCAGTTTCAAAGTAAAAGGGGGAAAAGGGAGAGCAAATGGCAGGGACATTCCATGCCCAAAACATCCTCAACATCCAGGACAGGTAGCCACATCCTGTGGACTTGTCCCCAGGGAAAACTGTGTACATATTTTCATCCACAAGGGCAAAGGCCCCTATACACTGGTGCAGGGCACCTCATAAACTTCATGCCTCCATGAGGCAATTTTGCAAATTTTGAGCTATTGGTTGTATTTTGTTTGTAATGAGGTCATATTTGGACCATATCTATTGCATTTGAGTCATTTGAATAGGTTTCTAGGTAAAGAGTGGGGTCAAGTTGTCAAATATTGTAAAACGTTGCAAATATTGTCAAAACTGAAAAGTGCAAGAAATGGAATATGAAGAGTCACTTTGTAAAGGGAAGGGTTTTGGTCATTGGAAACTCAAGGGATAGGTAAAATAACTGATGTAATATATTTTAAAGAGCCTTGTGAAGGCGAGAAAGGAGAGAGAACATTGTATCTTGAAGCAATTTTGAATAAAAGTACCTTGTTTCTGCAGATTCAACATTTTTTTCTGGTGGTTTTTAGGGTTTGAGAGTCTAAAAAAGGAATAAAAGGCCATTCCACCGATGGAAACCTTTGTAAATCGGTGAAATGGGTTAGTTTAGGTTGTTTTTCAATTTGATTATGCTTGCAGGTGCAGGGGAAAGCTAGTTACATGAATTTGTTACTGCTCTAGTTGCTTTTTCACGATTTTTATGCTTAATTTGATGGCTAAGAGTTGGGGTTTGAAGAAAGGTCAATGGTGAAGGATGGAAAACAGTTTAGTAAGCTTACGCAGACCATATTTGATGTGTTTGAGGTGTTAGTGAGGTGAGTACAGGCCTGGAGTCTAAAGATCCAATAAACCCTCATGCAAATAAGCCAAATTAGGCCTCTAGGACAGCAGGACAGTCATTTTTATGAGGTTACTTTCCAAAACAACCTTATTTGAGTTTGAAGTATGTTGAAGAACACTGAAAAGGGTATCTAAAAATGGTTTTAGGTTGTGGGTTTGAGTTGTTTATTGCAAGTTATGGCAAAAATACCTTGTTTGCTGCCCTAATTAGGCCTATTTGTAGAATTACCAGTCAATTTTAGAGGACTTCGTTCCAAAATAACCCTATCCCAAATCAAAATATGTTGTCAAACAGCCAAATAGGTATCTGAAAAGGTAAATGGTTTGTGGGTTTGAGGTCTGCTCCAAAAGATATGCTTAAAAAACCAAGTTTTGAGGGGTACTAGGAAAAGGGGACAGTCATGAATGAAAGACTATTGTTTGTTTGTTTCAAAACTCCAAAGGTGAATTGTTGAATTAGTTTGGGGATTTTAGATCCTTCTGCATCATAGGCCCTTCAATAAATAATTAAAAAAAGGTAGTATGTGGGCCACTAATGAACAAAATTGATTTTTTAAGGCCATGATATAGGGAAACCCGTTGCATTAAAAGATTTCCTTCGATAATTCTTCCATCTTCTACATTCAAAGTAAATTGTCCAACAATTGAGCATTCAAAGTAAAGTTGTCTAACAATTGAGTAAAATATCAATCTTAAAAACGAGGCCTATCCTTATCACTGGGTTACTGGGGTTACTAAAATTGTGATTGGAAAAAAAGGGGCCAGGGTTCAAACAATATAAGTCTAAGAAAGACTTGAGAGCATTTCAAAAACATATTCTCTAAAAAAATTTAAACTCGAGTGATTTTTTTGTTAAAATTGCTACATTCTTAAAATTAAATTAATTAGGATTTTTTCCCAAAAAATGCCTAAGACCAAAGTTATTGATTAATCCCTAATTTTGCTTGAATTTTTATACTGTATTATAAACATACCAAAATCACAAAAAACAATTAACACATGCAAAAACTAATGGATCAAATATTCCTTTATTATTCCATCTTAGTTCATAAAAATTGTGAATCAATCCATATTTCATTTTAAAATGTTATAATCAATCAAATTTTTTATTGTTCTATACATCTTTAATGGGATAGAATCATGAAGTTCATTGGTTAGTCTCATCATAGTTAATAAATATTATATTTTCCTAAATCACTTAACACATAAATACAAAAAGGAATCTCCTTTGATATCTATCATTGCTATTTAATTTCTATATTGCTCCTATGGATACTTAACTAAAAAAAATTATTTGATGATTCCTTTCATTATTTCGTTTTGCAACTAGCATCATTGATTACATTCTTATTTTTCTATGTTACTATTGATGATGTTTTTGTGACACCATAACAATAGAATAAAATACTGAGTATCCTATCCTCTCTTGAACAAAGCTTCTCAAACGCTGAACTTCGTGATCAAATGAGATTGCTCCAAGGTTCCTTTTGTGTCAGGTCTTGATGTGCATAGGGATAGACTTAGTGGAATGATGTAATTTTTTGGTAATCATGAGGGGGACTTACATGAAATTGCTTCTTCATGGACATGGAATAGTTTCTTACTCCTCGGACTCGAATTTGTGGGTGAATGGAACTCCTTCACAAATGGACAACTTGGAATCCCTAAGTTCCACTCTTGAAGAGGCGTATGATTTGGCAATGAGGCTCTCGAAACTAATCCTAGTGACAATCTCAAAGAAAATATAAAAGATGAATGAGGGTTCAGGAAACTAACTGATGGAAAAGACTACTGTTGAGGATGGAAATTGAAACCAGTCCTCTGCTTCGTCATGAGACAATAGCTAGGCAGGGATGGTGCTATCTTCTGAGGGGAGGTAAGGATTTTCAGACTGCTCCTGCAAGGGACATGGAACTGAAACATGCAAAATAGTCGAAGTTAGACTTGGAATTAGTTCAGGCTAACCATGCAGGGTGATTTGCAGGCACCAATGGTATGAACAAACAGATTCAATCATTCAATAGTAATAATCTCCATCATTCTAACTAATGAAAAGCTTGAAAGTAAAGGAAATAACTTTAGAAACTTTAAGATATGCTTCAAGAAATCAAGAAGACCATGTCAAAAATCCAAAGAACCATACGAACACCAATCTTCAATGCTTATATTATTGCTATAGAAGTCTGTAAACCACAATCTGGCTGATCCTTGAAGTGTTTCAGCTCAACAAAAGTGCAGAAATGGAGTGATGAAGAAAGAATATACAGTCCAACTGCTCAGGGAGCAGAGAAGGATGACAGAAGAGAAAAGGATGAGAGGAAGAGGAAAAAAAAAAGAGAGATCTCTTCAAATGAAATGCCCTAGCCTATTTATAGGCAAACATAACCCAAAGGAGGAGGTGAGGAGATCTGATCTCCTAAAAATCCGTGCAAACCCTAAAGAGATAGGGAGGAACATGTCATAGGCCTTACGGGATGCTGCCACCTGTCTTGGGGGCCACCTTGTCCTGATTGACTAAGCTGCTTGGTAGGTAGGTGAGACCAATCAACTGTATGTTTGTCTTGCTCCTTGGTCGCAAATTTCATGGTATCCAGGTCGCAAATTCCACCTAGAACATGATTTTGCAACCTAGAATGATTTTCTTCCTAGGCGGATAATCCAGGGGGTCAAGGAATTTTGCCGTAGAATTCCTTCCAAGCTGGAAATCAAGTCAATCCTGATGGAATTCTTGGAGTGATCCTTGGAATTTTGCCTCTGTGCTGTGTACTTTGGAATTGAAATTCCATCCCTGCTGCATTTCCCTTTGGATTCCCGCACTAGCACGGATCCTTGCTCTTGGTGTGGATTCTCGTTCTCCTCGATGGATGGTGAACTTAAAGTGTATCCTCCTGGCTTTCTAAGGATTGATCCTCTTGTCCGGAACTGGAATCCCTAATATTGGACTTGGAGTGATCTCTCCCATTCTGTCATCCTTGATGCAGGCATTCTCCGTGTCATTTGAAATCTTTGAAAGAACTCTTGATTCTTCCTTTATCCTTTATGCGAAGTCTCCCTATCACCGAACTGGTATCTTTGATGTTGCCTTCCTTGCCCCAGTCATGTTGAGTGTTAGGGGGAGAAAGGCGGGCACTGTAATGGAGTGATGTCCTTCACGGATCCTCGGTATGCATGTGTGGTCTTCTTGTTGTTGGAACTCCCGAATCTTTGAAATGGTCATCCTCTCCGGCATTTGAACTCTCTACATCCATCCTGATCGCCTTGGATCATCTTTGAACATCCTCATCATGGAACTTATCCTCGTCCTGGATTCCTGCAAAATACAGGAAACCTCGAGTAGTTATGATGAACAAGATCCTTAAATGCAATGCAATTAGGAGATAAAACATGAAATAAACTTGCAAGATTTGATAGATTTGACTTATGAACTACTGAACAAATAGAGGATTTTCATCATTTTCTGGTATCCTTCACATTTTTCCTTCATTCCAAGGTTATCAGGCAGGAACAAGAGGGAGCAATTTCCAGTTGGTTCAGGACTCCTTCCTATGTCCTGGAGTGCTTAATTCAGTTGGTCGGGGATTCCTGCTAGTCCTGGAATCCACTTGTCCTGGAGCGCATAATCCACCTGGGCATGGATTCTGTGACCAGGGACAAACTTTTGGTCCAGAGTTCGGATTTCTTCATTCTTTCAAGTTTGCTAAGTTTTTGGAAATTTTCTCATTGATGGATTTCATTCAGATGAAAGGCTCTAATTTTGCACTTAAGAACAAGAATCCGTTCATGTTACATGTTCCGGAGGGGCTTGGAATCCATATGGCACATTTTCCTGTAGGTCCTGGAGTCCAGTTGTTCAGTTGTATCCTCAGGCTGGGTCAAGGGAGTCATCCTACAGTCCAGTTGTCCAAGAGTGCATATTCCACTGGGTCCTGGATTGTGCGACCAGGACAAAAAACCTTCCTGGGCGCATAATCCAATACCTTCTAGAATTTGCGACCAGAATTGTCCTTGACCAATTTTTACATTTTTTTCAGGATGACTAAGGACTTATCCTTCAGTTTGTTGTTTGAGTGAAGTTTCAGTTGTTTCACAGAGGTTTGATCATTGGCACGGGATCCGGAACAAGGAGTTTTCCTCCATCCCCTTAGGGAATTTCAATCTTCATGGCGAAATCTTCCTAACAGACGGTGAATTCTTCATGTAGGCACCCGTGGAAAAGTCCGGGAATGACTTCCTAACAATTTGCAAAGTTCAGACTGGACAGGACACTGGTACAGGACATCATGATCCTGGGGCGCATAATCCAGTAGGTACTGGATTATGCGACCAGGATAGAAAATCATCCCTGGGCGCATAATCCAATACCTAATGGATTATGCGACCAGGAAGAAAATTCTTCCCTAGGCGCATATTCCAGTACCTACTGGAATATGCGACCAGGAACCTTCCTGTGCAACATTTAAAAGTCTTCAAGAGGAGTGTTTGGGCATTCATGGTTTCGAAATCATTCTAACTCCTTGAAAAACTCTATTGATTTGGGAATCCTCCGAGTTATGATCTAAGATTGAGTGAGTCCTGGATCGGGACCTGAAGGACATCCCTTGGATTGAACTTCCGAATTAGAGCTGCCGAGCCGGGAACTGAGTTCCATGATGGAAAGATGAACATGCCAAGGAGTGACAGGCTTTGTTGAATTCAGGACCTTGTCGGGATAAGAATCTGGATAGATCTTGAAATGGGTTTCCGGGCAAGGATTCTTTGGAACAGGACTCAGGGATAGGAACTTCCGAACAGGACTCTGGATTGGACTTCCGGACTGGATTCCTGGACTGGAGTCCGGGAATGATTTCCTGAGTGGGACGTGGGACTGGAGTCTGGAACAAGATTAGAATTGAGTTCCATACCAGGATTGGAGTGGGTTCACTTCTTAAGATGGAAGGATAAACTCCTTCCCAAGGATTGTCTAGGACATGCAGTTAGGGTTCCAAACCCATGCAGGAGGAATCCTATGTGTTCACTTCTTCGAGCATCCATGATCCGTCTTGACTAGTAACATCATCTGTTGTCACGAGGACAGGCCAGAAAGTCCGGGATCAGAGCAAGAAACTGCAAGATCAAAGCAAAAACGACGGCGAAAGCGAGGAAAAAGGGGGTCCCCATTTGCAATGGGGCGATGTGTGAAAACATCACAACAGTTACCAAGTTCTCCTGTTTTGGGTCTTGCTGCAGAACCGAATGGGCACAGGAGCAGGAGCAAGTGCTAGAGCATGTTCGAGACAGCCAAGGCACAGCCTTGCCACCCTAGGTACCCTGTGGGTACATCCCATACCAAGGGCACCAAGGTCATGCCTTGGGCAAACCCCGTGAAACAAAGAAAAAGCCTAAACTACGAAAAAAATGCATAATTTTGTTCCAATGATAAGGGCTAAAAGTTAGATCCTTGAGCTGCCCCCCGACATGCCTGAGATCCCGTACAAGCTCGTTGGTGCATAGGCACGGCCAACCCAATCACTAGGTTCACTGGCTGTGTTTGTGGCCCTCCTCTCTGGATGAAATGTGAGTCCAACCTTAGTCAGGTCAATGGGCTATTGGAGGCCCTGCCTAGGGTTGGTACCAATCCCATCAAATTCCCCTGTCATCCCCTTGTCAGAACAAAATCCTTTCATGTAACATTCGATAACAAATATATTATGGCCATAAATATTTGAAGTTTCAACTTTCAAGTAGTGCTTTCACTTGTTTGCATGAGATTGGTCATAATAGTCCATATGCAATAATCCATTACCAAATGACAAAGAATCAGTCAGAGGGTAGGAAATATCCTTAACAGAAATACAAAAAAAGCTATGCAAGGAAGCTGCAAAAAAGGATCTGGATAGATATGTGTCAAATGCATAAGATGCCCAACTGGGGATAATAAACAGGAGAAAGGAGTGGCGCATTTCCAACAAGATCAACCTATTTATACATGCATTTTATGGTAGCTATTTTGAGGTACAAAACAGGCTTAGCCAACTTGGGTTATCCACTCTGGAACTGAATTGGTATATTTTGTTTTAAATGTGACATAAGCATACCCCACTGAGCCTCAGCATCATTTTAAAGTTTCAACTTTCAAGTAGTGCTTTCACTTGTTAGCATGAGACTGGTCATAGTCTATATGCAATAATCCATTAGCAAATGACAAAGAATCAGTCAGAGGGTAGGAAATATCCTTATCAGCATTACAAAAAATGCTATGCAAGGACACTGCAAAGAAGGATCTGGATATGTAACCCAGGGATGCATCGCCAGCCTAATCAAGGTCATCCCCAACAAGGGACGTTTCGGGGACACAGGGATGGGTCATAAACGTCCCCCCACCGTCCCCTTTTAATTTTTTTTTGTGGAAGCGTACCATGGACGTTTTGGGAAACTCCAGACCCATCAGGAGACAGCTAGCCGTCCCCTGCTTACAACTTCATATAGTTAATAAAGAGGAATAGGCTTACCTCTCAATGATTGGAGAAGTTGTTCATAGTGCCTTGTGACTTCAGGGCCGACAGAGTCTTGAGAAATGTCCAACTCCAACCACATGTTGGGATGTTAATCCCAAAGATGCCACACAAGGTGATGAGGAGGAGACACAAAAGGGATTGGTTGGTGTTCCATTGGATGAGGCAATCCCTCATAGTGGTAGTGACCTAGACTTAGACTCCGATTTTGATGCATTGTTAGTAGATGTTGATTAAAGGCAGTGGCATATTTTCTATGTTTTTGTCATTTTGTAGTTGAAACTTGCAGCCTTTGGGCATTCTGTTGTTTTTTTATTCAATACATATGCAGATTGATAATAAAAACAACTGAATTTTCTTAATTTGTTATATATTAAGATTCTATAATGCATATGATGAATGACTTATCAAATATTTGAAATTTCCTATATTTTTAAAATTTCCCTTTTTTTTAATAGCCGTCCCCTGCCATCCCCTAAAAAATGGCCTCCCTGCCGTCCCCGTCCCAGAAACTTGGGGTAACATAGATCTAGATAGATATGCGTGTCAAATGATAAGATGCCCAACAGGAGATAATAAACAGGAGAAAGGAGTGGTGCATTTCCAACGAGATCAACCTATTTATACAAACATTTTGTGGTAGCCAATAAAGAGCCACCTTGAAATTTTAGACATGTTTTCCATCATTCCATGGTTAGATTGGACCACACAAAATGTTGATTATTCAGGCATTTTTATAAACTGTCATAAGTCCTGCAACATTCAGTTATTTATTTCTTCTCACCAAAGGGGATTTTCAGGATGGAGCATTTCTGTCTGCTTTTCAGACAGACAAACCAGCCCTAGTATAAATTACCAAGCAAATGAAACAAAGTGCTGCTATATCTCTTCAAACAAAGAAACAAACAAACCTTTATCAGCTTGAGTAGATTGAGTCGAGCAATTGCATCTTGATGATCAAGCCTCGCCACAAGTAATGGCGTCAGTCCATTAACAGCTAATGTTGTATTTATACGAGCAGATTTTCTGCAGTAAAATCTCTTGCTATTAGTAAAAAGGAAGCTTAAACGAAAAATATTAACAAATATATCACCACAAATATCAATCTAGATGTAAAAGGAGGAAAGTATACGTGATTATCTTAAGGAATGGCTCCAGTATATGGACAAAAGATTGTTCACTGCAACACTGGAAGAAAGTGACCAACTTCTGGACAGCTTCCTTCTTAAGCAATGCTTGTTCAACTTTCCGATGATCATTATCATGAGCTAGACAAACTGCAAGAGAATCCAAGGCAGTCACTGCCCAAACCTCATCATCCAGTAAGCTCAAATAAACATCCAGCCCATTATGCACTCGCAGTTGCTCCCTGGTATAGCGAGAAGCATGAGCCATATCACAGAGCAAAGGCAAAGCAGTCTGCTTTAAGGGGGAGTCTGTAATGATGAAGTGCATTAAGTGT
Source organism: Cunninghamia lanceolata (assembly GCA_027924645.1). NCBI lineage: Eukaryota > Viridiplantae > Streptophyta > Pinopsida > Cupressales > Cupressaceae > Cunninghamia > Cunninghamia lanceolata. The sequence goes on along the minus strand of BSBN01000511.1, from coordinate 19,767,175 downwards.
GGAATGATGCCATTTTCCGCTGCTTGTTCTTGTCTTCTCTTGTTTATCTTACAAAGACTGTATAATGCATTGAGTGCCTTCAGATAACGCAGAAAGGCTAGAATTAGTAATGGTATATTTATAAAAGTAATTGGTTTAGAAATCTAAGCGAATTTTGACAGAATCCAGAAATTGAAACACATATGATCAGAAGATAGCAACCATTTTAGTTAGGCAAGAAAGTGGCCAAGACAAAAAAAAATTATGCACCTTGCATAATAAGTATCATTGAATATTCGCAAAGCAAATTTCTATATTCTACTTAATATTATTATTATAAATTATATATCTTAGGTATAGATCTTATATAGTTTAAAATGAAATGTGCAATTGGGAAATAAAAACAATGCCCACTCCCAAAAGAATAGGTCAAAAACAAAGTATATACCAAACAACTTTTACATTTAAGATTTCTGCGGGAAGACCATTTTGATTTAATTATTAGTTGTGATTAATACCACTCTGTTTATTATTATTATTATGGTTAATAATAACAGGAATAAGCATAATACGTAAAATTGGGCAGGCTATAAATAATTACAAGCATGCCTACAGATACAGTTAACAGTATGTAGTGATGTTACTGCTCCAAGGAATTTAATCTTCTCGAGACTTACTTCACTATGTATTTGAGAAACAAGATTTCCATCATGATGCTCGAGGTGAGGGATAAGATGCTTCATTGCATCTGCCCGTTGCAGATAGTCTAAACAATTTGGATCAGTTGATAACTGATTGATGCATTTCAAAATCTGCAAAAACTCAACAAACCGAATGATTGAATTATGAAATATGGCATAATTCCCTTGGACATAGTTGAAAATTGTAATTATTATTTTGGAAATTGACCAAAAGACATACCTTTAAAAGAATAGGGGATTCAAACTTATTAAGCATCTGGAAGAGGCGGACTAACAAGCCTGGGCTGCACATATATAGCTTGACTGTTGTGTCTGCTCGAGAAAACTCCAGCAGGAGATCTGCTACTTTCACCAAGTATTCTCTTGCAACGTCAGCATCAAGTATGGGTGCCATCTGAGAAAGTATGCCTGATGATGTTGCACTCCCAGGCCTTGCATTCAGAACTCCAGACCCAGAGAGAACACCTGATGCTGTCTGAGAGGCAAGCCCAGATGTGGAAGCAATTCCCTCCCCCGCAGCTGTTCCATTTCCACTCACTGGTGGTCCGTTCTTTTTGTTTGATTTTGGTGACAATTTTGAACTCAACTCTACAGTTCCATTATCTCTACCATTCTCTGAAATATCTGAAATAATGTCAACCTTCTCACCACAAAAACCCCATGAAAACACTTCTACAAAATACAAGCTTAAGTGGAGTAATAATTCTAAATAATACATTTTCATTTAACAGAGATCACTAATAATTTAATAAACAAAATGAATATAAGAGTGCATATGTAAAAGAAGTTTTTTTTCCCCTATATTAAACATTCATTAAAAGTACAACAAGATGAAAAGATAATGGATCCTCCAACCTCCATAATTTAATTTGCCATTGGCTTTCTTTCAAAATACCATATTAGATGTGCATAGCAGATTGATGTCATACCATGTATGCCATATTGTTACTCTACTATCTGATTGATTGTTTGTAACATTCATTGACTTGAATAGGGGGAAAATGAGTTACAGCAGTAATAGCAGAAAATATCTTCAAACACATATCTATCAACAGCTTTGGTGATAATTAAAATACATGGTTCAGATCAAACCATAGTTTGCAAACTCGGACTTGGCAAACCAAAAATTTCTGACTTGGCAAAATACTTCAATTTTTGAAAAAAAAAAGTTGAAAACATAAATTTTATGCAAAATACAGTTACAAAATGTTTTCTAAAAGGAAAAAAAATCATGTTTTTTCAGTGTTTGAACCATGTCCAAACTGCACCCTGCGAATTTTTCAGACAACTTGATTTTCCCCGACACTACTCGGTGAAAACTCAACCATCTCAGACCAGCGAGTTTACCTTTAAGTATTCGTTTTTTTTTCAATTCACAAAGTACTCAACAACTTGCCGAGAACTCGTCAAGTTTGCTAAATATGGATCAAACTATGGAGTCCACATGGGATGCATACACATGTGATGATTAAAGAAGAGCGGCAAACAAACTACAAAATTAGCTTAGCATACTTTGAAAACAATGCTATGAGGCCAAATGAAACTGCAGTAGACTATAGAGCAGAAACTCTAGCACTAAAAAATTTAAATTTGAATTGAAGAACAGAAAATAAATTCTGAATGCTCACTAAGGAATATTCATTTCTTTCCTTATCAAAGATTGTAAAAGAAAGTAGACTTTTTATTCAAGATCTAATTGCTTTGAAATGGAAGAAATGCACTTCTGAAATATGAGTTCCAAAAAACACATAGAAGAGAGAGAACTCTCCTGGGGTATGACCAACAGCTGAGGCCAAGAAAAACATCAAAGAAATATGGTCACTACATTTGACCGAATAGTCCCCATAAACCTACGCACAAAAGACCATTTCCCAACTAAATAGTAAATACCCAATTCTAAAACCTTAGATTAGTCATAGCTAACTACCACTTTAGCTTGTCATATATTTATGTTTTTGTTTAATCCTCATTAGCCTTGAAGCTATCAAGAAATTGGAATCTTGGGTTGAGGAAGTATGCACAAATATTAAGTAGCCTATGAATTTGTCTTATCTAGCGCTAGCCAATGATATCCAAAATGGGCACATATGTGGCCTCAACACTGTCATAATATTGTGTAATATGCTCCTTTGCTTGGTCCATTCCCTCATAGATGTACCCCACTGCTAGCTTTTCTCCATCAACAATATGAAGGAGACAAACCAATTGATTCGAAAAATCAAACTAAGTAGACATTTGGACCATTGAGGTGTTTCAAAAATCAGGCCCTGGTTATGATCAAGAGATCAGTTCCTCTCCACGTCAATCAAGGAGCTCAACCAAGGTGTATTTCCATGTCGGAGAGAATCTTAGTTGTCGCGCAAGAGGAACCTAGTTGTTGTGCAACAAGATCCTAGTTGTGCAAGGTCTTAATTGTTGCACAAGTGTTACACGGGGACGCGTCCTGTGCCCTCAAACCCCCGTCCCCGCCCACTTGGCGTTTCGGGGACAACCCCTAGCTGTCCCCAAAAAAAATAAAAAAAGGGAAACACCAGGGAACACATCGGGGACTCCTGGCCGTCCCCAAGGCGGCAAGGGAGACCATCCCAGGGACGGCCAGGTGCCCCCAACATCTCTCTCTCTCTCTCTCTCTCTCTCTCTCTCTCTCTCTCTCTCTCTCTCTCTCTCACACACACACACACACACGTCTCCACATGCTGGCCCTCCGACTGCCGTCCCCAAAACGCCGTGTAACATAGGAATTTAGTGGTTGTGTAGGGTTCTTTCTTCGCTATGCAAGCAATCTATTGTGGCAAAAAGGAATATGCAATGGGCTTATGAGTGGAGAAAATTTCTACAAGTGTCATTGATGGTGATTTATTTTCTATTCACATTAGCAAGTTGTTATTAGATCACTGGCAAGCCATTTATCTTCTTGGGATACAATAGTTGATGGCAGCAGCATTTGCATGTGACACAAACAGTTAAATAGCTCTTGATCGTTCAGTTGCCAAGGGATCATTACAATAATTATTGGACTTCCTAGAGAGGAACACAACAAAAGAACAGAGAGGAGTACAGTAGAAGAGTCCATTGGCACTCTGGTTTCAAAGAGATTGTTACTGAATTATGCATCTTCCAGCAATTGTGGTAAAACAACATTAAAGAGGCAATTGTTACTGCATCATTTTGATGAATTTTAGGGGTCGCAGCCTGAGGGCAGCTGAGATGGGTGTGTCTCTTTTTGACATTTTCACATGGTAGTTGCAATGGACATTTACAAGGTTATGAGATGATCCATATTTGATTGGCATCCAACTCAGTCCATGAGGAACTGCTACTTGTAAAACTGCATTCTCGTGGATTCATTGCTGGAGTTTTCTTCCCACATTGGGTTTTTCCAAGTCAAACAGTTCTGTCATGGTTCCTTGATGTTGTTGTGAATGTTCTTGCCAGTTTAATTTCATTTGCAAGTTATTTAGAGCATTATTTTAGCTCAGTTGACTTTGCACTGTTATGCAGTGTTTGTAGCATGTGGTATGAGCATGTGAGGAGTTGCAGGCTTGTGCAAAGGTTGTCAGAGTGGTAACCTATAAGTGGGTTAAGAAAATTCCATCCTTTCTACTAGTAATTGTGTTGCACATTAGATCTTTGGTTTTGGTGTAACACCTTGCTAGGATATTGCTGATGAGCAATGGTGTGGAATATCCACTTCTGTTTATGGATCACCAACAACTCAGTCACCTCACTTTTAAAAAGTCAAAATTCGAATAGTTAAAAAAAGTAACTAGTTGCAAATGAGGAAAGAAAATTTATACACTAAAAAAGAAAACAAAAAAAAACTTTAAAACTTACATCTACAATCTCCTTTGCAAGGGTCCAAAATTGGGCTCATCAAATACCCAATCCACCACACCAGTCCCAGCAGTTGTCATTGCATAGGAAGCACCTTTATCATTTGTATGGCAAGAGGTGAGCCCTCCCTTTCTATAGTAGGGGTTGCAAACCACTCAATAGTATTCGGGGGCCCCATCTACCCTATTTCGTATGTTATTAACATTTATTTTATAGATTTATATATATTATTTAATTTAGCAAGTTTTTTGTGGAGTACCAATTTTTTATATATATTTGTTATTATTCAATTTGGAAAATTACACTTGTAGGGTCACATTTGGCTTAATGCACCCAATAAGTTGAATGTGGTGTTTTCCCAATTTACTATCTACACATTCTCAAAAACAGTCAGAAACGTGTCTGAGTTGTGAAAAGAAAAATATTAAGGTTCTATAGTAGGCATTCCAGGGCATCAATGATTTTTTTATCAAATAAGGCAAAAATTCAGTCATCTATACCCAACATGGCCTTGGCAAGGCCAATCTCAGCACCATGCCAGCTGATCTTTAAAAAAAAAGAACTTTTGTAGCTTTTAGGTTTCGATTAATATTTATTATTTTATAAACAATTATAATATTTATTATTTAATACATTTAAGTTAGATTTAAATTTTTAAATTTATTTAAATTTTAATATTCTAAATTTTAAATTTAATATAATACATTTAAATTTATATAAAATTGTTGATTTATATTATTCAAATTCAATTAACAATTTCTCCGAATTTTATTGGTTGACGCATAAATTCAACACTTGCCATGAGTATTCGTGAGTCAAGATTGTAGGCGAGCAACTCACCAATTTACTCATAAATTTTTTAAAATTAATGTATTTTTAATGTTTGATAAATTTGCCGAGTTATTGCCATGTTTTTCCCTAAGTTTTTGCCGAGTCTTAAGTTTTCAAAAAATTTGGGTCGGCCGTGTAATTGCCAAGTCTGAGTTTTTAACCTATGGTCCAATTACTGCTTCCATAATTTGATTCCAAACTTGAGCCCAATTTTGACTGGTAAATACTTGAAAAGATCCAATTCTACCAGAATACGGGCAAAGGTAAAGTAGGAATTGAGATGGGAAATATCTGGAACCGCCAGGATTCTCCCCTTGAAGTTACCGATGGAAGAAAGGCTGGAAGAATCCCAAAGCTGTAACAGAAGATTGGGCGAACGAACACAATCTGGAGTCACTGAAAAAGTCTCTTTAAGCAAATTAAAATCGGGTTACCAAGGTTTCACACACAAAAGAGCTTTGTCCCAAGCCCACAAACCACCCCAAAGCAAACTATCCCTACCTTTCAGGTTCCGCAAATCACAAGGAAAAAACCTTTTGCGTAGGAACAGCCAAGCAGGTCTTCTTCTAAGTGAGGTTCCCAAGTTTTGGAAATCCACTAATTTAGATTGGCCAAACTTGACTAAAAATTATTAACCCCAGATATCAAAGTATCATCCTTAAGCCTCTCTTCAACCTACAATGAAAACCCACATCATGAAAAAGGATTGCAGCCAGTCACAAAATCAGAGAAAACCCTGCTGCTCGACAAAATGCCCCCCAATAGATAAGCAACCTGCAAATCACCAAAAAAGATTTTGTCGTCCGTGCCAAGTTTTGGAGGAGTTGCCATCAAATCTGAAAGGCAAGTGTTGCTGCACAGAAAATCGGGAGCAATTGAAGCTCTTCCCAATTTTTGAACAAAATATATATAATTTTTTATTTATTTTTAGTATTATATATTGTAAGGATGAATCCAGCTGTACCAAACCCTGAGGAAAAATAACAGCATACCAGCAAACCCAAACCCTGAACTGACAACTTAGAATTCTTACAATGACTTTGATAACTAATAAAAGACACAACCGACCATCACAAACATAAAATAGATGTCAACAAATTTCTAATAGTCACACAAAACTAGTGCTAAAGAATTTTTATTTTTATTATTATTTTTTAAAATCATAACGGACACACAAGGTACTAATAACAGATACTGACGCAGATTATCTTCAGGGATGGTAACAGTCCCCTTCTTTGCCAAGTCAAATACTAGCATTTCCTCTGAGCTGGAACTACTTTCAGCTAAGAATCAGTATGTTCAACTGGAAGTGCCGGAATGAGTTCAGCTGTAACATCAATCATGTCCCAAGTTTATGGTATTGAGTCAAAACCCTTGCTGGAAATAGGCAAATCATCTTCAAGTAATATGACACAAAAAGGAGGAGTCATAACTGACAAATTTGGATTGAATTTTGGATTTGAACTTAAAACACTAGCTCAAAGTCACATTCACTGATTGGATGCTGGTAACAATGTGGTAGTAAATAATGCCTCAACTGTTGTGAGCATAAAATGGCACCTCAACATAAAAGTAAAAGTAATACTGAGAAGGTAACAAGCCTTTCTAAAAGCCAATGACAGTGTAGATATTGCTGAGAAAAGCACACATACAATTGAAAAAACTAAATGTTAAGACTAATGAGCCCATGTAACAGTCTTCCTTGAATTTTCAAATCAATGAGAACTGCTATGCCATGACCACTGAAGAAAACCAATGAGACATGCAAACAGCATAGATGCTTTTGTGTCAATTAAGATTGAAAATTGGAAGACCCTCGTCAAATTAGTGACAAGAAAAAAATTTGCACATTCTGCTCTACATGAGTTGGTAACTCTCAAAGCCATTGATGGCGGTAGTCCTTCCGAAATAAATCAAATCAAATATATTGATCTGATAAAGGAGAGAATTTATAAGAATTTCAATCACATTAACAAATGACAATCTTGACACTCATTTGAATTTTCAAAGCAATGAGAACTGCTATGCCATGACCACTGGAGAAAACCAATGAGACATGCAAACAGCATAGATGCTTTTGTGTCAATTAAGATTGAAAATTGGAAGACCCTCGTCAAATTAGTGACAAGAAAAAAATTTGCACATTCTGCTCTACATGAGTTGGTAACTCTCAAAGCCATTTATGGTGGTAGTCCTTCAGAAATAAATCAAATCAAATATATTGATCTGATAAAGGAGAGAATTTATAAGAATTTCAATCACATTAACAAATGACAATCTTGACACTCATTTATACAAACATCATCAAAATGGCAACCAGCATGAACCTATGTAGGACTTTCCAACAGTAATGGAAAATTCAGACTTACCATCATGCTAAACAGATACTAGAAAGCAGTTCATAATGTGGTGACAAGTTAAAGAATAAATCCCTTATACAGAAATAACTTAAACAATTGTTTCATGTTTCAGAATATAACTACATTTCTAGACACGGACACTGCACTCAAAGGCCGTGTTAAACCAGACAATGCAAATATGCAGGAATGACAAAATTGAACTTGCTTGTCACATATTATAGAGAATGCAAGCCTATCACAGCATTTCAATCACAAGGTTTCAATTACAAGCTATCCATATATAAGCTTTATTGATATCCATTAAGTTAAACAAAGATCTTTAACTATCCCAAAGAACACAAAAAGAGGTAGTACCTGCAAATGCAGACATTAGATAATCCAGTTCACCATTTGTCTTTCTTTCTGCTGATGCATGTTCAAGAAGAGGCAAGATACTTTCATGTCTCTCGAACCCTCCTGAGAGATGACGAATATATTCAAGCTGGCCTGAGACATGCCTAGAGGGTGGTTCCTTTTCTAATAGGCTTAACAATGGCTGGACTGACTCATGCTGAGGTAATGAAATTTGGGCAGTTCCAGCTAGTCCATTTGAACCCCGGGGAGTCTGTTTCCATGACTGGTCCGTGCTAAATCTTTGTGTCAATGGCATTCCTCGGTGTTGCCTTACTGTATCAGCATCAAAGCGAGGAGGCTCCTGTCGTCCTGAATCAAATTGTTCATGATCCTTAGACAAAGCTAACTGGGGTTCTTTTCCTGTGGAAAACAAAGCATTTTCTGCAGGCTCTGATGAATTAGTAACTACTGAAGGCTCTAATACTCCTGACACTGAACGGGACTTTTCTGTTTGACCTGGGCTATATCTTGAATCAACTTGACTTAGATCTGACCTTTGTGACTGTGATGTTGACATTTGTGAAGGCTCTAGAGTTACTGTTGGCACATGGTGGGGGTCAATGGGCCCAGACCTAACCTTTGCAGGATCTAGCTGACCAGAGAGTGGTTGAGCTGCATCACGATATCCCAAAACAGGACGGAAAGGCTCAAGTGGACCTGACCGCGATTGCTGTGTAACACCATCTGTTAGAGAAGAAGTCGCACCTCCACCGGCTGCAGAATCAAGTCGTGTTGCTTCATTCAGGCTGTGAAGGGTATTAACAAGCCTAATTAGAATGCCATTCTTAGCAGATATTCGACAGAAATCATTCCTGGGAGTAGAACTCTGGAGCTTGAAGACTTGCCACATGCCATCAATTGCCAAATGTACCATTTCCCTGCAAAACAATGACCCGGGAAAAAAAGAGATCACTGTGAGAAAATCTGTGTGTAAAGCACCACTCAAAATTATCAAGGAATGATTAACTATCCTGGAGGTGTTGGGCATCCCAACCTGTACTTTGCATAATCTGGTTCTAGAAAGCCAACTAACACAGGCAACCCCTGACATGCAATGAACATCTGCAAGGTTACCGGACTGTCCCCAGGGATGATGAAATGCCATGAATAGCAAAAACTGTCAGTCAGTCAGATTCAAAAAAAATGTGCACTGATGAAGATGTGACATCAACTTGTGTAGATAATAAGTATATCACACCTTGTTTGGCACAATTGTTGTACAAAATATGCTGCCTGCATACGGATTTCTCTTGAGCTATCAGATCGAGCAAAGTTCATGATAACTGGAATCTGTGAAAACATCATCCAAAACTTCTGAAAGTTAAGCAGTAGAAATTAATTAAGAGACGGCTAAATTATTACCCGACTAACAAACACTTAAGTCCTGAATTTTTAAGCATATAAAATTGAGCAGCAACACGACAGTACAAATCATTTTAAAATAACACTTTCCTTGCAGAACAGAATCAAACTTACAAGACCAATAAGGCAGGCATTCTCTTGGAAAGCTGCATTGTCTTTGATGAGCTGATTAAGAATTTGCAAAACAGAATTTATAACCTGCAAGCAAAAAATCTCCTTTCAGGCATTGAAAGTTGAAGTTCCAATGAAACAGATCTATATGTACAAATAGTCCAATAAACCTAAACTACCTAAAATCCTATGAGTTTGGTTAACAAAAACATTCTGAGGTGATTGCTGTCTTGGATGTTTCGGGGCATTTACACTAGCAAAAAAAGCTTGATTTCTAAATTCACTCAGAAATAACTATGCAAGAAAAGAATGAGAACTTACGCGATTGTTAGCAACTTCAAGCATTTCCATCAAAGGCATTAGCCCGTGCTGACTGACAAATATTATTTTCTGGTCGGGACAATCCTGAAACATTGCAACAAGTTTCTGGCATGCCGACACAATCATATCCTCCGATTGTCCTGGTTTCAACAGGCTAATCAATCTGCTGACTTCTACAGCCTATCCCAAGAAGACAGACATTGTTGAGAAAGCTTAAGTCAAGAATATCTTGTAACCTTTTATATTTATTCAAAAGGTAATAGCAATACACAAATAAGAATTACAACGAAAAGTTTTGTGATAAAAAGCAAAGATTCCAGGAGTTCTAAGTAGAGTTCCCTGTGCTTCTATTCTCTTACTAGTCTAGACTGCTAACGGCTAAGCTATGTCAAAATGAATCACTACCAAGCTTCACAGCAATCGTGCTAATCAGAGTCACAGGAATATTAAAAAAATATCATAGGTGGTGGACATTATGTAATTAAATTAGTTTTTGCCTCCAAAAGCTGAACCAAACAGAAACCTGTCACTTGGAGCATTAACAGAATGTACCATTTTGTGTGCATCTTCATAAACACTATGAGGAATAGAACTAATTGAATATAGTCAACCAAAAACCAACATATGGTATCTTTGATGTTTAAGTTTAAATACCATATCATGTTCAAATTACACACATATTCTACTCATCAATAAGAATGGTCCATCTCAGTATCTCCATAATCAATATCAGGAATAGAACCAACTGACTATAGTCAACCAAAAACCAACATCTGGTATTTTTGATGCTAAATTTATATATCATATCATGTCCAAATTACACCCATATTCTATTCATCAATAAGAATGTTCCATGTCAGCATATTCTAAACAATTTTAATAGCCCGCAAATATTTCTTGCAGTTCCAACTTTGAAATAGTATCCATTACTCTTGCATATTGACAGATCAACCAATACTCCCCTGAATGAAAATTTATTAGAATCTCATTCGCAAATGATGAATTTCCAGCATACACACACAACACATGCACTCAGATTCAAGTGAGATAACTACATACTTTTGACGTATTACGTGCACCAATTTCATTGCATATGGTAAATAATAGCAAAACATCACAAAGATGCTAAGCTTAAAACCTCTTTATGAGTGCAAGACTCAATGAACCACCAAGAAATCCAAACAGGTGAAAATTGTTTTCTGAAATCTTGGTTGTATATTGTTATCTAATGTTCCATGTCTCCAACAAACATTAAAGGTTGGACTCAAAAAATAGTTAAGTGGCTGCACAACTGATACATTGTTATCTAATAGTCCACATTTCCAACAAAAATCTCCTAGAGCAAAAATAAAGCTAAATATCAAACAAGGAAAGGTTGGTGATAACATAACATCATTTAAGATTATGTAAAGACTTTCTCCAGAAAGGTGATCAGAAATTTTTCTTGCTCTATGTGAGGAAGCACCATGCTGAAGGTGATCAGACATCAAACCTATAGATTCTTAACCAAACCGTTACCATAAGAATTTGACCATCAACTCAACAAAATCAACTTCAAAAAGAAAACTCTGGAAAATATTCTCACTTGAAGAAGTTAAGAAAGAGAGACAAGTCACCCAGCTAAAGGGGTTAGACATAATAAGACTAAAAAATCAAAGTCAAATTGGATTCCTGCTGATCAAGATAAACACAAATTGAATATTGAAGAGGCCTCAGAAGGCAACCCTGTCTCCAACAGAAATGAGAGATTGCACAGGAATTATATAGACCATTTTTATAAGTTCTTTACGATGCATTTAGGCATTCATATCAATTATATAGCGTAAGGGGAGAGGGAATAAACAATGAAAATTTGAAATTTAAGAATTAAATGGAGTCCCTATAGATCGCTGATAACATATTTTCCCCTTTCTCTGCTTTGAGTCTCTTTGATTTAGACATTGTTTTCTAAGTTATTATGAGCAAGTAGTAGCTAATGCATCAAAATGAGAAAATTTCTAAGGCTTAACACAGCTAATAAAGGAGAAGGGAAGGGCGTTGTACTGATTCCTCTTGGAATACTCCAATGGAAAAGGATAGTTCCAAAGGTGATGGACTCATTATTCTACTACAAAGACAAGGGCCTAAATACCTCTACTAATGAGGGTTGTGTATCTTGCAATCTAGTTGAGCCCAAGTCAAGCAAATTATGCATCTTTCAATGATTGATCTAGGTCAATATTGAGTCACAACGGTACCTGGCGCCAAAAAGCAATGTACTGGATGTTCAGCATGTATAACCATCCAACCAGAGGTCAAAGCAGAAGAAATTTCCACTGCTAAGGTTACAGATAATTATTCAGAATACACGATACAGTATTAAATATTCTTTAACCATAAAATCATTTTTGTTTAAAGTGAAGGATATCATATCACTTATTTTGAGTGCCTTGGCAGGCAGATGTCAAGATGCTTGTAAGGCCCTCCTTCAAGTAATAAGCCTACCCAGCTTAACCTTGGGATTATTTGCAATTTTAAGACATTCTATAGAAGGAAATTTGAATTGATATCCCACCATTTTGCAGTTGCCACCAATAGTTAAGGAGTAACCAAGCAAGGCATCCCTCACCACCAATGGGTAAGAGGGGCACCACCACTAGTAATTAGACTAGATGGTAACCATGAGAGGGGATACCAACCACTAATAAGTCAAAGAGGGCACCACAACCTACATAGCAAGGTGCGCACCACCTCTAGTAGTTAAGGAATGAGTTATTGGGCAAGGTGATCCTCACCACTAATGCATAAGAGGTGTCACATACCTCTAAAATGACTTTAGTGTTGACAACTATGCTCTATTTGGTTGCTTGGCCTTGAACATTTTGATAACAGTAAGGTATCACCAAATTTGAACATAGGTATACTTCATCTATCTCCAAAAATCACCGCAAGGTGTTTATAGAATTAATCAATGTTTCTCAGAGTTTTCAAGACAGGGGAATGCAGTTTGAAGGATGGCAAGGGGAGTGCTATTTAAATAACTTATACATACTAAATACAATTAATATCTGAAAAAGTAAACGCAGTATGCCAAATTTTCAATGACAATCCTCGTACTTTTACCTTGTCATGGGGTTTTAGCATTTTTTTGGCTTAGAAGTTACATTTTTTCTATTTTTGTGCACCAAATGGAGCAAATTATCAGATTTTGAAAAGGGAAATGTTCCCTCCAAGACCCTTAGACGTCACTTGGACCCCTCGAGACGCATCCCCATGTAACACTGGAATTAACTCTGTCCTTCCTTGTCAAGGGGTCCCCTCCAATTGTCAAGCCTATAGTTTGAAAACTCGGACTCGCCGCGGACTCGGCAGCCCAAAATAGGACTGGGCAAAAAACTCGGCTAGGACTCGACAAAGAAGAAAACCGTAGTTTTACAAACTAAACAAAAAGAAATTAATGCATTTAGAGAACATAAGAGCCATAATTCAAACATTACACATGTCATATGATCTTCAAACACTCAATATTTGAAATTTCATCATTCATGAACCATAATCATATGATTCATACTCATAGTTTCAAACTTTCAAATGTATAACGTCATAAGTTTATAAATGTTTACATATAATGATGTCAAAATGAGAAAAACAACCAAATAAAATTTACATCTTCCTCTTTCCTCTCCTAATGTAACTCAAGTTTTGAGGCCTCGAACTAGTAGGTGCTACAATTGTTTCTTGTTCTTCTAAATCAAAACTGTCTTCGTCATCCTCCATTTCATCCAATTCTGCTGCTTCTGCTTCTACTATTGCTCCTCTCTCCAATTCTTCAAGATCTTCTTCAGTGAGGACATCATCATCATTTTGTTCATTGGTAGTCCATTCACCATATGGATCAATATCATCTAAGTCGATGGACTCATGTGAAATGCCCTCCACCTTTCTAGTTCGAAGGCGAAGGTTATACCGGACGAAGACAAGATCATTGAGCCGCTGCTAGGTTAACCTATTTCTCTTCTTCGTGCGAATGTTCTCAAATAAACTCCAATTGCATTCACACCCAGAAGCACTACATGGCTAGGACATAATACAGACGGCTATCTTTTGAAGATTAGGCGTGGCAGCACCAAAATTCTCCCACCATAAATCTACAAAAAATCATTTAGAAATATAAGAATCAATTTTCTATTTTTTTCTTGTAGTATTGAACTAAATTTTTTACCTGGTTGTTGTTTTCCTCTCCTATCAATTGCTTCAGATGAAGAAAAAAGTCTCTCCCCTCTACTCCCTTATAGACCTTGAATAGATAAAAAAATAAAATTAAATCAAACATAGAAAATTAGTTACTATGTATGTAAAATGCATGTTTCTAGATGGTCAACGACTCAACATTGCCAAATTCATAAATAAGATATAGCAAATCTCACCTCCAACTCATCAAGAACCTTGTCTCTCAACTCAGGTTCAAGTGCCATCTTATCAATGCATGTAATAACACCTGCCATGACCTCCTCATCAATCTTAAGTGAATCAGAGAAGTAGAATTTTGGGTTCAAGAAGTAGGCCAAGGCATGTATCGGCTGGTGGAGTTGGTTTCTCCATCTATGATCAATGATGCGCCAAATGATTTAGTATTTCTTCTTGTTTCTGCCGTAGTAATGTAAAATGGCCTCCTTCGCCCTATCCATGGCCTCATAAATGAAACCCATTGGCATGCCCTCTCCACCCACCATACAAAGAACCCTTTACCAAAGGTTCTGTCATCTAAAAAAATGAAAACAAATTATAAATCATTACAAAATTAACCCCTCAAAAAAAAAAACAGCAAATAGACTCTACAGTATCTTGTATAAACTTATAAAGTTTATGTTTGTGTTTCTTACTTACCCTAACTAACTCCTCTGCATTTTTCTTGAATGACTCATCAAAAACAATTTTTACAATCTTCTCCGCTTCAGGTTTTTTGTGAAATGGAGACTACACCCAAGTATCAGACACAAACATCTGTATGAGATGAGGAATGGCACCAAGACTGCTTTGCAATGTAAGGAAGTGACTAGCAAATCGTGTCACTCTTGATCGCACAAGATCCTTGCCATTTGTGTGTTGTCTCATCAAAGAAAGGACCCAAGTATGGTTGTAGAGGAATTTGGTGACATTTTTAGCATCTTCAACCACACTTTTCACCCATCCAATCTTCCCAATGTCCTCTAACAACAAGTCCAGGCAATGCACAACATAAGGACTCCATGAAATCGTAGGATGCCTCTCCATAAGCAATCTACCTGCAGCTACATATGCAGCTGCGTTGTCCGTGATAATTTGGACAACATTCTCAACACCAACCTCCTGGACCACCCCATCTAATAAATTGCACGAAGTCGAAGCATTTTTGACTTCATGGGAGGCATCTACAGACTTCAAGAACCCTAATCCACCATTAAAAGCCACTAAGAAGTTCAGGAGAGTTCTATTCCGTCCATCTGTCCATCCATCTAATAAAATGTTGCATCCTTTTCTCCTCCAAAAAAATTTTTGTTCCTCAACCACAAGCCGTGTATTTTTTACTGCATCCTCTAGCAATGGCCCACTCAAGTCGCGTGTTGTTGGGGTCTTAAACCCCTTGTCTGCAACTATCAATGCATTCACCAAACCTTCCCAATATGGGTTGTTCGCCACATTGAAAGGTAAATTATTGTAGTCCCAAAAATTTGCTGCTGCCATCCTAGCTTCATGATGTTTTTCTTTATTCCAACCGGTATCTTCAAGTGAAGGTTGTGCTCCTAGAACATTGCGTGGAATAAAGTAATTCAGTCCTGATGAAGGAGGCATCTGACTAGCAGTAGAAAACCAACCATCAAGAGTCTCACCAAAAGATGAATGTGCTTGACGGATGGTTTGACTTGGATCTGATTGCGTAGAAGTGTGAGACGGAGACATCACTGCTACTATTGCTTCCTTTGTTTTTTGCCTTTCTTCTTTTCTCATCTCAAAACTAGAAAGAAGGGCCTTCATCTCTCTAACCATCTCCAGAGTTGAATTAGCGCATATCTCCACATTTTGTCCAGGTATTTTGGCAATGTGGTATTTTAATCTATTGATTCCTCTCATCATCGATTTACCACATTCAGTACAAGTGACATCACCCTTTTTATTTCCCTGTACTCCATACTTCCATGTTGGGTCTCTTCTTGATGGCCTTGAAGTTGACATTGTTGTTTTAACAAGAAAAAAAAATCGGTAGGGTTTTGTGAAAAATCAGCAAAAAAATGATAATCAATCATTTGAAAAAAAATAGAATTCAAAGACAAGCTAAAACTACTAAGAAATACGTTATGAAGGGAAATGAAAAAAAAAATTGACAGCATTTCCCCTTATTTTTGAAGATTTTTCGATTTTCAATAAAACAAAACTAAAAAAAAAAGAGAATTAAAATCACTTACCTGGCTATATTTCGATCTCCTTAGCTCATAATCTCCTCTTCTCCAGCTTCTAATCCACTATGCACACCTATTGTGTGCTTCAAAGAGTGTTAAAATGAAAAAATAAAGTAAAAATGAGTTTTTAAGGTTGCTAGGTGTTTAAGTGGCAAAGCGAGAGTCCAGGTTCAGGACTCGCGAGTCCCAGGGTAGGACTCGTGAGTACCGACCCTGGACTCTCCAAGACTCGACTCACGACTCCGTGGCGAGTCGACTTGGCTCGCCATAGGACTCGCGAATCCGTCGAGTCCTGGAAGAGTTTTCAAACTATGGTCAAGCCTTTCCACATGAATAACAATGAACCACTCATCCTATGAAAAGGCTTGACAATCTGAAGAGACTCCCTATATCTAGTAGTGGGCATTGTATGTTTTGATCAGTGAACTACAAATCAATTCAATTCAAACACCATAACCTTTTATAAAAGATTGTGATGCCGGAAATTCAAAAAGAAAAACTCCACTAAACACAACCAAATCAAGAAATGCTTGTGACAACATAAACTTAAGTTACCAATGCGAGAACGGGTATGATGATTCAAGTGTAATAGTGGTATGACAAAATTGGGGTTGGGTACATTTTGGGTGCGTTTGTACATAAAACACACACAGAAGCCTTAAAATACGAATTAAGTTCAAGTAACCACATAATATGAATAGAATAAACAAAATAACCACAAAATACTACCGCAAAGTTGATATCAATTTATTAAACTTGAATGTCATGATAGGAAATCATTATTCATTATTAAAATAATAAAATCATAATTCATCATCATATTGCTCTTCATAAAGAGCATCATCATCATCATTGACATTAGTTGATGGAGGTACATTAGAAGAACTACAAAGTGTGCCACTAGCATTGGAACTAAAATTATGTTGGCTACATGTCTCCTCTAAATATGAAGATTGTTGGGCAGCAACAACATTCAAGTCAGGTGGCCCCTAGCTCTAAATTCCACACCTTTGTTGCCCTTCTTTGTAATCAATTTGCTTGTGTGAAGGAAGAGACAAGTTGGACTGCACATAAACTAACTCCTCTACTTTTTTTGATGCCAATCGGTTGGCTTTACTAAGTGGATGATTGAGTATGTACTCCAATTCCACTCAAATGAAGACAAACAAGAAACCTATTGAGTTAAAGACAGCGAATTGAAACCTTCCCCAGGATCTCATTAGCAGCGAATGGGCTCTTGCTGTAATGTCTCGTTCTAGAATTTCCTTATTTTGTCTTAAAGAAATGACCCTAACTCATAGTAATTGTTTCATAATTAATTCTAAATATTAATTTATCTAAAAATTGTAATTTTGATTATAAAATTCAGATTTAAAGCTTATGATGCATCTCTGAAAATATAAAACTTATCCTTAGCCTCTGCTGAAATTCTTTTTCTAATTTGCAGCAATTTCTCTTTCTATGAATATCTTTGGAATGTTCTTAATTTCTGCCCGAGTTAGGGGTTTTCGTCCACTAACTTGATAAGAGGAATTAAGGGTTTCCGTCCTTAATTTCTAATCTTGAGGGGTTTCATCCTCAGATTTCTGAATCCTTAGTTTCTATTCCACAAGGAAAATTAAATATTATGTCTTCTCCATGATATGATGATCCTCTTCCTCCTTGAATGATCTCCCTTATATATCTTATCTCTTCATGAGACACACCCTTTCATATGCCTTTTGACCATTCTTAAAACATAGTTTTATTTAATCTCAATTTTTATAATATTAATTATCTTTTCTCTTGGGCGATTCCTTTATCCCTGCAACTTGACTAGATTTACCATTTTATTGGTGCACTTTGCCTTTCTTTTTAATTAACAGCGATCTATTCTCTTAACACCTAGGTTACCGAATCATCGCCAGTATAGGCCAATTCCAGGTATGAAACGTCCCGGAATCTGAACCTGGTTCTAATCGCTTGCAGATTCAACCAAGGTTCATTTTATTGCGGGCAGAAACCTGGTTCTGTTGGCCTTTGTTTGTTTGCTTTGTTGGAGAGGGTTGAGAGTTGACCTGCCTTAGGCCCGGTATTGGGAATAGAGAATTTTGAGGAATTGATCACCCAAACAGAAGAGCTGGTTAGTGAGATAAGAAGTGAGCGCTCTTAGCCCACCATGAATTCAAGCTTTGCCCTTTTCTCTTCCGGCTGCATCATTCCCAAGTGGTCAAGTGACTCCGTTCCATTCCTCTAATGCATGGGACTGCCTGCCTACCTCAAAGCCCGTAGAGGAGAGGGATTAACGCCAGCCAAAATAGAGTGATGAAAGAGAGCATTAACAATAGGAGATCCTTTTAATAAAAGCGAATAGGAGATAAATACATTTAATAACTTACATTTTAATTCTAAAGAGTATTTATATATATATATATATATATAAAATAGTAAATTAAATATTCTTTATTATATTTGACTAATAGTTAATAATACTAAATGCTTTAGGATATATATATATATATATATAAATTTATATGTTTTTTGTTCAAACGTACCCAACCCCCTCAAAAAAAATTGTCTTCCTAGTGTATCGGATTCACGTACCCATACCCGTGCCCGACGTCGATTCGGTAACTTAAGCATAACACTCCATAAGCGGCAGTTTCTTAATATTAATTAAACATTGGAAATCACAGTCATATGACCAAATTCTTCTATTTTCTTTTAAATCTTCTTCATATGTCTTTATGTGTAGAAGATTTCTCTTTTAGCTGTTTTGCATCCAGCGGATCATTATTATTGTCATTGTCACATGCTTATTTGGTGCAGATAGTAGTTGAATGGCTGCAGCAACCTCTTCTATAGTCCATGAGATTCTTAATACATTCACGCGCCTCTCTTTGCTTGTATATTTTAACTTTTGATGGTCTTCACAATCTGCAACCAGTGTTACATAGGTGTGGCCAGCAGGTTGAAGACATTTCTTATGAGATGAAACAAACACTATCCTTTAGAGCTGGGTGGTGGCAACTAAGATTTGAACTCTTATAAGAGTTGTGACTTTCTTCATAAGAAAGTCAAGTAGTGGATAAACTTCAAATCAAGCTACACTTCCTTATATCCCAAAGCCCTTAAGAGATTGATTTGCTTCAAACGTTATTAGGTGTGATTCATTTGGTACAGCATATACCCTTAATAAGACAACACTGATAGATGTGGCTCTTTGGTACTGCAATCAATTTTAACGGTGCGACTAGCAAATGAGGTGTTGCGGCTTCTTGACAGTGGTTAAAACATACAATTTTGCCTGATGATATGTCTTTAAACCTATGGAGCAAACTTGGGTGTTTTTTCCTTATCACAAATCATGATGAACTTATCTTTCCTTAAGACCCATGGGAGATGCAGGAGGGGCATTGGGTTAACCTTGTTTTAACGAGGGAACATTACACTTGCACACACATAGGAAGAGCAATCCAACCTCTTTGGAACCTTCAATGATTAATCTTCAACTCTAAAGATGCAATGAAAAGCAAGAATTAGACTGAGGCAAGTGTATTTGGTTTGTGTGTTTTACATTTCCAAATGAGGTAAATGTGTTCATATTGAGCTGTTAGTTGTTTTGACTCTTTGAGGTTAAATTTAGGGTTTAAAATGTGGTTTTCAAATTGAAAAGTCAAACTTGCGGGTCAATACATTTTCTAAAATGAAAAAGCGTGGGTGCCCTGTGGAACGACATAGGGTTCTGCATACCTGTCCCGGAATCACCTGGTATGTCAACGTCCATTTGACATATATGGGTGATTTCAGGACGGATCTGGGGTACCCTATTGATGTAGACGCCAAGCTCAAGGGTCCCATTGAAGGGAAGCCCAAACCCACAGCCATGGACACACACACAGCAAGATTCCTCCAAACTAGTTTAAATCGAGTAAGACGAGTGGCGTTTAGCAGTTCTCCTATTTACATTCATAGTCATGTTGTGCATGTAGAGACAGATGTTTGTGTAACATACTCCATGTTAGTAGTATCATATAAATTGGATTATAATGACTCAGAATTTTTTAAAAAATTAAAGAAACAAGCATAAACGAAACAAAAAAGATATTAAGAAACACAAAAAAAAGAACTGAAAATACCTGTATAGGGAAAATATCCCTCCCTGCCATTTTTCCCTCAAACCCCTGCAAATTAGAGTAAAGGTATAGTTATAAAAAAAGGAATGAGACTCAATTCAACTGTGACCTCAACCAGAAACTTAGAGAAACTTGAGCACAGACATTAAATCTAAGGGCATGATGCATTTCCAACCTCCATGATTTTCTGTCATCTCCATGGAAACACTATTACAGTTGCTAGTTACTAGTTTGTAATAAAACCCAGCAAAGCAATTTAATGATAGCATGTATACAACTTACAAGTCCACCTATTCCAATGCCATCCTCTTTAACAACATCCATCATCAAAGAAAACAAAGCATTTCCATTTTTCCTTTCTGCTCTGCCATCTATTTGCTTCTGAGCCATCCTTTCTCTCAATCTTTCTGCTAGATCATTTTTCCCATACTCGGATAAATTTGAACTACCCAGATTCGTCTGAGAAGCAGATGCAGTAGCTGAGGTAGATGCTTCTGCAATTTTTGATTCTTGATGCCTTTCTAGAGGCTCCTCAAACAAGTCATCCAAGGAGCCGTCTGCAGCCGTATCACTGAACCTAGTTAGTATCGAAGATGATGTTGATTTTATAGCCTGCCAAGAACACATATTTAACATTGTCAAGCTCACCATGTTATTCAAACAAAAGAGGAAATCAAATCATTTGCCTGAACATCATAAGCAGCAAGTTTTTAAGCCTCTCAAAAGAGAATCAAAACTTATTTATGATAACATAAAGTGCTCTACCAAGCTATCAAAATTTAAGGGAGTGAGACAATAGAAGTAAAATGAAATATAAGTCTACGAACAGTTACGATTTTTAAAAGGAATTTGGCAAAGCACTTCGAAAATTAATGAAATGCCTTTTCAACAGATAAACTCTGCTCTTCTTGTATCAGATGACTATAGGATGGAATGAGAGAGTCCAAAATATGAAATGAGAAACCATCTAGGCAAAAATTAGAAAATTGAAATAAGCTCAAACATTGCTTATAATCTTATTAATAAAGAAACAAACAATCTCCCATTCTTCAAAAAGAAAGAATCTATATTAATGTCCATGAATGACCAAAATACATCAAACACATTGAAATGTTCAACAGGTACAATAGCCAGGGACTAGAGCAAAAAGATCCCTTGACACAAAGCGAAAACAAAAAAAGTGAGAAAGGCCAGGAAAATATACACATAGAGGTGTAAAAAGCATAACTCCCGAATCAGTAGAATTATAAATAGACAAGGGGGGGAAGACCCTACAAAATGTTAGAAATAGAAGATCACCCAGGAGGGAAGACAAAATCCTCAAGACTCATGTTCAGGGACACATTGGAAGAGCCAATGATGTTATCATTGATCACTGTAGGAATACCAATACAGAATTTGAGAATGCTCATCAGGGAAAGTCTAGGGCTAAGGGTCGATTCAGTAGAGAGTCTCTCCTAACATTCAATGTTAAAAAATTTTGGAAAGTAGCAAAAAAAACTGGTAATGTGAGCTTACCCTTGAGATTGTGCCAGGGAAGAGTGTTGTGAGAGGGTCCCCAATGTTGAGAAGAGAAAGAGCCACAACCATTAGAGTGAGAAACCAGGGTGCCAAGGAGCCTTAGCTGTAGTAGATCACAAAGATGAGCAATGCCTCACAGATCTATTTCCTTGTACACAAAATAATAGTATCCAATGGACCCTTACTGCCTCCAACATTTATGATGGAATGAAAGGAGGTATCAATCTAGTAGATATGGTACCACCAAGGAGAGAGAGATCTATGCTTAAATCTAATGATCTCACAAAGAAAAAGGGCCAAGCACCTCTGCACAAGATAGGGGAAGGTGACTAGAGAACCACAAAAATCCCTATATAAAAAATGGTACCTCCCACAAATTTCCTTGTAGACTAGACACCAAAAAATAAAATGCTCCTCAAACTCCACCTCTTGAAGAGAACAAAACCAGGAAAATCTTTCACTATGTAAAATATGGCAGTCCATCTAAACACGAAGCTGATGAGAGCACACCCACAACCGCCCAAGGGGAATCCTCAAAGCATGAGACAAATGATGCTAAAGATAGGTGGGTTGAGCAATGGTCCCATCAACAACACATAAGAAATGCTCAACTTAAAAAGTTAGTCTAGGGCTAAGGGAATTTGATCCATAATGATCTGAAGAAGACTAAAGATATGAAGTTTCCATACAATGATTACCATGAAAAAACTCTCAATTTTGTCCACAAGACAAAACCACCGCTTTAAAATATAAGGTGGTTACAAAATTGTCCTGGCAGAAACATAACTGCCAGCTGATGACAACCAATGGTTTCGTCGCGATTGGCCAAGTTTGGATTTGAAACAAAATGCAACTCTTCCACTTCCAATTCCATTTCGATCCTTCTAGTGCATAAGGGGTATGTTCCAGCAGCTGTATAAGGCGTGGAGAGCATGGATTTGATCATTGGAGGCTTGGGTGAGTGTTGTAAAGATCAAAGTAGGAGAATTCAGTCATTCATCATCATTTTGTGAGCTTGATAGCGAGGATGGCAGCAAGTCTGAGTTACATTCATTTTCTGTACTTGCCTTTAAGATTACTAATAATCACTGTAGTCAAGCAATTGCTGCTACCAAGCTGGATTTTCCCCCTAGGGGGTTTTCCACAATGTTCCATGGCCTGGGCGACCGGGGGGCAAGGGCCTAGATTTGGGGACAGCGACAGGACGACAGCGGGGGGCAGTGCAAATACATATAGTACTTAAAAAATATATACAAGGAATAACACATGAAAATCTGAAATACTCAAACATATTGCATTAATGATAATTGCATTGAACAATGGAAGAGTTGAATATCCATATATTTATATTATATTCAAAATTTCCAAATGATGATTACATTCAAAATCCAAATACAATTGCCCAATGGCCTGGTGTCTCAAATAAATGAATCATCATTCATCCCCAAAGTCTGCTCCAAACTCCTCATCACTCTAATTGTTAGACTCCTCGGGGTCAATCTCCTCCAAAGGAATACCAACCGACACTTTCTGTGTTGCATCTTCATCCACTTGTGCTAGCTCCTCTGGCTCTACATCCCAACGAGCTGCTGGACTCTCCTTGCATGTAAGCCTGTTGCGGTCAATGAGACGCAGGGCACTATGTACAGCTACAAGTTTCTCTGCCCTCTTAGAGGTAAATCTATTCCTCTTAACATAGTGGATGAAACTGTAAGTAGACCAGTTCCTCTCAACAGCAGAAGAACTAGAAACTTGGGACAGCAGACAAATGGTTAGTGCAATGGTTGAAGAATTAGGCCCATGCAAATCCCACCATAGAATGGAATCCTCTTGTACCATAGTCCCCCTATCTATCTTGGCCTCCTCTGAATATCCCCTAAGAGTGGCAAATTTTGTCCACTCAATACGAATAATGCTAGCCCTTGCAATCCCTCACTCTTATGGCTTGTTGTTGCAGCTCTCAACCTTGATGTGGAAAGTTAGAAGTGATTTGGAATGAGGCTTAGATGCCTATTTATGGCTTCTTTTTTTTTAGTGTTTGGGGTTTAGGTGGGGCCCACTGAGGATTAGGATTAGCGTTGGAGGCCCACAAACCCAAAAAAAAAAAAAAATTATTTTATTTTTTTTAAATTGAAATAGGTGTGCTCTTCCACAGGGGACGTGCAGAGATCCCTAGGACGATTGAGGGGCGTTTGGGTGTCCCCTGACGTCTCAGGGGCATCTATGCATGCCCAAAGTTGAAAAAAATTTGGGAACATCCCTGGAGACATCCCCTATTTAGGGAAATGTCCCGTT
This sequence comes from Cunninghamia lanceolata, assembly GCA_027924645.1. Lineage (NCBI taxonomy): Eukaryota > Viridiplantae > Streptophyta > Pinopsida > Cupressales > Cupressaceae > Cunninghamia > Cunninghamia lanceolata. The sequence goes on along the minus strand of BSBN01000511.1, from coordinate 19,742,936 downwards.
AACGTCCTCGAGACACTGATGGCGATGGAGGAACGACGGAGGGACGTTTTCCCCGCGTTCCTGAAACGTCCCGAACGTGGGGACGTGGGGACCAAGGAGGATGCGTCCCTGTGGAACACTGGTTTTCCAAGATAAATTGCTAGATGTTTGTGGTTTTCTTTCATTTTCAGTCTTTAAATGCTTTGTTTTGAGCAACCTTTACTCTTATTTAAGTGTTCGTCATTGGTTTAGACAAGTAGAATAGTAATCTAATTCATGTTCTAATGAATTCTACATTGCAAATTTGAAAGTTTAAGGATCATTTTGGTATCAGAGCAGATTATTGACCTTTTGGAAATTGCAAAGTTTGTTGTATGGCAGTTACCAGATCTTCTAGCAAGGAGTCGCTGCCATGCAATCCAGATATTGACACTTGCAAGTGAAAGAAATAGGTTAGAATTAAAGATTTGAATGCATGTGTGTCTGCTTTGTAGACTCATGGAATCTGTGACGAAGAATCAACAATGGAGAGGCTAACAACAAGAGCACATAACATGGCAACAAAGCCCAAGAGCAGTCTTCCATTAGCAGTTTGCTAAGAGCTCTAGCCAAGAAGTTTGGCATTGGAGACAATGAAGAGAAAATTGATAGACATTCTTGAAAGGAGAGCCATTTGAGGTAACTAAGGTCAAAGAGTAAACTCCATTCAAAGTTGAAACAAAATTGAGATTAAATCTTCTGATAAGCAAGTGAATGCTAAATTTTTGAATTCTTGGATTAAGCTAATGGAAATTTATTTTAGTGTTCAAAATGTAAGTGGGGCACAAAGGATTTCTTTTGAACGTCTCAAAAAATCTACAAGGATTTAGCTAGATTGAAAAAAATGAAAAATCCTTGTGTCTAATTGGAAAGAATTTAAGGATTTGCTTTGTAGGAATCTTTATTCAATTGTACATAAGACTGACCAAAAGATAAAATGGTTATATCATAGACAAAGTAGTGAACAAAGTGTTCAAAACTATACTATTAAATGTCAGAGGCAAGCCATGTTGATGGGCATGGACTTGGACAAGAAGGGCATTCTCACAAAGTATCTCAAAGGCATCCACACCCACATTCGGAAGAAGGTGATCACTACAAATCCAAGGGACTTGGGTGAAACTAGTGTCCAAGCCTACCATGTAGAAGAAGAGAAGATGAGATGTGGAGGGGACTCTTCCAAGCAAGGACAAAGCCAAAATCAGCCCAAAAAAGACAAAGGGAAATACTTTAAGAGAGATAATTGGAAGGGTAAGAATACTAATACTATTGTACACCAATGTAAGGATCCAAACAATCATTGTAGTCATTGTAACATCAATGGTCATGTAGATACCAAGTGTTTGAAGTTACACCATACGAATAAAACTACACAAGATTAAAAAATGTCTATGATAAGATTAAAAGAGAAGTACAATAGAAGATAGTTTAGTTCCGATGTAGATGATAAGTTTGGATGCATAGCCACCAACACAATGAACATGGATGTATAACTTAATGAGATGAACAAACTTTTGCTACTAAAGCTACAAGTAAAGAAAGCGAGACTAGTAGATCTCAGTTCACAATACAACTTAATTTTTGTTGAACTTGTTACAAATTTGGTTAAAAAATATATAATCATCATCACCCATATCCATTGAGTTGAGTGAAAAAAAGGTATGCAAATACAAGCAACAAAGAAGTGCAAATTTCGGTTTGAAGTAAAAGCACAAAACATAGATGAAGTGGAAGCAGATGTAATTCCTCTCAATGCTTGTGATATAGTGCATGGTAGTTCTTGCTTATATGTTAGAGATGCAATTTTCATGAGGATGGCTAATAAATATAGAAGGGCCAAAGATGCAATTAAGTATATCATAAAGAGGCATCAAAGCAAAGCCAAAGTTGCAATGGTAAGCTCCAACCAAACTATAAAAGATTAATTCAAGAAATTAAGCAATTTTGTTCAATTTTGTTTAAATGTAATCAAGAAGATGGATTGGGTATTTCAGCAATGCGTAACTCTGAATTGACAGGCTTGGAATCTTTTTAGGAAGTGTTCTATGAACCCGAGGGGTTGCCACCAAGAAGGGAAGTAGAGCATGAAATTCAACTTCTACATGAATCTCTTCTACCAAACATTGGCTTGCATTGGCAATAAATTTTAGAGAGCAATGAGGTAAAGAAACAACTTCAAGAGCCATTGGAGCGAGGGATCATTCCCATTGACAATAGGGCTTTGAATAAGACAACCATAAAGAACAGATATCATTTTCCAACGATAGATGTTATAAAATTAGATTTCAAGTCCACTTACCATCAAGTTCACATCAAGGAGGATACTTGAAAGACCACTTTCAAAACAAAGCAAAGTCTTTATGAATGGATAGTTCTTCCATTTGATTTGTGTAATGCATCATCAAGTTTTATAAAGATAAAGAATGAAGTGATAAGGAATTCTATAGATTCACGTGTAATTGTATATCTAGCTGATATCCTAATTTTCAGTGCAACATGGGAAGAACGTCTCATCTTTATTATGCTTTTGCAAGTCTTAAATGAAAAACAGCTTTTATTTAACATTAGTGTGATTTTGTTAAAGAATCTTTGACATACTTAGGACACGTGATTGGAAGGAGAGAGTTGAGAATAAATCCTTCTAAGGTAAAAGATATTGTATATTGGCCTATACAAAAGGTTTCCACAAAAACTAAAAGTTTTGTAGGTGCTGCCCACTGCATAATAAAGTTTATTCTGGCGTTCTCTTCTATAGCCTCACCTCTACACCAAGTTGCAGCCATTAGGAGAAGTTTTCATTGGGGTAAACAACATCATGAAGAATTTGAAATGTTGAAATATAAGATTAGGCATGCTCTTGTGCTTGCTCTTCCTTACTTGCAACAACCTTTTGAAGTAAAAACAGATGCAAACGAATATGCTATAGGTGTCATGTTGCTTCAAGGAGGTAAGGCCATCTGTTATCATTCAGATGTTTTTACCACAACTATTAGAGGATATCTGTATATGATAGAGAGTTATATGCAGTAATTCAAGCTAGAAAGAAAGAGGCATTATTTACTTGGAAAAGAGACTATTGTGCATGCTGACCTCCAACCTCTACAATATTTGCAAGCACAAAGTAAATTACAGCAAGCAAGATATTATAAATGGATGGTGTTTTTGCAACAATTTTCATTTGGTGATCAAATATAGGAAAGGAAGTTTTAATGTGGTGGAGGATATGCTATCTAGGTCACCAATCTCAAAACATAATTCAGCTATGGCTATGGTGATTCAATTGGAGCCTTCCACAAAAGAGACTTATGTAGAAGAATTTGCTCAAGATGTAGATTTTGGGGAGGACTTCAAAGTAGGGAAACCCGGGGACGCGTCCTCGGCATTTTTAGGGTGTCCCCGTTTCCAAAACGTTCCAAGGATGCCCCCGGGCTGTTCCCAAAAATTCAAAACTCACAAGGGACGTCTTGGAAACATGGTGACGTCCCAAAAAATAAAAGGGGCGGCCAGCCGTCCCTGAGATGACCAAGGACGTCTATAACATCCCTCAACCGTCTCGGGGACAGTCGGCCTTCCCCAATAAAAAGCAACGATTTAAAAAAAAAAAACTCCACTTTAATCTATTTACCTTTTGTTGATATTTCAGTTTTCACCCTTTTGGTAGCAAAATAATTCACTAATAGATTGAGTTCATGCCAGCTTAAGATAAGGCCATTATGACCCTTTTTATTTGAGGTAGTGATTTACCCATGCAATGCAATTAATTGTTGCAGCCTTGTGTCGACATTGCTGCAGATCATAATAAGGGGATCAATCAATCATTCTACGGGGATTTCAACTTCTACATTATTTCTAACTACTGTTGCACTACTGTGACATAGTTGCAAGACCTTAACTGCTGGTGACTGTTTATTTTTTGCAGGAAATTTTGCCATTAAAATATAATGGGCACTCTTCTGAATATTCTATCAAAATAATAGCAAGATAAGATTTGCCCACTCTTCACCGGCTTAACTTTTGGGTGTCTAAGGCTATCTTCATGCCTGAAACTAGAAATTTACAGGTTTTCAGCATTAGATAAGATGCTGGAAACAGCAATTGTTTGTGAAACTCCAGTTTCTATGCATGCATTTTTGGACTTGATCATTTTGGTATGCATTTTGCCCCTGACAAATGGTTTTTGATTTTGTCTTATTTACTTTTATTATTTTGATTCTAGGGTTCTCTCTTCCTAGAACTTTCTATTGTCAACTACTCTAAACTTAGCGGCTGTGCATTGTGCTCTACGGCTTCAAGATCGTCAAACTCCAGAGTATCGACAAACTCCAGCTTTATGGTGGGATGTACACCACCCAAGTTGATGAGGAGGAGGCACAAGAGGGATTGGTTGGGATTCCATTGGATGAGGCAGACCCTCAACAGTAGCAGTGACTCAGAGGAGGACTCCAATTTTGATGCAGTGTTGACAGATGCTGATTAGGGGCAGTAGCATACTTTCTTTGTTTTTGTATTTTCATATTGTAGTTAAAAGTGAAACTTGCAGCCTTTGGACATTTTGTTGTAACTTGTATACTATTTTTTAATATCACATGCATATTGACAATGAATTATAAAAGCAATTAAGTTTTGGCATTTGCTAATTTGTTTGACTCTCATGTGAACTCTCAATTCAATTCAAATGTTATGTATTAAGGATCTATAATGTATATGATGATTGTTTTATCAATGTTATCATGTGAATATTTGAAATTTCCCTATATATTTTAGATTTTCCCTATTTTTTATATAACCCTCCCCTGCCATCCCCAAAAATTTCCCGAAAAAAGTCGTCCCCAAAAGTCATCCCCTGGTCCCTGTCCCGAAAACTTAGGGTAACATAGCTTCAAAGTGTTACAAGCTCAAGGGGAATGTGTTTTGACCCAAAATGCAGCAAAGTAGCAAAAGTTTGTTAGAGGATGCAAATTGTGTTGTACTAGAAAATCTAAGAAGAGAAAACAAGGAATGAATTTGCCTTTGACTATACCCACAAGACCATGTGAAAACGTATTTGTGAATCTTTTAGGAGGCTTACCAAAGAGTAGGCATGGAAATGACTATTTGTCTATCATATTGGATAGATTTAGCAAGATGTGCATACGAACTTCAAGCAAGAAGACTATTACAGGGAAAGAAACAGCTGAATTGTTCTTTGTTAATGTATGGGTGCACTTTGGGCTTCCAAAGTCCATTGTTTCAGATAAAAGCACAAGGTTTGTTGATAACTTTTAGTCCACTTTGTGGAATTTGAAAGATACAAGGCTTAAGAAGAGCACAACTATCTACCCACAAACAGACGGGCAAACAGAAATGCTCAATAGAACCTTGTTACAAGTCATAAGAGGGTATAAAAGCAGGTGTCCCAAGACTTGGGACAAATCTCTTCCCTACATTCTGCACTCTTTCAGTAGGGCAATTCATTCTTCAACAAATCAATCACTTTTTGACTAGGTTGCACGAAGACTGGTACTGGTACTGGTACGGGAGACTGGTACCGGTACTGGTACGTCTATTTTTGAAAAATAGGAGACGGGGGTACTTGGAGACGCCATTTTTTTTTAATATAATTTAATAATTTTAAAAATATATTAATATGCTAACATTAAAATTGAAAATATCATGAAATTGAACTTTCAAAACAACAGAACTAGTAAAGTTTAACATTAACTTTGAAGTTTAAACACACAAATGTCAAAGAGTTCATACTACATATTGATATTACATATTGAAATTCAAAAATGTCGATAGCCTAGTAGGCTGATATGCATATAGAAAACAAAAATCAGAAATCTATGTCATCATTCTATGTCACATTGTCATCCATCTCTAGGTCCTCAGCTATGATGCTCTCCAAATACTCATCACTCTCAAGCTCAGGTTCCTCTGATGGTAGTAGAATTGGGGGTAAATCATTGAGGCCATCTGCTTCAACCGTTTCATCAACCAAGGCTGCAGCTTCTCCATCAGCTGAAATTTGGTCCCATTTTGCTGAAGGACCCTCCTTGTACCCAGGTTCTACACGAGAGAGAAGGCGAAGTGAGCTATGAATGTACACTAGGTTCTCCGCTTTCTTTGACCCTAACCAGTTTCTTTTCTGTGAATGAATAAAACCATAAGTACTCCAATTCCTCTCACAAGATGAAGAGCTGGCTACTTGTGAGAGCAATCTTATTGCAAATGATTGCAATTCAGGGGTCTCACCTCCATGGTTCCACCACCACTCTACAGGGTCTTTCTTTGCATGCATATCATATATGGCTTCTATGGAAGAAAAGTCACCATGCCCACGTGAAAACTTATTCCATTGAGTCCTCATAATTGAAGCATCCTCACCTCGGCCATAAATCTTTTTTATTGCTGCCCAAAATCCCTTCATTACCTCTCTATCCTCATATGGAGCCCTCTTATTGGTTGCTTATAGATCATACCATTTAGGATTCAAGGCATAGGCAGCACAATGAAGGGGTGTGTTAAGTTTGTTCCATCTTCCATGTATCTTTTCTTCTAGCAAGGGATATAGAGAAGGATCTCTTGCATCTGTTATTTTCTTAATTCTTTCACGCATGGAATCTATTTCTTCATAAATTTCTCCCAAACATGGCTTGTCTGAATCAGCAAATTTGATCACCTCACATATGGGCTTAATAAAGTCCACAACAAATCTAACATCAGCCCAAAAACGCTCATCAAGGACCATACCTCTCACCTCAACTGCAGTATCTGATGTAGATTGTCTCCAAGCTACCCATGCATCACTAACTACTGTGGCACACAAAGCTCCTTTGACTTCTTGGAGACGGTCAAGAAGAATAAAATAAGAAGCAAACCGTGTATCAGCAGGTTTGAGAAGTTCCACCTTGGCAAATTTTCGATAAATGGCTTGTGTGTGGTGATGGTTACATATAAACATCTGTATTTTTGTGCCCTTTTCAATGAGATCTGAGATCCACTGGAACTTGCCAATATCTTTGAGTGCATTATTCAATGAATGCACACACCATGGTGTCCAAAATATATGCCTATACTTTTTTTGCACCAACATGCCTGCTGCCTTACAAACAGGGGCAGCATCTGTAACAACTTGGACTACATGTGATGCCCCCACCTCCTCAATGCCCTCACATAGCTGGTTTTGAAGGAACTCTGCATTTTTTTCTTGCCCTGAACAATCTATTGCCTTCAAAAAATGAGGCCCTTTGCTGCATGTTACCATGATATTAAGTAGTGGACGATTTCTAGCATCTGTCCACCCATCCATCACAATACTGCATCCTTCTATAGACCACACTCTTTTCAATGGTGCGGTTTGTTGCTCTAATCGAGTTTTTTCTTTATCAATTAGAGTAGTGCGAAGCTTTTCATACCCAGATGGTTTATATCCAGTTGGTCCATTGTTGATGGCTTGGACCATCTCAGTGTAGAAAGGTGAGCGAGCAACATTAAATGGGATTCCATTTGCATAAAAGAAGCTTGCAATCGCTTCATCAACTGCATCTCGACCTTGCACATCAAATAATCTTCCAATGGGGTTTGAGCTGCCAATGTCAATGTGTGATCTCTTGCGAGAATATCCCCTTGCTAAATCTTCTCCTGTCACATCTCGAGAAGACACATCCACCTCTGACTCTCTATTCTGAGATTGACTTGCACCAGTTGCCCCTGTTGTTGAAGCATGAGAGCTCAAAAGAGACACTTTCCCATCAGCCCTTTCTTGATCCCTAACAGCGTCATGTCGTTCTACATCATTTGTACAAGGATCAACACCTTTTCCAGGTGTGTGAAGGAAATGAGCCCTCACCCTTGTGTAAGTACCTTGAAATGGCTTAATATCACAAAGCTTACATTTGATAGTGGTTGTTCCACCCGACCCCTTCGGCCCTGGAATGCGGTCGCAATACTTCCACAGTGGGTACAGGGCTTGTTTTCCCCCACCTGACATATCCCAGCCTGCAACAAAATAGAAACAATCAAATAAAATTAGAATAGTTCAAAAACTGTAACAGTCAAAAACATATGCGCGGGTGTGTGACACAAGCAGCTAAAATTTTGAAAGTGTGATAGGCAAATCAATTTCGAACAGTTCACGAAATCAAACTGATCAGATCGTGTGTGTGTGTGTGTGTGTGTGTGATGTGAGCATGCGAATAGAAAAGCAAAGTTCGAAAAGAAGCAGCGATGAAGACTTGGGATTCAAAATTCAGTTGCTAAATGACTGCACCCTGACATAGTGGCAAATGCTTAAGCAATATTCAGTTATTATGTGTGATCTGATTGGAAGCAAGTTTTTGTCATCAAGGCAATAAGTTGACAGTGAGCCTCCAGTAGGGTTTAACAACCCTCATTGTAATCTTGCTAGGTTTAGGGTTGAGGCAATGAGCCTGCTAAATCTAGTTATACTTCATGGCAGTAAGCTAGCATGTTCTAGGCCCATGGAGTGACCAAGCCTGAACATCATTTTTGTAAAGAATGCAATATATATGAGAGCTAATCCTCTCCGTGGTTTTTCCCTCTTTGGGTTTTGCATGTAAAATCTTGGTGTTATATGTCATGCTTTTGTGGATGCTGTTTAGTTGTATATTTGCTTCAATTGGATTATTCCGTGTGTGGAGCTACAACAGTTCAAAAACTTTTGTGTGTGTGTGTGTGTGAATTTGCAGTCAACAAACAAATGATTCCTTGTGTGGAGCTACAACAGTTCAAAAACTTTTGTGTGTGTGTGTGTGTGTGTGTGAATTTGCAGTCGCAAACAAACAAATGATTCCGTGTGTGGAGCTACAACAGTTCAAAAACTTATGCAAACAAACAAATATTGCAGAAAACTATTACAGCAGCCACAAACAAACAAACATTGCAGAAAACTATTGCAGACACAAACAAATTCCTCCATGTGTTGTGGGGTTCGAAATCAATTGTTCCAAAACTTTTCTGCTGCTGTTTTTGCTACCGAAAACCAGAAAACGAAAACAGACCAGAAAAATGCCAAACAAAATACTAAAAAAACGAAATGCTTACCTGCTTATGGTGTCGCGTGCCTGTCAAATGCTCTCAGTGTGCCCGTCGCGTTTAGGTTTTACGTGGAGGCGGAAAAGAAAACTATCAAAAAACTTACTGAAAAGTCCCATCTTTTATGCCCGCGATCGGGAGACGGCTAGGGTACCTTGCCTGGCGTCTCCTGTTGCGAGGGACGTCTCCATGCAGCTTCGGGTTCTCAGAGGCGCGTCCCCGACCCGGAGACGCGTCTCCCTACAACAATGCTTTTTGAAGCATGTTTGGAGTATTTTCCCTCAAGTCCACATGATCTAGCATTAGAACAGCTTAAAGAGCATGACGGACAAAGATTTGGAGGTCGCTAAGGAATCAAAATTTGTTGACAAGATTAGGCAAATCCAACTCAAAATAAAAGAATTGTTAGAAAAGACACAAAGCATGTCCAAGGAAAGGTATGACCAGCATAGGAGGGAACACAAACTCAAGATAGGAGATGGGATGTGTCTATCTTTAGTCAAGGAAAGGTTGCAAGGACAAGCTAGAAAATCAAACCTCTTAGATATGGGTCATTTACCATAGTGGAGGCTATTGGTGAAAATGTTTTCTTGATCTATCCCCTTTCATGAAGATGCATTCAGTAGTGAATTGAATACTTGCAACTTTATAAGCCTTCCATGTTGGACAAGGAAAAAGAGGACCAAATGCTAACTTCTTTGGGGGACTTGGTGTTGACAATCATGCAATACTTTCAAAGGATGTAGTGCTACAATGAAAGACAAGATAGACCTGTAACAAAGTTCAAAAGTCTTAGAAAGTGGGACTCAAAGGCCAAAAGTTAAATCAAGCAAAGTGACACTCCAAGGAGAAAGTCGGCAAAAAATGGAGAATTTTGGCATTCAATGTTTATACAAGGACACGGTGTAAGCATATCCAATTCATGTCAACAAGCCAATTTAAGTGATGGTCAATCAGAAAAATAACAAAAATAGTCCACGTCCTCCTCCCTTGCCTTGGCAACTCCACTGATCTGCTCAGTTTTTAAGAGAGAGATAAAAGATTGTTGGCCAAAGAAGAACATATCCTTATACTGGACACTAGCATTACACAAGTGTGTCATATGTTCTCTAAGGAAGACAAGAGGATGCAATAGTTTAAAGAGCAAAGTTGTGTTCTAGTTCCTACTACCATGTAAGATGGCTCCAACTACATAAGGGGTGATGAGTAAAGTTGTTTTTTCTCTTCATTTGAGGGATTGTCTTAACTTTTAAGTACCTTCTCATAACAATGTCGAACAATTTGTCTACTCAAGCTTCACAGTCAATATCTTCCCTAGAGATGGAGTGTCTAATGCAAGAAGTTAAAGTTTTTCTTCAAAATCTTAATTTGGGATAACAATTGGATGACAGTGAGGATTTTCTTTTGGAGATTGATTCAACTCTAGACCCAATAGTTTTCCTGCATGTTAATGAGGAGTTATATTCTGAGGATTTAGCAATCTACAATAAGCTTGAGCTAGAGTGTTCAATCACAAAAGATAAACAATGTCAAGGGTGTGATAAGAAACTAGAATATGAGGTTGCCATTGTTAATAAAGATATACAACAATATCGAGCTTTTATAGAGTATACTCAACAAGTATGGATGGATCCCATTGATATTGAAGTCTTTCCTGTTCATCTTGGGCTACAAAGCAATGTTCAATTCTCACCCATGCTTTCTCCACAAGAGATTCAATGTCATCTTGAGCCTTGAGTCACAATAGGTCTTGTTCACGATTCTCAAGGCTGCATGCTACCACTTCAGGATTTGCAAATTATGAGGAGCTGCAGCTTTTTCAACCTGTGAATGATTTTGTGTAAACCAGCTTGTTTCTCACCAACCACATTTGTAAATAAGCATTTTTGTGTGTGCGTTGTGAGTATTGTGTCGTAATGTATTCCTTTCCCTCATAATGTGTCATGTTTTCTATTTATTGTTGTTCAATAAGGATGTTCTTGTATTGAGATGATCTGGACTCTATGCTAAAATAATTGATCTACTTGGTAAACCAAAGATCCTATGCCCCAAGTATGTGTCATGGTCCCTAGATAGAGCCAATTGTTGCACCTATACAAAACTTTCTGTATTGAGTCATCTTTTGAGTCAAATTCTTGATTTTCCTCATGTTTTGAGAACTCAATGAACCAATTTTTTCCCTTGATCATGAATCTTGTTTTCATTGTTTCAAGTCAATGTTTTTGTAACAAAAGGAGCTTTCCAATAGTGTTAGGAAAGGCAAAGATCAAGACTTGGATGAGGTAGGAAAGGCAATAGTGGTCTAAAGCGTGGCCATAGTAAATTTAGGCCATTGGAGCTCGCAAATGAGCTAAGTGATCTAACTTAGATGGAAAAAACAAAATGGTAAAGGTACATCAAGGCTCTTGGAGTGTGCCTAGACAAAGGAGTCACTATTGAGTGCCAAGTCATGAGAAATGGTGCATGGAAGAAGCCAAGTTTCAACGCAAAAATAAATGTTGCACCAAACGTCTCAAAAGCACGCCTTATCAAAGGAGAGTCAAAAGTGACAAGGAAAACGCAAGTTTGCTTCTAAAACTCAAAAGTGTGTCCTCCACATGGAGAAGTTCAAGTTTCACCTTCAAAACACAGAAAGATGTCATTGAAGAATGTTTCTTAGCACATTGTTCTTCGATTGTGCAAGTTTTACTGCATGTTTCCAATGATCAACACTTGCTTTCATTCTGCCAGAATTTATAACAGTCATCATGAGGAACCTTATCATGTGATCCACTCTTCATTCAAGGAACTTTTTGATTTTTTATTTGTCTCATAAACGGTTTTTGCCATTAACAAGGTCTAGGGTGCATAACACTGGATTCTACAAGTTTCCAAGGAAAGAATCAAACTCAGGTCACCAAGATTGTTTGGTGAGTTGCCAATGGTTGTTAGGGTTTGGTTTCAAGTTTCTTCAGAGGATCTGTCATAATCAGAGCAAAGGAGATGCATAAGAATCCTTTTGTCAAATGCTTCAATTTTGTCAGCTATAAAGCAAGCTTCCATATCAAATGCTTCCATGTTTTCCCGAAGGTTTTCCCGAAGGCTAACTAAACTTCAAGGGAAAATGGAAATATAAAAGGGTAATAGATAATTTAATGTTTCAATCCCCAACATATCCTTTTATTACTGTCAGATTCCCCTGTCTGCGTTGGGTCTGGTGGGCCCATTATTCTTATTCAGCGCCTATTTAGGCCCAGTAAGTTGGTGGAGAGCGCTCCTCTATGGGGGAGAATATTTAGTTGATGCATTTGCTATTTTGGGGCTGGACGTTGCTGAGTGGCAGCTGCGTGGTCAGAGCATATTCTTTGGCTATTGTGGGCTTGGCGTGGGGTTATTTGAAAAGAGAATTCACTCATTTGGAGGTATTCTGGATGCAATTTCTGATTTAGAGATTATCTTGGTCATCTTTGCTGTTCAGCAGAGATTGTGGTGTTCACCACAGCAACCTCCAGTTTCGTCTGTGTGAGACCAGACCTAGCTGGAACCATCATCACTTTTACTAAAGAAATCAAACCTGAGCAAAATGGAAATTGATGTATTTTGAAGGGATTGTATGGTAATTCTGAATAATGTTTTGGGTATGAGTTTGTTATCTTTTGGAGTCTCCTAGAGTAGCAGCCCCAGCTCGACGTGGATCAGACCTTCAGTGAAGCATACAAACACAGTTGGCGTGAGTTTGGAAGAGTTTCAGTCGTGTGTGGTCAACTTTGTTCAATTTGTTGGGTCCTGTACACCGTACCAGCAGTATTTGCAGTCATGGATTTGCAGGTTTGGAGCGATCTGGGTTGTTTTGAGTATCAACAGCTTGACTGCCCCATAGCAACCCTCTGTATAATTTGCTCTCAGTCAATATAGAAGATTCATTGTTGAAGAAGGAATCTGTGGTATCACTGCAGCATATAAACATCATATTCCAATGGGTTTCCAAAGGTAACAACTTGTGTTTGACTTCAATTTATGTCCCGGTGCACTGCTACAGCAGTGGTAAATACTATTATAAAATTTCTGCTAATAAATTTGCATCAGTAATTTTTTGATAAATTGCATTGAGTTCTTTATGCCAACCTAGGGTGAACATTTCAAATTTTGTCAACTTGAGCATATTTAACTCAACTACACATCCGCTAGCAGAATGATGAACGTAAGGAAAATGAAGTTTCACATTTGAAATGTTATAATGTCCCATCTGAAGTCTTAACTGCTTGTCATCGGTACAAATAAGCTAAAACATTAGCCTCTTGAAATATATTTCAAGTAAACAATATTTCCTTCCAATATATGGTAATCTTACTACCTATTCCTACATATGCTCAAGCATATAATCACATTGTAGTAGCATCAAGGAAGAATTTGCATACTTCTTGTACCACACACTGCAACTTGCATTCAACAGCCTCCACAGAAATCTAGGTGGAAATTTTCTCATTGGTATTTTACAACCTAATGATTAGTGCTTGTAGTATATGAAATAGAAAAAAGAACAAATGCAGACATATATATATCCAAGAAAAAGTCACAAGGAACTCACAGAAATAGATATCACACTTGGCATCCTTTCATACAGCAATGTGCCATGTACAAATAATAAATATCCTCCAGACAATAAAAGATATGGAATTAGGCAGAATAGGCAAAAGAGAGTTTCTTGACCATATTATAGACTCGACCATAAAAAAGTTAAGTCGACCATTGGATGTGTCAATAAAAACAAGGATATAAATTTAACTATTATAATGGACTACCATTTAAAACCTACATCTACCCCTTCCTCTAAGTTGTTGGCATCCTTTGGACACTTATTGACACTTTAGAGGGTAACTACCATAATACTTGACAAAATTGGTTGTCATCTGTTGCAAATGTTAATCCAAAGGTGGTCGCCCAAAAGAATATACCATGCATTATTTTGCATAAAACTTTCTTCCATTGTTTTTGTTTCATGAAAATCACTCCAAAATGAAGTTCAAGCTAAAATTCTTCCCATAGATTTCTTTGAACTATCGAAATTGCTGGCAACTCAAAAAAGTGATATAAGATCACCAAAAGAGGTGTTAACACCACTACCAACTTGATTTAGTGTTGTCAAGACAGGTAAAATCACTTGACATCACCTCCTCCTGCTACTACCCTCAGCCTGATTTGTCTACCACTTAAGTCACAAACTCCTTCCATGACATCAGGACTGTCCTGACAGACTACAGCAAGCCTATTATTCCTTGACTCTCTGATAGATGTCATCAAATAATTTTGCTGCCATGGCTCTCTGACAGCTAACATCAGACTCTACCTTGGTTAACTAACAAGTGACATCAGAGTCCGCCTTTGCTTACTGACAACAGTTTTCAACCTCTGCCTTGGCTTGAAATTTGTGCACTTGGTCTGGCTTTATATATCAAAAATTTATTGTGGTTGAACTGAGTAATTTCTTCCCCAAACCCCTGCAAATCCCATGCCAAGGATTTTACCTCTCCTGCCTGAGGAATGAACTCTGAAATAAAGCACAGTTAAAAGTGAGGGTTTCTTCAGTTAACTAAAATTTTACCTCTGTAGTTTCTTCCTCTTGCCCAAATACTCAATAAAGGGCCATAGGGATGAGCAATAGCGAACCACTCTAGTAATGGAACTCAATCAATTTGTGGGGTGAGCCATAGTGAACAGCTTGATTTTGATTTTCTATAGAGCGCCAAAGTCAAGGCAGTGAGTGATAGCAACCCGCTTGTTAATGGAAGGAGGATGAGACCAATAGAAGAAGCTCATCCAATGAGAGGAAGATGACAAGTGACTGATAACAAATCAGTATCAGGATCAGTAACTTAGCATTTAAGTAATACAATTCTAAGGCAACTTACTTTTTTTTATGTAAGGTACTTAACAGGATAGCAAGCATAATTCATTTAGCCAATTGTACATACATTAAGATTCGTATTGATGAGTTAACCATGGAATATCTATGCAAACTGCACATCAACATTCCAGATATCTATTATAGATAACACATTTAGTAATAGAACGCACACAACATGTGACTGCAAGTATTTCAGACTGATATTATAAAAGCCCTTATGCTTATTCAACCCATCATGAGACTAGTGTACAACATAATTAGAATTAAATAGCAAATACAAAATTAAAAACTTAAAACATATCTGACATCTTCCAACAATATTAGCAGTTCTAGATGCATATTTAGCACAGAGAATATACGTCTGCAATCATAGCTTTCCATTCTAATAGATTTGTCGTGTTAATATCATAGATTAAGGAAGCCAAGACAAATTCATTAAAATTTACTTTTGTTCCAAAATAGACAACTAAATTACTGTATTCTTCAAAAATGATCCCTACCTTTGGAGGTTTAGGTTCTACAGCCTTCTGCTCATGACTGTAACCATTAATGCCATTAGCTACAGCTTTATAATCATGTGATGCCAAGAGATCTCTCTCTGTGGACAGCACTTCTACATTCATCTCTGAATTTCCCTTGGATGTTGGAGAGTCTTGCTTTTCGCAATTAGCTGTTTCATCCAGAGTCTTGGCACTTGCTGTCACCAATGATTCTGCAGCACACTTTGATGTTTCTTCCGAAACAAACCCTGACAGATAGAAATCAGAATTCATTAACAGTTTTTCAGGTATAGCCAATGTTGCCTCTTGTGCTGAGACTTGGTCACTCTCAGAGTCAGTAATGCTGGAACTCAAATTGGAAAGCTTGGGAGATGTTAAAGGCGACCCTTGTCTTTCACTGTCTTCATTGATAGATCCATTAGTGCTCATATCTTTTATTACAGATTGTGCAACTGTATTTTCTTCCTGGACCATTCAAAAAAAAAAGGACAGTGGATTACAATGCAGCTACAACTTGTTATGACCAGAACAGTAAAGAAAATGTTAATCATACTGGCTACATTTATGATTCCCAAGATATCTGTATTGTGTATCTAATTTATCACTGATATTTTATTCTTTACATTGAAACTAGGAAATCGTTGCATTCCAATTATCTTTGTTGTATTCAAGCTAAAAACACAGCATAAGCAGCATTCAGAGAATCCAAGAGTAAATTCCTTACAAACGCTGACTCAAACAGCTCCCTCCTCATATTCTCTGTAGACGGTCTTCCTTCCTTTTCCCCATCTTCAATAGTTCTCTCCACAACTGTTGAAACATCTTGGGGTATATTCCTACGTAAAAAGCAATATAATCAGCCACAGCAAAGATTTTCATTAACAAGACATGTTCAGAACCATTTCAGATCTGCAGACTCCTTACAGGAAACTTGGAAAGTGATATTAGCTTCCCTCATAATTCATCATAAGCATATCATCAATAGTAGGACACTAAGCATCCAGGAAAACACAGGCACAACAAATATAAAATCCATCTAGTTGATTTTAGCAATATTGAGACCTGTCCCATACATCTATGATTCTATTGTTAAACTAAGTCATTTCCAACAATTAAACAAGTGAGTTGGATGCCCACATTTATCTGCCTAAACCTATGAGGGTGTATAGGTGACATTAAGCAAAGGTGTTCCTATGCATATGGTAGGGATCATAGATGGCAGACTCGGCGAGTACTCGCTGAGTTGGTGAGTACTCGCCACTTTTTCATCCTAGCAAGTTAGCTGATTTTTTTCAGCAAGTTCTTTCAGTTTACTCGTCGAGATTTTGGCGACTTTTCTCTCAAGACTCGCCGAGTCCATACCAAAAAACTCACCAGACGTGGCTGGGACACGGAAAAAACACTCCAAATCCATGGTTTTTTTCCCTATAAAAGCAAACACGCCACTCACACTTCCTCACACAACATTCTTCCATACATTTGAGCTAATTGCAAGGATTTTTAGGAAAATTTGAAGGCCAGATTCGAAGAAATTCAAGGGTGGGTTAGTAATCTTTTCTTTTTTTTTTTTTTTTCCAAGCATTTAAATTCATTTTAGCTGCTAAAATCCAGCATGTAGATTGTAAACAATTCATAATTTCATACTATATAGTAGTATTTACGATTTTATTTGCAAAAAAATGGATTTATGAGCAATTTTTTGTTCATTTATACTAATTTTTTTATTAAATCACTTTTTTTTCTATAAATGAATTATTTTGCTGATCTATACTTATTTTTGAAATAAAATCACTAGGTTATACTGAATTTATGCTGATTTAAACTAATCTATGCTGACTTATACTAATTTATGTTGATTTATACTAATTTATGTTGGTTTATAGTAATTTATGTTGAGTTTATGCTGGTTTTCTTGTACTTAAAAATTAAATATGTTGTACTTTGTACTTGTAAGTTAGATACAATGGCAGATAGAGAACCATCAACCTCAGGATTGGGCTCCCACTCCGCACCAAGCTCAGGCTCAACCCAATCGATACTAGTTACTGGAACTCATCCCCTTGGAGCGAGAGACCCCACTTGTAAATACGTCGTACATGGTGTTAGTTGCCGTTGCACCAAAAGATCGACCTTGTAATGCCCGATACAACCACTTGACTTAACAAGCACGGGAGGCGGTTAAGCTCTTGTCGCAAACCACCACAGCACAGCGCTGAACAAGGAGACCAAGGGTCACACCTTGCAACAACCCCCCCCAGCGCAAGCGCGGGGTTTGAACTCGTGACCTCAGCTTTGATACCAATTGTTAGTTGCCGTTGCACCAAAAGATCAACCTTTTAATGCCCGATACAACCACTTGACTTAACAAGCACGGGAGGCGGTTAAGCCCTTTGTCGCAAACCACCACAGCACAGCGCTGAACAAGGAGACCAAGGGTCACACCTTGCAACACATGGACCAACACCTGGGACAGTCATTTGCACAAAATGTTAGAACCTATATCATGGAGGCATCAATCACCTCGAATACCATCTTACAGGCATTACTCATTGTGATGCCAAGCCCTGTGAGAATACCACAGAAGAGATAAAACGCAAGATGAATGCACACCTTGCATTGATGAAAGAGAAAAAACTACTAAGGGAGAAGACGAGCATCCATAGCTAGTGCTCATGGTCCTCAATTGCAAGCAGAAACGGATGAAGATACAACATTCAAAGGAATAGTGGTCTTTGTTCGTGGTCCACGCATACGAAGCACATCGGCATCCACCTCATCTACTTTGAGTAGAGCACTTACATGGACACCACATAGCTTTTTTGTACCCAAAAACATACTTGGAGCACAACCGTCATTGGAAGGTATAGGGTGTAACAAGGAGGTGCATCAAGAAGCAAACAAGGCATGTGCCAGTTTTTGGTATTTCAACAACCTTCCCCTCAATGTGTCACAAAGCCCGTACTAGGAGAATTTAGAAACTACATTGACAGTTACTGGAAAAGGCTACAAGGCACCCCCTCGAAGAGACTTAAGTGGGAAGTTGCTCATGGATGCAGTTGAAGATGTAGAGTTAGTTGTGGAAGAACAAAAGAAGCAATGGTGAAAGTATGGTTGCACTATTCTTTCAGATGGGTGGACGGATGGAAAGAACCGCACCCTTATCAACTTTTTGGTGGCTTCAAAAAGTGAGAATGTTTTTTAAGTCAGTTAATGCCTCTAACAAAGTAAAAAATGCAAATACATTGAGTCTAATGTTGGGGGGCATAGAGAATGTAGTGGCAGCGTATGTGACGGCTAGGAGATTGCTCCAAGAGAGGCATCCATCACTCTTTTGGACCCCTTGCACAGTACATTGCCTTGACTTTCTTTTGGACCCCTTGAACAATGAAAACTATCTATATTAAATGCATTTTGACATCTGAACAAGCTAAGAACGTTGGCACCAATTAAGTTTTAATGGTCAATACCTTCTCCAAAAGAGTAGTTTGAAGTAGATAAATTTTGAATTGAGTAGAACAATTCTTGAATATACTTTAGTTATGCATACCATTAACACTAATACAAAACTGCATCAACCAATTCATGCACAAATGCCTTCCTATTTACAAAAGTTCTGCTATAAGCATTTTCCAGAAAGTTGGAAGAAAAATTTAAAACTTTTCAAAGAAAACTTCATTGTCATTGATCACAACATTCCGGGCTGCTACTATGTACAAATTGAGCAAAATGGCTAAAAAAGAATCCAAAAACTGTTTGTTAAATGTGTGCTCAGTCCTTTGGCATCACAGAGATGCGCTCTTGACAATGCTCTCACTACATTCAACATGATGTAGTAGCTATTTTTTGATCCCTAGACTATTGTTTTCTACCTTTATAGTAATGAATGCTAGAAAATACTACGAAAAAATGCTTTTAACGCTGCCCTAAACCCAATCAGAAAAATGATTTTTTCAATTATTTGGGAATTCATAGGGAAAGGATCACTGCAAATTTCAAGAAAATAAACCTAAACCTAACCCAGAAACTGATTTTTTAACCAAAAAACCAGTTTGACCAGTTTTCTGGAGAAAAAACAAATTTTCGAATAAAAAATTGCCCAGCTAAGAGATTCCATTCAGTTTTGGCATCCAGGGCTAAGCTACCCAACAAGGAAATTTTGTCAAATTAGAAAATAAATTATCCGCATTAAATGGAAATCTAGGTGGTAGAGAGTTTTTTTCACCTATATTTTATCCTGTCCTTTTATGTGCAGCTGATATATTTTACCCGAAAGCAAGTAAGAGAGTAATGAGTTGTTATATAAGTCTCATTCCACCTATGCATGTGAATATTAACTCTAATACTGTAACATTTGAGAATATCTCTATTCACATACCCTTCTCTCTTTTTTCTTCCACTTTCCCTTTTATTGTTAATCTTTCTCATTCTCATTCAAAGCATTCTCATTTATGATCATAAAAATAGAAATCATTCTAGTGTGGAAATTTTATGCACTTCCAAAATCTTTCACATCTTTGTCTCTATAGCAGCAAAAATCTACCTCAGGAATAAATCAGCAAACCAAAAGATGAGGATTTTTTCAATTAATCGGGATTTAATATGTAAAAAAATTGGGATAGGGTAAGGGTTAGGGAAAAAGAGAAAAGACCGCTGCAAAATCCAGAAAGAAATAAAAATTAAAACTTAAATAAAAAAGAACAATAATTTTAAACCAAAATAACAACCAAATAAAAAACTAAAATTACAGAGATAACTCAGGGACTCACCCCCGCTCCTTTACCCGGCATCTCTACCCCCCTGCCATTTTTGAAATGCGGGGATGGCCAGGATACTTTCCCTAGTTATCCTGTCACCCTCAAATTCAGGGACATGTCAACGAAACACGCCACAGCCATGCATGACATCCGTGCAGACATATCTTTCATTTAAAAAAAGACTAAACTAAAAAAGAAAAAGAACAAAACGGCCTGGGAAACAGCTTGTGGTCAACAACACATCAATGTGGGACACTTTGAAATTGCTACCCACCACAACACTTCCAAAACTATATCAGGAAAATGTGCAGAAAACATATCAATGTGAATCATTCATGCATCTCAACCTTGGTTTTGATGCAAAGGTATGAGTAATTTATCCTCATTGGGCTGAATTTATTGAATATTCTTTCCATCCAAATTAAATACCGCACCAGTTATCCCCTTCAGTCTTGACAAAGCTAAACAAGATCAAGTTTGAGTGGAAAGACAGGCTACAATAATGCAATTCTTTTTACCTCCTACAAATATCAAGATTCACTGAATTATGATGCATATAATATTAGACTTGAAATCTTCAAAGTTAAGGAATCTGCCTGAGAGAATGTCGTATGTAAACTAGAATTTTAATGTCATGTACAGATAAACTTGTAAAATTTTCCCTATACATGTAATTTTTATATTCCTGTCCCCTGCCATCCCCAAAAAATAGCCTCTGGGACAGCCCTCTCCAAAACATGTCCTACCATCCACTGCCATCCCCAAGAAATTATCTTGTTCTTGTGTTATTGTAGTTACAAACAATGTTCCACAGAGTCTCAAGGCAGGGTGCGCAGGGACCAGGGACAGGGGGACCAAGGGCCTAAATTTAGGGATGGTGACAGGACGGTGGGTGGGGGTCTAGGGGTGGAGCCCCCAACAAGGTCAAGGGGCGGAGCCCCCATCACCAAGCACAAATTAAGGCCTTTGATACCACACAAACCTTCATGGCACACGTCATTCACAATTATATCACTATGTTTTCTGCAACATGAAGTCATTGCTTTTCCTATCCTAATACTCACTCTTATAGCCTTTGGCTTCTCTGATTTTTTTCACTTTTGTGATTGCTTAGGGTGTGGATGGGGCTCATAGACCATTAGGTTTAGGCCCTTAGGGTTATTGACAGGAAGATCCAAAAAAATTCTGATTTAAAAAAGAATGGACTTTTTGCCTCAGTTGTCATGGGGAGCATATGGGAGTTCTCAGGGAGACATCTGGGAGTCCTTTGGGCATCTTGGCGACGTCCCAACGTCTCCAATAAGAGCAAAAATGCAGGGGGCATCCCAGAAACGTCTCCGGGTCGTGGGTGGGACGTTTCCCCCAAGTCCCCAGAAACATGGGTTTTTCTTTTGTTTTGGTGGGGTGGGGCACATCCCCATGGAACATTGGTCATAAAAGTGTTAAAATCCCTTTTGGTATATATAAATATATACAACCATATTTAAACAGAAATAATAAACAAAGAAATTATGCTAAATGGTAAATAGCAATGTGGCGTAAGCATAGGTCAAAGGACATGTTGGCACTAAAATAGGCAATGTTTGTAGTACATTGACCAAAGAGAAAAGAGTGGTCAATGAACACATGATGATTGCGGTACCGAAACTACCAAAGGTATACATAGAAGTAGAAGGTCCACATGACCATCATCATAGAGATCTAAAATAGATAGGTTGTATTTTGTCAATCAGATTTTCAAAATGAGTGGTTTGAATATTTCTCAAGCATTAAGTCATTGTACATTTAGGATCCATCATATGGATTATACATTTTGAGAAAACCAGAGAGAAGAAAAAGCATGTCCAAAGCCTAATAGGAGGAGAACCATGCCACAATGATTGCTAATGGATGGGTAGAAAGAGTGGGTGACAACTGACAACACATCCATGATGCTTGAGAGAGGACTCCGACATTGGAGTATGCAATACTTTTCTACCAAAAGAGAAGGATCTTGCAGTCTAAGCATCGCCAATGAGAAGGGAAGAATGCTGGGATCATCACCATATGAAGTCTAAAAGTGAACTCATGACGATTACAAGTCTTTCTCAATGATCCAAATAACAGACAGTTGAAACAGGCCCATTGTGGTCTCTGTGTCACTAAAATTCAATTTGTGAAGACCTGGAGCCTAGAATAAAGAGTGAAGCCTAGTTTCAATGGGTTTTGTCAGAAGGAGTACTGACATTTGGTTGATTTCATGTTGGCAGTGGTAGGAAACATTGCGACAGTGTGTCTGAGACAGAGTGCAAGAGACAAAAGTCAGTATTTTTTCTCTTTTGTGATATCCACATTTTCCACAGGTGGTGATTGCATAATCAGCTGCAGCGAACGCACTGTTTAGCGCAATGAATGCACAGAATACAGCAGCAATTTAATACCGGTGGAAGCAGCGGAAACATTCTGTGACAAACGGTGATGGAATTCAAAGTGTTCCACTTGGTCTCTTTGGATTTTTGGATGTTTGATCTTCCTTTTCTCAGTTTTGGGCAGGTTATTCAAGGATCTTCCTTTTCTCAGTTTTGGGGAGGTTGTTTAAGGCCAGATACAAAATGTGGGCGCCTGAGAGGTAAGGGGAAGCAAGTTATACTGCTGAAACTTCATGTTTGTACTACAAAAGCAGAGAGGCGCTCTTGGGTATTGTAACTGTTTGCACGTGTGTGAGAGCTTGTGTGTGTAGTAGAGCTCTGTATTAGCGCTGTGATGTGTTGCACTTGTAAAAAAACTGAAAGTGAAACATAGTGATGTGAGGGGCTCCTGAAGCTCACTCTTGCGGTTTTTTTACCTCATTTAGGTTTCTCCATAGTACATGGTGTCTTTCCAATCATTGTCCTATGTTGTTAGCACTTAATCTGTTATTGCTCTCTACTATGCTAAATGGATACATGAAACATATGTATGTGTGTTAAAATCCATAACTAGTGTAGAGAAGGGTATCATATAAGGTATCATAAGTAAGTGAGTGTTGCATTTCTATAATTTGGTGACCACTTAAAGCATAACTCCAGCCGTTTGCGGATGTCCAGAGGAGGGAGTCTAGGATTATGAGACCACCAGTGTTGATTGACTAAGGGAGTTGCATCCAAGGCATATGCCTCATTGTAATTGCCAGAAAAGGAGTGTATTCCAAGTTAGAAATGGCTGAGAGCAATACTTTCTCCAAATTTTTAGTACACATACAATTAAAATTAAGATTTCTCTAATATAATTTCTCTCGAGTCCCACTGACCTACTTCTGGTCATCCATGGACATTAATATAATTTCTTTCATTCTAATATAGAGCATGACATAAGAGAAACGAATGTGTCCTTGAAACAACTTTATCCAAGGCAAACAGACATTAAAATACAAGCATGTGCAAGCACAAAAGAGCAATTAGGAAGAAAGAACATTCTTTAGCCCCAAAGAAGTATATAAGCAAAATGAATCTTGTTTTGAATTTTGTCAGGTAGGTTGTAGGTGTGGCCCTGAGCCAGAAACACAGATAGAGTGTGGTTGAACAAACAAGTTGAGCCAGACGATCGAGTACACAGTGCAGACCAAGATGAGGATAAGACAATGAAGCCTTGGCATCACCTTTGACAATGGTATAGTTGGTTTCTATTTTTTCAACAACCAATTTATCTCTGCAGTTGGGTAGTAGATTGATAATATTTTAGCCATTCAGTATGACAAACCTAAAATGAAGCAGTCTGAGCAATAGGAAGATTTGAAGCTTATAAAACTTGCTGCATATACAGACAGTGGCAAAGCAGAGGTTTGACAAAAAGAAAAAGCATTAAACACATCCAAACCGTGCAGAATCTGAAGTCCAATTTTCAGAAGAAATTAACCAGGTTCTAGACAGAAATTGCACATACAAACAGAAGCTACAGAAAAGGTTTGGTGGGTGGAAAGCACTAAAATTCAGGATCATTATCAATCCATCAGAGCCTACTCTGCTGATGTACAGACCAGTTGTATGGCCATTCAAGCTAACCTGGCTAACATACAGACCATTTGTGCGGCCATCAACCTCTTTGGAAGGCTTGTACAAGCTTCAGAGAGAGCAATACAACACCAACAGTAGGGCAGTAGGATTAGGGAGTAGGGACATTCACAATTTTCAAATGTCATATTGGGTTGTACAAGACCCCTACAAGGGCTGGCACAAAGTGTGAGGCAATATATGATAAAGGACAGTTTTTTAAAACAAAAAAGTTTTTTTAAAAAGAAACCTTTTGCATGAATTTCTGAAAAAATTTGGTTGCCGTGGTTTATTAAAATATTATTTGTAATATTAATGGTCATCAAGGAAGCAAAAATCGGCAAATCAAAAGTATAAGATTTTTTCAAAAAATCGCAAAAAAAATATTGAAAAAATCGGATCTCCCAAAATTGTAGAAAAATATAAAAGGGATATAAATTTTATAATAGAATAATAAATATTATATTTTACTATTATAATATATAACTATTAATAATATAATATAAATATAATAATATTTATAATATATTAATCTAAAAAATATAGATTAATGATATAAATATTATATTATAATATTATAAATAGAATAATAGAATAATAAATATTATATTTTAATATTATAATATACAACTATTAATAATATAATATATAAATATAATAATATTATAATATATTATTATATTTTAATAAATATTAATAATCTAATATATAATATTATATTATTAAAAAATTTATTATAATATATTATTATATTTTAATAAATATTACTAATATAATATATAATATATAATATTATATTATTATAATATATTATATATTTAATATTAATAATATTATATGAAAATATATTATTTAATTAGCCGATTAGGCTTTTATATGTGAGTATTATAGTGCTCGGAAAATTCTCACGCCAATAGATTTTGTAAACTCGTCGGTTGTTATCGCACTGTAAAAAAATTCATGCTGGAAGATT
Organism: Cunninghamia lanceolata; assembly: GCA_027924645.1. Lineage (NCBI taxonomy): Eukaryota > Viridiplantae > Streptophyta > Pinopsida > Cupressales > Cupressaceae > Cunninghamia > Cunninghamia lanceolata. The sequence continues at coordinate 19,717,764 of BSBN01000511.1, read as the reverse complement.
TTCTAAACTCATCGGTTGTTCTCACAATGTAAAAAAATTCACGCCAGAAGATTTTATAAACTCGTCCGTTCTTCTCACGCTGGGAAAATAATCGTGCAAGAAACAGTCTCATGTCGTGCTAAGTACTGGGACACAGAAATATGATGAAAACCCACGCCTGCTCGAAATGAAATGACGAAAACCCTAAAAACGAAAGGATGAGCATGATTTATATTAAAATCTCGATTTTTTGGGGGTAAAAAATCGCCAGACGTGGCGATTCGCGATTTTTTGGTGATTTTTGCTTCTATGGTCATCTTTATGATCAAGGACAATTTTTTAAAACAAAAAAGTTATTTTAAAAAAAACCTTTTGCATGAATTTCTGAAAAATTTTGGTTGCCGTGGTTTATTAAAATATAATTTGTAATATTAATGGTCTTCTTAGCTTTAGTTACTTTAGTTAACTTAGTTGTTTTTTAGTAACTTTTGTTTTAGTTGTTTTAGCTCTTTTTATTTCTGTTTTAGATAACGATGGTTTCCTTTTAGAAACATCGTCTTGTAATTTCCTTGAGTTCTTCTCTCCTTTTGTAATTACACAATCATGGATATCAATAATCATTTCATGGTATTAGAGCCCGGTTGAGCAGGAAAGAAACTTTTCTTTGGCTCTCTGTGAAAAATCCGTACATCATACGGATTGTACAACATTGTATGGGCACGGGTTTCTCAATGAGGTTTTTTTTTTTTTTTCTGGAGATTGGCGTCTTCATTTTTTCTCTGAAAATCGCGGCAATCTTCTTTGTGGAGGCGAATGTCTGTAGGTTGTGCCCAAGCCGACTTTTAGGTGGGTTGCTTGTTCAAATCACGCCGTTTTGAAAGGTCGCGCAAGCAAGAAAGGGAATTTCGTGTCACTTTTGTGTTGGCCGGGATTTTTTGCCGAAAATCCTCAATCATTTTTGGTGTTTTACCACATTTTTGTTCAAATCGGAAGTCTGCAGGAGTTCGCACAACCTTATTGTGCCAAGTTGCAGCCAGCACAAGGATATATCCGCGCCCAAGGTTTCATTTTTAGACAATTTTTCATCAAAATCGTGGTATTTTCTCGGTTTTTTTGGCGGTTTTTGTACAAACCGTGACTGGTAAAGAGTCGTGGATGCCATTTTAGGCGGATTTATTAGAAAATCGAGCCTTAGTTTATCTTTTTTTGTAACGATTTGCTACAGGCTACAGCGGGAAACGGTGTTTTCCTCCTTTGGCGATTTTTAAGTAAAATCGTGGTGTTTTTTTTCAGGAGTTTTACCAGGTTGTGCCCAGGGATCACATTCTTGGAAGTTTTTGAACAATTTTTTAACAAAATCGTGGGACCTTTCAACTATATTTTGGTGATTTTTAGCAACAAAATCGTGGGTTTCACAGTTTTCTTAGCGCCACCTAGGGTTTGTGGCAAGTTTGAGACCTGTTTTTTTTCTTGCGTAAAATTGTGATTTCATGGCAGAGTGAATGGTTACTTTTTTGAGCCAGTTTTGACAGAATTTTTCTGGGAAAAATTAAAGAATTCTGCAAAGAGTTTTTCCAAATTTTGTTCTTTAAAAAAAAAATTGCTAGAAGAGTTTTTGCAAAAAATTTCGATAAAAATTTTGCTAAAGTTTTTTGAGGATTTTTTCTAAATAAAATTTACTTTTTCAAAGTTTTCGAAGGTTTTTCTAAAAAATCTTACAGTTTCTGAGCCTTTTTTTAGACAATTTTTGAAAAATCGTGAGTTGTGCCAGCTAATTGTCCAAGGCTTGTGCCAGCTGATCATAGAGTTACCTCATTTTTCGTACTTTGGAAAACGGGAGGGATGCCGTCTTTGTCCAATTTTATGTTGGAAAATACGTAGAGGTTCAATGGAAAGAATTACAACATGTGGAAGCAGAGGATGCTTACCAACTTTGAGTACTGGTGTTTGAATAAACTTGTTCTAGGTACAAACGTTCATCCCACTACTGCTAGGAAGGATCAGGACAAGTATGATGAAGGTAATAGGGAGACAGTTATGCTTCTAAAATTATTTATCACCGATGACATGTTACCAGAAATACCATCTAGCAAGTCTGTTGCGGAGATCTAGAAGCATCTAAAAGATCTTCATGAAACCTCAGACAAGGGAAGGGCTTTCTTTCTGAAGAATATGTTGTTCTCTATTATGATGGATGACCAAGTGTCTTTGCAGGCGCACTTGACGAAAATCAAAGATATTCGCGACCAATTGGAGGCCATTGGTTGTAAGATGGATGAGGAGGATATGGTGGTGATCACTTTGAAAAGTCTGCCACGTTCCTATGAGCACTTCATAGAAACGCTCAATATAACATCCACCAATGTTAAATTGAAGTTTGATGAGCTGTTCAACAAGCTTTTGCAGCAGGATAGGTGGAGGAAGCAGTTTGGGAGCAGCAGTGAGTCTCCTAGTGTTGAACAAGCATTTACTGCCAAGGAACTTGGCAAAGGCAAGTCCACCCAGCAAAAAGGACGAGGCGATTGGGAGGAGGGCTCCAAGAAGTATTTTACTTGCCATTATTGTGGGAAGATTGGTCATATCAAGAAGTTTTGTAGAAAGCAGTTGGCCGATGAGAAGTCCAACCAGGAAGAGTCTCAGCAAAGTACTCACGTGGCGGAGTATACTGAGAAGGAGTCTGCATATTTTGAATTTTGACCAGCTCACCATCTGATTAGGGGTTGACTTAGTTCATGGGCTAAACTTGATTAAAATGTTTTAAAATTTAAATTGTTTGAGTCTTATAAAATGGACTAAACATAAACATAGAAAAATAGATGTGAACATCTTGTTGGGAGGGTAAGATAGAAGGCTATTGCCAAAGTGTGATAATTGATCTCTTGAGTTTTGATCAATCATAAATATCAATTGGATGATTTGACATTGTTTAAAGATTCGTTTAAGAACCACGGAATTACTTATTTAGATATGTAATGGCCATCACAGCACTAAGTAATATTATAAAGTTTTACAACATATGCTCTGAATTTTTTGTTAAGAGGATTGTAAGACAATACCTGATTCTTCCACCTGTCCGCTGGAGTGAGGATTGTAAAGCACGCCTTGAATTCTGTATCCATGGATGCATCAAGAGAGTTTTTGCATCGGGTCTCAACTTTGCATCCTGGAAAAGGACTTACAGCATAAAAAATTTAGAGTAATCCAATAATACTTGAGAAAATATTGTGTTTAGCAATAGCATTTTTTACTTCCCACAAACGTATGAACAGTTTCATAAATGGCCAAAAGATCCTTTTTGGACTTGGCCACAATGGAACCCAATAAGGCTCTTGACATAGTCTCAGAAAAGCAACTTTGAGAAAAGACAAATCTACAAAGAAAGTAAATTTGTTGAAGATATTGCTATATTTATATCAAAGGTAGATGCACTAAAAATCAATTGAGTCAGAAGATCCTAAAAGATTCAGAAATTTTCATCTACGTCCAACTTCTACAACCTTGCGAAAGCACTGATGCAGAAAATCTGTGATGCCAGACGACAAATGCTCAGGTATGGGAGGATGCTCATCCTGCAGTGTGAGAAAAATATTCAACGTTGAAGCATGCCAATGGAAAACGAAATATACAAGCTCCAATATTCAACCAAATGCCTAGCATTATGATTTCTTTCAATATTTAAACCGTACAAGAAATTTTCTACTAGAACATATTTTATCAAGATCAACTTGGTAACCACCTGAACAACAAGCTACAAAATTTGAACAAGGATACAGATTTACAATTTCTTTCAAAACTTAAGCTCAAACAAATTCTTCACAGAAGATGTAAATTTCAAACAAAACCAAGGATAAATAATACAGCAGCAATACTGAGATGACATTCACCTGCACAATCCGAAAAAGGGCAGGCATTGGTTGAAGATCATAATAGGGAGGTACACATGTGAGAAGCTCTATGACCGTACAACCTACACTCCAAATATCAGATGCAGCACTTACTCCTGACATCTCAATAACCTGCAATCAACAAAGTTGCAAGTTCAATTCTTTCAAAGCCAATAAATTCCAATGTTCTGCATTTTGGTTCAGAGACTTGATATCAAACACTTCTGTATCATCAGACAACAAAGTCTTGATTCTATTTGATCTAAGAGTACACACAATTGTTTGTTATACTGCATCTTTAGAAAAGGGACAACTGCTACAGCCTTTGGTTGTTTTGATCATGATTAGTATAATGTATACAGTATAACCCATATGCTCTATAGAAGCTCTACTCACAAATATCTTTCCTCTCAACTAATGCTAATTTATAAAAGATTATATGCAGAAAAAGAGATTCTACATAATCATATCTTTTAGGTTTCAATGTTGTCAGCTTTTGTGATGGTTTTCTTCAGGTAACCGTGTTGGAAATTTTATGTGCCTCAAACATATAGAACAGATTCCAGGAAAGAAAATAGATTAGAATAAATGACAGCTGATGCTACCCCTTAGCTAAATTGGAAGATCAAATAATAAATAATTTAATCGGAGATCGAATCATTTTTAGGGGCATATTGTCAACCTCTAAGTCACAGAATTTCTTCCTACAAATTCAAAATTCAGCAAACTTTTCCAATAAAAACAAAAAAATCGTTATAGAAAGTGCTAAAATTCGTACAGAATGTTTGAATGCATGTTGTTGGAGATTGGATGTTTGCTGCTGTTGTTTGATCATGGCAGGAGGCTGTCAAACTTCTGGTTTTTACTTTCTTTGTTATCATTGCTGCCATTTTTTCTTCCTCCCATTCACAACCTTCAAGACAAAGTTACCGATTCTGGTACTGGTAATATTCATAATACATAGTAATCAATACATCCTTTGCCCTATCTATATGTGGGTCCTATTGTGACGTCATCGCAACATCGCCCCATCGCTGATGGGGACCCCTCTCTTTCTGAGTTTTTGGCTCGGGTGGTTTTGTTTTTGGCTGTGAGTCCGCTTGAAGTTCCCTGCATGTATAAAGTGTTGGCAAATGGTGGTTGTGATCAAAACCGTTGAATGCTTTAGAGAGGTTGATTATTGCAAGTGTTAGATAGAGTTTATTTACCTCTAGATTCGAGTTTTGTCGTGACTTAATGAGAGTTGAAGTCCTCCAAGACCAGAGGTCTGAGGTTGGTTTGTTGGATTTGTGAAGGCCGATGTATATACCGTTGCTTTCAAGCATCATTTCAGATTGTAAGCTTTCATTGTTCGTTGTTTTGCGTTGCTCGTGTTTGTTTCTCATTTTTTACGCAATGGCCTCAAGTGTCCTCTCGAACTCTTCTCATTAGTTGTTTTATGTCCTATGAAATCTCCAAGACCGGCGATGGAGGAACAAGTTGGTGAAGCGATGAACGAAACGAAGAATGGATTCATGATTGAAGTCATACATAATCCTATCTAGAGTCCATTGGGACAGACATCTTCGATACGTAAGGATAGTTTAAATATGGCACAACACTTCCAAATTGACCGCTCAAGTTCGCTGCTAGCGGACTTTATTAGCCCGGTGACATTGTTTGTATTATGCCTTGGCAATTCAAATGTCCGCTCGAGCGGATTTCCACGGTTTACTTAATGCGGTGAGATCTCTTTGTGTTTGAGTTAATCCTCGGTGAGCTTGAACGTTCGTTCAAGCGAACTATCTTTGATGTAGCGCAATTATTGTTCTTTTGACAGACCTTTGGATGCTCTTCGAACATCATCCAGCCTTCCTTATTTTGCCCGCCTCATGCAAACATTCTAATCTTAGCATCATGTGTAGTAGTGGAAATGAAACGTCCAAAAGACCACTGGAAAAGGCATCGCTTGATCTTAAGCAAAGAGACTCCTCATTATTCTTAGCATTCGATTAATTGACCAATGCACTCCATGCAGAGTATTTTCTATTCACGGCAGAGAATATTATAATGTATATCTATAGAAATCTTAGTCTAAGCCTCACGGCCAATTCAAACGTTGTTATTTATAGCATGGATGAGGTGGAGCGCTTTGTTTACGCTGGCAAAATCCTCTAGACTTATCAAATTTACTCACTTATAATACCAACTTTCAAGAGCTTGCACAGTGGGCAGTATCCTTCAGAGAATGCAATAGCATTATACGGAACGTTGGAGATTCGGTGGTGTCTCGTCATTTGTTCAAGCACTGAAGTCTTGCTTCTAGCATCGAGGCGTAGAAACCCGATTACATCTGTGAGTTTTATTTGCAGGAAGAGATCCTTGCGAGGTTGTTTAAAATACATGCTTGTGCGTAATCTGCTTTATATGCTCGAAATTTCTTGTGTGCATATTTAAGTGTTCTACCTACGAAGAGGTCATCTAAGGTTTAAAAGCCACCTTCTGATGCTTGGAAATCGACCTCCCCACTATAGAGCACATACATGGTTACAAACTAGAATTGTTACATGTCCATCAGGGAGTCAACTTTGACAAAGGCGGGTGGGAGCTGAATGTGTTAATAAGACATTTAGGTCTTTTATTTTCCCAAGGGTCACATTATTGACTTTACTTGCAGGAGGGTAAGATAAATTAAAGTTTTACACTCGAATAATCCCACATGCATTAGATGATAAATTTTATTACTATTGGCTTGTTATTAAATATCATTTTCAAAGCGCTGACATAGGATGGTTATGCAGGTGAAGGATGGTTATGCAGGTGAAAGATGAATGCAAAAGACAAACAGGCACTGATGAGAAGCGATATGAAGGGAACATGGCCAGAAACAAAGATCACGTCAAAGTGGCGAAATCTCGGCGACACTAATCTCGGGAGGACTAACATGGAGGAAGATATCATCGCCAAATGGAAGAATTTCCACATCAAGATCATCATTTGCACGAAGAATATAACTTCGTATGGCAGAGGGAGGGAGCATCTATCATCCGTAGTTCACTCCAAGAATTCACGCACAAGGCATCTTTCTACTTCCAGAGTCCAGAGCCAAAATCTTGCATCCTACACAATAACATCATCAAGAACATCATAAAATGAGAAATGATTCGAAGCATTCAAGAAATTCATGAATTACATCGACAACAAGAAGAAATTCTAAATTTCCCAAGTTTCAAGTTCGAAGCAGCCAAGTTCCAAAGGTGAAAACCCAGATTCGAAGACTACTCCAAAGATAACATAATTTGGGAAAATACTCCGAGCAATGTGAACACGTTCAAGATCAAACTAGTTTGCTCGATGCTGAGGTAGCATGTGGATAACATTGATCCAATCACAATATGCCACATCATCACTCCGCATTCAATGTTCTAAAAATAGTAATTTTTGCAACAAACTACCTTTTTGTCTCAATCTTAGCCATTGATTCTCAAATCAATCCTAGCTGTTCATGTAATTTTGGAGCCTATATAAGGCCCATTTCTCTCATTTGTAAAGAGAATAGTGGAGAGAGATCAAGATAGAAGAGTAGGAGTAGATGTTGTTAAAGTAGAAGTAGATTAGAGGAGACTCTTCGAAGTCATTGAAGAGACATATGAAATTGTTGTAAAAAAGTATATTTCCAAAATCAATACAAGCTCATTGTTGGTTCTCATGATGATTTGTGTGGTGATGGAATGTTAGCATGGTTTCAAATTCTCGAATATGATGGAGGAATGTTTCCAAGCAGCTTAGAAATAGATTAGAAGTGCATTGATGTAATGTTTATATGTGGAGATAATTGATGAATTCCTTGGATGGTTTATACTTTTTATGATTTGTCACTAATAAGTCATTTTGCAATGTTAGCCTGAACCACATTTGTTTCAGTTCAGTTGTGGATGCTCGTTCAAGCTGCGCCAGCAGTGGGTGTTTGGATGAAAGTTTACAACATGAAAATCCTTGAGTTTCCTTAGAAGATTGCACCAACTTCGTGTAGTTGTTGGTTCTCATGGTGAAACGGAGTTTGGTTTCATTGGGAGTTTGTCTGTCTCGACATGTTTCATTATCTCTTTGTCCAGTAGATTTCCTAAACCCTTGTCCTTTTGTATTTTCTTTTCATAGTTGGTTTGTAGAGTTCCACTTCACAAGGAGAATAACATATTTAGAATGGAATAAAGAGTCAATTCAGCAAAGTCCCTTTGTGAGCTTCCAGCAAATCACATCGACTACCGAGTCTATCCATTGCAAGCCAAGACCTGACATATCATGAACCTTGGAGTTGTCTCATTAGATCACATTGTTTAGCCTTTGAGAGACTTTGTTCAAGAGAGGATAGAATACCTCGATATTTTATTCTAAGTTTGCATGTGCATAAAAACACATCAACAAGTCCATGCTGCACGGCATCACTATTCAAAATAATTGAAAACACAATATACATATAATGAGTATGCAGGAAGGCATGACTCAAAGGAAGGTATGTAGGAAATAATTATCTATCGCTTTAAACCCCTATTCATGGGAAGTGTGACGTAAATGTCACCCTAAAATGAAGAAAAGAGGCAAAATGGATGCCTCCACCTAGTGGGTAAGCAAAACTGAACTTTGATGGGGCCACTAGAGGGAATCCTGGCAAGTCCGAGGTCGGATGAATAATAAGAGATTCAAGTGAATATCTGATTGCGGCGAGATCAACAAAATTTAAGGATGACATGAATAATGAGGTAGAGGCATAGGTATTGGTATTTGGTTTGCAATTATGCATCAAACATGGTGTCAACAACATCAAGATAGAAGGCAATTCAATGAATATCATCAACTCTGTTCGCAAAAGGTGTGTGGTGAGTTGGAAAATTAACAACATATTACACGTTTGACCGCTTATGGACTCATTGCATTCCTACACCATACGACATGTATATACAGAGGCCAAGGAGGTAGCTGATTTCTTGCAAACTATGCACTCGAAATGTACGACAAAAAGCTTGGAGTTAAATGTGAAGAATGGATAAGTCTTTCTTCATTTTTAAGATCCAAACATTGATGTCAAATGCTAATACACCATAATATTCATCAAGCGTTCTAAGTACTCGCATTTATGCACCGGAGCGCTCGACTTATGAATAATCTAGTTGCAAGATTTAGCATGAGCCTACTAATGATATTTAGGACACCCACCTCACTCAACATAATGAAGAAGCATGTCACAAAGTTTATATCTACACCACTGCAGATTCCTCCTTAGATTACGTTTGATATTCTCAATTCATCCTGGTTTTCACCATGGACACAAATGTGAGGTTGGTTTGCCAAGGCCGCCAAATGGCATTCTTGGGAAGCATAACGAAATTAAGACTAAAAAGGGTTTTCAAAACCAAATCTTGGTTGATCCTTCATGTTGTACAATGGGTTTTGGCAAATGAATTCATGTATACATACCATCAATACAGGGTAAATTCGAACATTACCTCCATGTTCATGGCAATAATGTTGCACCTAGGTGAAGGCGTCTAGATTATTCGTTCAATGGCGAAGGCAATGGTGAAACAGAACTTACTGGGTGGCCTAAATGATCTCCTAACAGTGGTAGATCTTGGTCTGGGAATTTCGATGATGGGCGGGGCTACCTCAGCCTTTGGTTCCTCCATCACGACATGGAGACCAGACATATATACTAACCATCTTGTTCGTGAGGAGCAAAGCAAGCAAAAAGCAAAATGGGTGGTGGATTTTCTTAAACAAGCAATGGGAATCATGGAGGAGCCAATAATTGAACGGATGGTGTCGTTGCTCATCAACAGCTCAGACAAATATTAAGGATAATACTATGGCTTCTCATCTAGCGACCGGTATAGTGGTATAGGATTAATATGATAATGTTTGTTTATCTCTTATTTGTTTGTATATTCGGTAGTAGTTTGTAATAGGAAGTTTCTATGTACACAAGATAGCATATTTAGTTTCTATGGGGGCTCTTGTTGTTCAGCCATAGCTGTCTCAGGCATGGTATTTTGATATGCTACAAGCTGAAACTATGTATCTTTTATTAATATTTAATGTATACGAGAGCGGTCCCTCTCGCTGCATTTACCTACCCAAAAATAAAATCTATCAATTTAAAATTTTAAAATTTAAATTTTTATTTTAAACTTATAATAAATATCAAATATGATAATATTTAAATATTAATTAATAATAATAACAATATTAATCACATAGTAATATTAATTTAATTAAAACATTAATTTAAGTTTTTATTAATTAAAAGAAACCTAAAATTTCAAAGTCTAAACTTTTATAACATAAAAGTTGAAAATTTAGGGCAATATTGTAGCAATATAAATATGCAAAGAAATGAGGCGAGGTCCATCGAATGGAGACAAGTAAAATATAGCTACAAGAGGAGACCAAGGAACAGAGGAACATCAATCACCCCAAAAGCACTAAAATTGGTTGTAAAACACAACCCTACCTTTTGCAATCTGTCACTCGCATCTACAATCTACATGTTTTTCAACACTTCTGCACATTTTTTGGACTGAACAATCACTCGCCAAAGTCAAACTCATCTACAAATGGTTGCATATCAGTAAAACACACGATTAAACGTGATTTGGGCTATTAAACGTGATTTACAGTAACATTTAGAGCAATCTATACAAAAGAAACTATTTGTGGAGTCTTAAAAAAATTATACAGTATGAAGTATATCACGTTTTTCATGCACCTATGCATGAGATGGTTTGTAATTGTAATTATCCTTTAGGGTTTTACACTTGTAAATATCTGTGTGCAACTATTCATGTTGATGCTCTATTGCTTCGTGTTAGTCAATTTATACAAAGAAAGTTGATTTAACAGATGTCACATAATTTATTTTTCCATTAAATCTAACTTCCAACATGCCCTGTACCATTAAGTATGTGGAGCATCAAGGTTAAAAAGTAGATTTAATGTGAATATAAACTAAATGACAATCATTATATCAAATCTTGTATGCAGAAAATAATAACAAAAGAAATAGAGCATCCACATAAAGATCATTAAATATTTTTATAGGTGAAAAAATCCTCAAGAATAGCTGCATGAATATATCCAACATAACTAATACAATACAAATTTTACAATGCTCCATACATAGGTACCTATGCCTTGAGTGTTCCTCAAGTATTCTCCATGATCCTGCCCTAGAATTAGATATGCTCTTCTGAACTTGACATATGTAAATGGAAGAGATAATATCTCTCTTTTACAATAATTACTACAATTAAGGGCATGTTTGCAGTTTCCCTCTCTTCTTCACTTCTAACTTCCAATTTTTGACATTTCACAAGTAAAATAAGACCGGCACCACTTTTACATTTTTATTCAAATTTTGCACAAGATCAAGGGTCTAGGATCAATATCCTGACAGAATTAACATTATCTGATAGGTATGAAAAACATTTCCCATTCTTCATCCAAGCATACCCCAGATTTTGAAAGCTCACCAATGATTGGTTTTCCTTATTTTCAAGATTTATTATTTAGATACATAATTCAACTAGAACATTGTAATTCGAATCTAGCCAATATTTGCTTCACACCAACTCAGGCATGTAGGATGTAAAATGCATGATCCTCAATGGATCCATAATTTACTAGCTTTTGTAATATTATAGCTCTAATTGAGTCTTTTACTTCAATACAGCTCTCCTGATTCAACCCAAAACTAATGCTTGACATTCCATAATCCTACCACATCTGCTGCACTAGAATACATGGAAACATTTTTGTCAACACCTTGAGATCCCCATAATAAAATGCATTGTGTAGAAACTTTTACATGACTAAGATAAGAACAAGTTATATAAATGAAATATTAAACTTAGAATTACGTTTTTCAGAGAACACATCAAGCAAAGTATAATGAATTAAGCACTAGAGAAAAACAACCTTATTCTATTCTATAGGAGTCAATAAAACTTTCACCTGTTCCAGACTGCTTTGTCTGCAAACCTAAGCCAAAGGCTACCATATATACAACTAAAATTTATTTGATATAAAAATTTGGAAAATTACATTACAAATTATAAAATTTATTAGAAAAATAATTTCTACAAGAGACATGTTTAAATAAATGCAACGATGCATCTGCTCTTACTAAGAAAAGAGAGTTGAGAATACCCCATAACAAGCCATTTAAGTGTGTATGCTGCACAGTTTGAACTATAAATTCTTCCAAAAAGATAAAATGAGCAGATGTTAATCTAACTTATCATCAGACTGTTTAGACACACACCTCAGGTGCCATCCAATAAGGTGTTCCAACAACTGAATGAGTGTTGAGGTCTGCCTCAGTTAATTTTGTTGCAACACCGAAGTCGGCGAGTTTTACTAAACCCTGTACAATTGAAAATGAGAAATCAATGTCAGGCAGCCCTGACCAGCAAACTATAATGGGCAGAACAAATGATGACCACATCCAGTGAATTTCTAATACTTCTTTAAATATATCAAATCATAAACTTAAAAAACATTTCTAGGCCACTTATGAGATATCGGGCTTATCTCTAGTCTGTATCATGCATTAAATGGATAGATATCTACTCTTAATAAATGGGTGGGGAGGAATCACTTAATTCTAAATGAGAATTACACTGGGCCTCCCTAATTGCAGTACTAGATTTTTGCATGGAAATATCTGTTCATATTGTAATGATTTGTGAACATGGCAACTGCTTCAACAATTCAATCCTATTACCTATAATCTCTTTGGAAGACAGAAGCTTGAATAGAAAAGGTGGTACAGACGCAACAACTCTGTTGTCAGGTGCCTGCTTAGGAGTCTACTATTAGTTTCTTACAGTGATAATAGGAGCTTCTAGGATTTTCAAAAACTTGTTGCATTCTAGTCACCAATTTGGGCGTTGCCAGAAGATAAGTAATATTGCAGAATTGAAAATAGGTAAGGTACTAAATGTATTCTGTTACTTCCATGTTACAGTTCCGTACCATTAGGGCATGCTTTGTCTTGCCGAGCCAATTTACATTTACAATTTCAATCCTTATGCATGCAACAGTAAATTGTAATCCTTGGAAACAGTTGCAGTATCCACATATTTACTAATCAAGACCTTCTTTTAAGCAAAAATTCTTGGGGTGGCTAATGCTTCATCAAGGCTTCTCCTATCAGCTTGGGAGAGTTGAGGAATTTTAACCAAAACCTGGTTATGATTGTCAAAGTCAAATTTTGCTTGCTCAATTAAAATTGATTCTCTGTCACTTGTAACATAGGCACAGATGTTAAATATTTTCTAGCTTTTATAAAGCAAGAGGTTCCTTCTACTTCTCTTGTACAGATGATGTAATTATCATGTTACTTGGTTTAGTACAAGATTAGTTTCTCAATAGGACAACTCCACTAAAATATTTCTTTCCAAGGCATCAACACATGAATCATCTATAATTTTAACGGACATCTAGCTGGTTCCAATTCAGTGGATTATGGTATAAATAAAATGTTGGTATATTTTCTAGCAGAGCTTACATGTTGGTATATTTTCTAGCAAGTCCATCATGAATTTGACAGAAGAGATTCCCCTCGGACATGGCATCTAATCCAAAGGACACCCCACAAGGGGAGTTTACCAATCAAAAAACACAATGGAAGAAATGCACAAGACTAGCATTCACATTTTACATCGTATTTTCTTTCTATATGACTTACTATATCTCTTCAATAAATGATAGAAGAAATGTTAGTGCATCCATATAAGAGTAAACATGTGTATCTAAATGCATCTAGCCCTAACCTCTTTTGTTGTCAAGATGTTTGCACCCTTGATATCTCTATGGATGACACCTTGTTCATGAAGATAAACCAAGCCTTCCAAAACCTGTACCAGATGAGCAAAACGGTGGTTACATCTTAATATATGGACAAGAAACATAATATCTTGTACAGACTGAAACCAAAAGGGCACAACTGATCTAGGATTTAGAGTTTGTCAGACTATACACAGGAGTCTACTCAAATAGCCAAACCTGTGCAATGTACACAGCAACGAGGGATTCAGGAAAAGCTCCAAACTTATTTGGCTTGATAATGCTGGCAAGCGATCCATTTTCAACATACCTGCAAAGTAAAGTGAACGGAACATGAACTTGATTCTGCCTAAGCCAGAGAAATTAGTAAATCAGGTTTATCCTATATTAACTTCCCTGTTACATGTTGATGATCATTGCATACAACAGTCATTTCCTCAAGTGAACATAGTCAAAAAAAAAAAAAAAAAAAAAAAAACAGATAGAATATGTCGACAGAAAATCTCAATCAGCATAAATCAACTTAAGATGATACTTACTCAAGAATAATGTACAAATGTGTTTTTGTCTTGAAGGAACCCCTATACTTTACAATGTTTTTATGGTTCAAATTCTGCAATAAAAACAAAATATATTATGAGAATGGCAAATCCTACACATGGTTGATACTTTATTCAATGCTTCATGCTTTTCATTGTGAATTTGAAACTGATTAATATGAAGCTTTTCCTAGATGACATGCTGTAATATGCCCATTTACAACACTAAAATTTTCTCGCATCGAATATATGAAATAATAAATGTTAAAAATAGCAAAAAACAAATTGTCTTATTTTAATGAAGAAAAGCTAAACATTATGCATTAAGAAACTTATAATATAAATATAGGATAGAGTACAGTACCTTCAGAAGATCAATCTCTTGCTGGAGACGATAAAGAATGCATGTGGACACCAGAAACATTTCCAACAAATCAGAAATAATATATTTATACCACCTTACAGAAAAACAAGAAAACATAATCTTGATAATCTGACTAAAATGGTTATGATAATTTAGCATTTACATAAAAGCTGAAAGGTTATGATATCGAAGAAGCAGCATTAAATTGTACATCAAAGAAAAAGACTGCATCAATGGTCATGAAAAAAGCTCAACAATCAACTTGAAGTATCTGAAAGACTGTCTAATATTATTCAAATTCTTTATTAAGGTTTGATTATTATGAACCATAGCTTCCTACATTTGCAAAACATTTGCAAAGGGAAGGTACCAAATGTCCAGATAGTGTCGCTTGGACTCAAATATCAAATATTTATTCATTGGATGTTATTTATTCCTGAGTGAGAAATTTGAAATCAATAAATCTCAAAGCAAAATGTGACACTTCTATAAAATCCTCCCAACAAACTCAAAATGATAATACATAAAAATTCAATGAAGTCAGAAACCATAAATTATGCTTAGAGTCTTGAAAACTCACAATATTAATTATCTCTTTGAAATAATCAACCATCTAAAAGCCAGCAGTAAATCCAAAACAAAGGCACTAATCTCAGTAGCAAATAAACCTCTTGGTGTCACCACTAACATCAAAGATCCAAAGGTGATGACTACCTTGCCATTTACCTTCGTAAAACCCACACAATCAGAACAGAGTTGCATACGTTTTTAACAAGAATAAAAACAAACATTAAAGAATATATATGTATACAGAGAGAGAGAGGAATGAGGAACAATTCATTCTTAATGGTAAAATCTGTAATACATCTAAAGTAAGTGTTCTTTGTCAACTGATTTTGAAGAATGTAAACTAACTTCTAACTGTCAGTTAACATATAACTATCAACTAACTCGTAACATAAAATCAACCAACGCATAACTGATAGGATCATTTATCATTAGAATATCCACATATCCTGCCCTAATGCTCATACATTGTATAGCATTAAGTTATCTCTAAACTTGACAAACATGTCTGGTCCAAGTAGTTATGTCAGTTTTGTGCTCTTTTGTCACATGATATTCTAACTCTAATTCTCTTTATGATATCCCTAATCAGATTACCACTAGAGTTGCCTCTCCCCACCCTTCTGTCATTTGTTTTCAGTATTGAGTTCCGTAACAGACATGAATTTTACATCCAATAGTAATACTTCTGAAATGGCTGCTGCTCCCTCTCATAGATCAGGTCCTCCTAACCCTAAATCTTAGACTGATTCATTCTTCTGAAAATGCAAAAAATGGTTTAGCATTAGGATCTAATGTTGCGGCCCGTCACACCGATCCTTTTAGCTGCTGCAGACACTTCTGTTTGTATTACCACTGTTAGGCCCCTGAGAATAACCTAAAATCTGCACCTAAAATAAACTAATAAAAGGGCCTAAAAATAGGACAAAAGCTGTACCTAAAATAATCCTAAACTTGGCACTTAAAGTAGCATTTTCAAATACTAATAATAGTCAGATTTTCCGGTGCTCAGCAGGCAGCATTATTCACTAAATTAAAGTCTGACTTAACCTAATTGCTACACCAAAACACCATCTGAGCAACCCCTAAAAAAATATAACACTCCCTCTTTGCAAGGAAGGTGTTCTCCATCAACCCCAACTTCTCTATCAGTATTTATTACTTCCCTTTTAATAGGGGCTTTGTCAAAATGTTTGCAACCTGCTCATCTAAAGGAACATAATAAGGAGTTATTGCTACTGATAAATTCTATCTCTGAGAAAATAATAACAAATATAAATATGCTTAGAGCCATAATGAAACACTGGATTCCCAGAGAGCTTGATACAACACGGATTGTCACAGTAAACTATTCTAAGCTCCAACATCTTACTAATAAGTTCTGCTATCAACTTGCGAAGCAAGATACCCTCACAACTAGCCAAAGAAGCTCCCATGCACTCAACTTCAGCTAAACTTAATGCTACAGCTGCTTGTTTCCTGTTGAACCAAGGTATCATTCCTGACCCTATGCTGAAACAAAACCTCAGAGTGCTCTTCCTAGCACAAGCATCACCTACGCAGTCTAAATCTACAAAGCCATGCAACACTAACTCTTCATCTCCAACATACTTCAACCCATAATGAATTGTTCCCTTCATGTTTTGCAACAATCTAGTGAACTTGCCTTGGCTCAACCATAAACGAACTTAATGTATTTACTACAAAACAAATATTAGGTCTTGTATTTACCAAGTACATTAGAGAACCTATCAGCTGCCTATATACAGACGGATCTACCAAATAACATTCTAAATCTGCAATCAACTTCATATTTGGAATCATTGGAGTAGCAAGGGGCTTACAATCCAACAACTGAAATCTTTTTAGAACTTCTATTTGTTTACTTCCCTTGACTTAGGAAGACTAAAAGATTAAGAGTAGGGAATTAAAAATCTTGTGGGAGCTACTGCCCTAGATTATTGAATGGAATATTGGTTGGAGTGGACTAGAAGGCTTTGCCAGTTGCAGTTGTCTAGGACAAATAGTTGCTTCCTTACTAGAGTTAGGAAATTCATGGTGTAATCCTCATTGGGTTATTAATCCCTAGGCAAAGTATTGAGCTTAGATGTGGCAAAAGATTGAAAGGCAGCTAAAGATGAATGTCAAAAGAGTACAAATTGATGGAGAATGTAATAAAATGGAACCTGCCCCCTCAGGATGGATTAAAATGAATTTTGATGGGGCCGCAAGGGGTAATCCTAGGAAATCAGGAGGCAAATGTGTTTATTAGAGGTGATAGGGGTCAGTCTATGGCAATTATGGCCATGCATTTGGGCTCGGGTACCAACAATGGCCGAGGCTCTGGCTTTAGCTAATGGTCTGGTATGGGCAGCAGAAAAGGATGGCTGCATCTGTTTATTGAAGGAGATTCAAAAGTTGTCCTCAATAATTTGAAGAGAGATAATGGAAATTCTTAGAAGCTTCATAATGTAATTCTACAAGCACCTAAAAAATTTAAAGTATTAAAACAGCACATATCAAGAGAAAGGTAATAGAATTATTGATTGGGTAGTTAATGAGGGTATATATTTGATGAATAAAAAAGGTATATGTCAGATGATTTTGGATATGCATTTTCCCTGGCCCGCTCAACTCTTATTGGCCAATGACTTAAAATCATTAGAGGTGGCTTGGCCCAATAATGGGCGGAGATTGTGCTGGCAGCAGAGGATACATTCTCAGCTCTTTTTAGTGCACGTGTTTATTCTTGGTCGAGACTAGAAAAAATGTTTAATTTTAAACCCCTATAAGTGAAAAATGCTTAATTTTAAACTCCCATAAGTGTGTTGGGTGGCCTTGCCCCAATTTGCAATGTTTTGGCATAGTTTTATTTGGTTGCTTTTCCCAAGATAGTTTTGTTATTATAATGGCATTATTTTGATTGGCATGAAGAGTTGGCGATTCATGTATGTTGTTGTCGTGTTGGTATATGATTGTGTGATGTGACCCTACAAATTGCACTACCTCACTTCTGGGAGAAGCTCCATTTATGTTGTTCTTCTCTTGGCTCTTGCATTGCCTTTTTCTAGGTATTTTGTGGTTGCTTTGGTTTGTGGAAGGCTTCACTCACTGAATTTTGGCTGGTGCAGCTAGCAGTTTTGTTGCTATGTTTTCGGTTGGGCGGTATGGTTTGTCAGTCATTTTCAAAACCCAGGGATCCCTTTTTGAGGGGAGGATCTTTGATTAATTCCTATTTTCCATTGATCAAATTATACTGCCCTCAACTTTGTTGAGAGTATGTTGAGCTTGACTAGCATCAGTGACTCTACACCTTGCCAGTCAAAGGCTCCATCAAGAAAGATTTTATTGCTAAATTGGAAGTTGCTGTACCTGGGCTAGAGCATAAACTATGGCTTCTACATTTGTTCCTTCCTGCTCAATTTGTGGCTATGTTGTTGTCTTCCCAGGTATTCGAGAAGCTTCTGCAGTGCAAGAAGATGTAAAACCCTCAGCTTCTTTAGGGTATGTTTGTTTAGTGATAAAAGAAATTTTGAGAGTGTATCGGGAATTTAGGGACCTTAAATCCTTTTGCCTGGGCATGTGCACAGTGGTGAAAAATCTCATGGTGACTTCACTCCCACAGCTGTCTAGAGGTCTCTACTGCTGCATTCACTCTGCCTACTTGGGTGGATGGAAAGCTACATCAAGCAAAGAGGTGGATGGCAGTGTTTCATGGGGTGAAATTCCCTGCCCTCAATTTGGCCTGTGCGGGTGTGTCTTCTTCTACAAGTGGTCAAGGAATTTGAGAGGTGATGGCAGTTGTGAATTTGGATGGATGGAGTGTGGATCGAACCAATAGTGTAGGTGGTGGTGTTTGGTCTGTGACCAACTTCGATTCTGTTTTGACAAATTTGGTAGTTTGTTTTTTGATCATTTTGACTGTCTTTTGTAACTGTATCTCTTCCATCATTTGACCATTTAATGTACTTGTTGCTTTCTCAGGTGAAAGCCCCTATTGATCCCTCACTATTGAATCAAATAAAAAATTATATAGATACAATTTATTTCGCAAAGTTAAGTTGAGGTTTTTTCATTTTGAACAACTAAATTGGATCTGAAGTCAGTCAAATGCTTGTCCCCATCTCCTCGACCACTCAGCTCTTCTCCATATTGCTTAGGCCCTTGAATGAAATTGAACAAGGCCCTAACAAACAGGGGCCATCAGCAATCTATACTAATCTAGTCAAAAGCCTGTCATCAGATATAGACTCTAGAAATGCCTCTAAAAATTAACTAAGCCTTTTTATATAATGTATATGGCCTAAACTATGACCTGTATAATTAATTGGAGTCCATTCAATAGATACTAGACATTCAATCGTAGATACTAGATAGAGGGAAATGACACTAGTCGATGAAGCAAAGATTCCTTGAATATGAACTGAAGTACTTGTAAAGATCATATAAAATCTTCTCACAGGCTTGCACTGTCATCTAGAATGGGTCCGTGGCTTATAAAAAATTGCATCCCTAGATCGGTAGCAGTGACAATTGTGTTTGCACATGAAGGTAATACATACATACATATATATGTATGTTGTTTTGGACAACATGAAAGCAATATAACACTAGCTCGTATTTGAAACATTGCGAGAACCATGCAAATCACAATTTTATTTTCTCATAGACAATATCTATGGAACATGATTAATATAAATAGTACTTTTTTAATTTAAAACGTGAAAAGGTTTTCAAGTATAATTAAAGAACAGTATACAAATAGGAAAAATGGTATCATCTTTAATTTTCCTATGTTCTAGCATGCTAATTAATTAGTTACCAACCTACTCTATGTTTGTCAGGCTGAGTTGACCGGTTTAGACAAGGTGTTGCTAGGCAAAAGACAAAAGACACCCAAATTGTTTAACAGGGGAGCTTGACCTCCAAAAATGTTGTCCAAGGTCAAGATCTCACATCTCCCTAATTCAAATACAAAAGAGCATTTACCAATACCCAAAAAAACAGCCTCCTATGATTTGTCTCCAGAATGAGGATTCAACAGAATCTTGTTTTTCCTCATAAATTATCACTGAAGAGAGGTAGTGGGTTTCCATCCTCCTAAACAAATAAAAGTCATAGTAATCACCAAAATCTTGTTAGCAGCAGCAACAAGAAGCCACCGTGATTGCGTAATGGAAAACAAATACAAAGATATGACAATAAATTGACTGATTAGTAAAAAGCTACACATATTTATACGCACAGCTCCTCATATGTTCCAACAAATGTAAGATAAATTCAACATATGACAAATCTTTAATAAGATTAAGTTCCAAAAATGATATGAGGCCAATGAAAACAACCAATTATATAGTTAATGTTGCACGACAGTTATTATACTTAAGCAGCAAAGCTGAACCCTATTTCTTATAGATTGGAGTCTTGGATACAACCTATAACATTCAGTCCATTAAGATTCACAAGCTATCTTATAGAATGCCCCAAGGCTGAAGAACCTATAGATACCATAGCTTCTGCAAATTAGAAAAAGGTTATTGTGATTTCTTAATTTGAATAACATTGAGCATACAGAATCTACTTCTTCTGTCACAGATATTAATAAAGTTTGGAACAGACTAAGATCTTTCTGTATGTACAAACCATGATAATGTTAAGATCCTCTTGAGGAATATTTTCCAAAGACACCTGCTTGATTGCAACAAAATCTCCATTCTCCAAGTCCAAGCCTTTATAGACACGCCCATAAGCTCCTTTACCGATTTCATCTCCCAGCATCTGCCAAGAAAGTAATATATCATAACATAAATATTCATACAAATCTCTAAAAATTTATGGTGCAAGATGCAAATTTCATTTACTTTCAAACAATTGACCAATGTTCATATCCAAATACAGACATTAGGGGCCTTTTTGATATTGAGAAGGGTTCATGTTATGGAGGATGCTGAGATAATGGTAAAAGTAGAAAATTTCACCAATTGAAACGTATAAAATTTTACAAAGAACAAACATGGGATGGGAAAACTTCTAGGATTTGACTTATTGGTGAGAGAGTTCAAAACCTACGAAGTGTGTACTAAGCTTGTGAAATAAGCAAGCCTTCCATTAAGTTGGAGAGGTCCGAATGTTTAGAAGGCATGCTGAACTTAAAATCGCTTGAGATTACATTAGGTTAGCAAGTATTCAAAAGTTGTGGAGGCATGTCAAGCTCAAAATCAAGTCTTTACATACAAAAATCATGAGGCAAGCAAGCCTTCCATTTAAGATACTAAGAGTTTGAATGTTCAAAAGGCATCCCACACCTAAGATCAAGTTTTAGCATACTAAGCCCATGAAATAAGCAAGCCTTCCCTTACATTAGTGAGACTTTTGAGTGTCCGGGAAGCATGTCAAACCTAAAATCAAGCCTAGCCAAGTTAAGAGGACTTGATCTGAAGAGTACTTGAGCCTAAAACATAAGTTGGCAAGCACTTGAGTCAAAATCGAAGGACTCACTAGTATGACAAGTACTACCTAGGTGACCATTGTATACTTGGCTCAGAAATGAGGTAATTCTACCCCGACCCAGCATACTTGGTCAAAGCAAGTTTGACCCATTCATTACTTACCAATACTCCCCCAATACTCAGTAAGCAGGCTAACATTTGGCAATTCAAAAATAAAACAACATTCAAATTTTCTCAAGAAAAAGAAGGAAAGATATTCCCCATTCTGACATAACCAGTTACTAGACATCAAAATAATTTTTTAATGTAATTACTAATAGAGTATATACAATATATTAAATAGGCAAATAACATCATATTGATTGTGTTGATGAAGTCTAACGTATTTCAACTATATTTTTCTACATTGATGTTGTTATTTTTTATTTGATGTCTAAGTAGTGGATTTGTCATGGCATGAGAAATATCTTTCATTTTTCCCTATGAAAATTTGAATATTGTTATGCTCAATGAGTATTTGGTAGCAATCAACATTTCACCAAGCATTGGCAATTATTAACAGGATCAAACTTTGTTTGACAGAATATGCTCAATATGGATAAAATCCACTTGTTTTAATCAGGCAAATACCATCATATTTGATTATATTGATTATGTATGGTGTATTATAGTTAATGTATGCCATTCATTTTGATATTTATAAGGCAGAGGTGTTGTGGAAAGATAAATAATAAATATATTTATCCCTGAGATTTATTAACAGAAAATATGTTGGATCCAACAATGCAATTATATTTTGATTTATAATGTGCATCGTATTGCAAAATATTTTTCACACCAAATACTTATCAATAGTTTTTGTTTTGATGTCCATGAACTGGATTTGTCATGGATGAGAACTCTTTTGGAAAGACAAATATTGATTTATATTCATATGACAAGGACAAATAGGGATTTGATGTACATTTCAAAGGCAGACTTAATTTGACTGAATATGCTGGGTCTGGGTGATATCCACTTATTTTACTTAGGCCAATACCATCGTATTTCATTATATTGACTATGTGTGGTGTATTATAACTTTATTTGCCTGATTAAGGTATGCCATTTATTTTGATGTCTACAAAGCAGAGGAGAAACAAAATATATATTTATTCCTGGGATTTAATAACAGGAGATATGTTAGATCCAATAATACAATAATATTTTGATTCATTATGCACATTGTATTGCAAACAATATTTTCATTCCTGGTACTTGTCAATATTTTTTATTTTATGAAAGTGGATTTGTCAAGGAATGAGAATTTTCTTTTGAAAGGTCTACTATTAATTTATTTTTATATGCTGGAACTGTTAAGAAAAGAGCTAAGAGCACATTTGAATAACACAATATAATATGATATTAGAAAATATAGGAGTGACAATTACAAAGAGGTTCATCTCCTTATATAGAGTTTGAGAGATGTAACCAACAATTAAAGACATGACGCTTGTGAAAGATTCTAAATACTAATAATAGCTAATATTATTACACACCACTGAGTCACCACAATGACTTTATTACAAAAGATAAGCCTTATATTCTAACACCCACGCTTAAGGCTTATTGTAGTAAAAACAAAACATACTAACACGCTAACTAAAAAACTAAAACATCAGAACCATATATTTTTCAAAGGTTTCTCTTTGAAAATAGTTCTTGGATTAGGTAGAACTCCGTCAAACTACCTCATAACCCTTATAAAGGTGTAGATCTCAAGATGAATTCCTAAGTTACCAGATTCCACCCCCCCAAACTCCCAAATTAACGAATCTTCTGAATTATTGCACAACCATCAATGATGAGCTACATCCACAATGCTCCATCATGTTGTCTCATAACCCTTGTGAAGGTATAATTCCCAAAATCCACAAACTCCCGAAATAACTAAGCAGCCATCCATGTTGAGCTTCATCTACACTAGATCCCTTCCCATCTTCAAAGTGTGAGCTTCTTATAATATGTATTCTTCATCGATGAATTATTCACCATTGTCAACATCTGGTGGATCTTCAACAATGGCAATATTCACTTCATTTGGTTTGTCTTTGAACTTTCCCTTGAGAACACCATTGGCCTGAATTTTAAAGTTCTAGGCTATGTGACCTCTTTTCCTGTAGTAATAACATTCAATCTCCCCTTTGTCCTTATCTTTTCTTCTACAATTGTTTCTTGAGTATAATGCACTCTCATGTTGGGGATCACCTTCTAAATCTCTTGTAGTTTCTCATTTCTTCAGCTAAGAAAGCTGAAATCACATCTTCTAGAGTTTAATAATGTATCTGACTGAGAGTAAAAATGACACTGTTGTATTTAGAAGGCAAACTATTTAACAAAATGGCTTTGGCATCCTCGTCATTTACCATTGACTTCTACTAACTGTCTAATGAGAGACCTCAGATTGCTTATTTGGCTAGATGTCATATCCCTGGTTATGTTCTCATATATTATATGACTTCACAACTGTCCTTTCAATCAATACATTAAATATTTGCAAACAAACATAGCAGATCTGGGGATTACAACAAGTATTCTATTGTGTGACCCTAGATATAATGTTACAGTTATCAAGAGCCTGTCATATTCTACCTGATTATAGGCTTAACATCATACAGCAGTATTCTCCAGTAACTCAACTCATAACATTCAGGTCAGACATTATACAACATCCAGGAGTGATAACATGAATAATACCAAGTTTCAAAATTTGAGAATCTATAAATAGATCATAGAAATGAATTACACTGTGTTGTCCCAGCTGATTACAGTATTTCAGGTATGATAATGAATCCTTGACCCAACTGATTCTAAGTATCTTGTGGTTGTATCCCGCTCACCAATGAATGACTACATGGATGAAGTGAATTAATGTAGCCCTAATCCCCATTTCAAGCTCTGCTGGTTCAGGAAGTGGATAAGCAGATTTGGCTTTGATATTGCGATTAGATTTGCTAGTGCAAATGTGCCCTAATTGGCGGATGTGGTGATATGCTAGACTGCATATGTCTCAAGTCATTCAATTGCTTCTACACCTAGTTTACTTCCCTCTGGAACAGATCTTAATACATATGGGACAGCGAGCAGATGCTGCACAAGTACTCCTCAATCGGAGATCCAAAAACTGGAGATTACTGATTCCAAGATCCCTGTATACTATGTACTCCAGCATGACCTGAATGAGATAGATTCAGCGCTAGGGTTCCTTGTATGCTGGCATCACATCGCCCAAACACCTGAAACAGATTTATCAAATTAATCTCTTACGTTTGGGAATGGAATTTGCTCACAATAGACAGGCAGGGTTTTCATCCTAACCTGAATTAAGCCCTGGGGTTTTCATCCCAAGTTACAAGCTGCTTGAAGTAGTAAATACTTGCGAATATGTAAAATCAGATGTTAAGTCAGATGCCTTCTATGGATGAATATTGCATTCTTTTATACCTGTTTATTCTTGACGCTAGGAGAGGCAGGTCGGCGCTTAAATCTTCCCATTTGAGTCAGCTTCAACTAAAGAATTATTATTATTAAAATAATTAAAATTATTTTTATTTTATTTTATTAATAATCTTAGTTTTATTACTTTAATATATATATATAGTGTCGAAAGACACTTTTTTTATTTATATCAAAATGGGCCTTAGTTGGGCGAAGAAAGAGGGTCATGACAGTCCTCCCCTCTCAGATTTTGCTTGACCTCAAGCAACTTCAAATTAGGATGATTGAAGATTTATGCTCCTTCCCAAGTGGCGATCTCCTTGGGACGATTCTTCCAACACATCAGGTGCTCCACAATGCTTATGTGTCTTGGCTCCTTCTTGAGGTGTGGCTGCTTGACAGGCATTTTCCTTTCGAAAATCAACTCTCCTTCCTTGTGTGTCCCCTTCATGTTGCTTTACTCAATGTATGACTTCCATGTGTGACAGGGATGATCCTCAAGTGTTCTCAAAGCATCTCGGTTGCGTTCAATTAAGTCACCAACAATCTGAAATCTGTCATCTTTGTGTTCAACAATTATTCTCTTTGGTAACACCTTAGGAGAGTGACATTGAGTACATCCAAGACAAACCAAACATTGTCATAATGAATAATCTTTCCTAAGGGTAATCCCTTCTTTTCCATGATTAACTCTTCAATAGGATGTAGCCATTGCAAGCCCAAAATTTTTCTTGTTCTCTCTAGATCCATGATATAAAAATCTTCACATACCTTGTGTCATTTCCATGTAATAGTAAGTAGTTGTGCCTTCATGGTGCTAGGAATGTGTAGTGCCTCATCTTTCATAAACCTTCCAACTTGCTTGTAGCTTGATATCCAGAATACCCTACCCATCTTAGTTACAAAATCTTGAATACCAACATGACACCCATTTTGCTTACCTTCATCTAGCATCAAGCTCCCTGGAGTGACTATCTCCATTTTGTCTTCAAGTGTGGTGAGGTGACCAATTGGTGAATGTGTCCATTGTCCTTCAATGTCCATGTTGGTTTCTCCTAGACCCATCATGTGCAAACCAAAAGTTTCCTTCTCATGACTACAAACTAACCCATCAACAAACTCATCTATCTTGGAGCAAAGGAGTTCGAATGTTTCTTGGTCAACCTCCATGTAGTCGGTGTGTATCATCATGGAGTTTTCTTGATAAACTTGCAATTCCTCCTCATAGGGGTCAATCTTAGTCAAATCATAACTAATATCTTGCATATCATCGTCACATGGTCCAACCATTTCCATCCATTCCAAATCACTATTACATGATTCAATTACTTCCATACCTGAAAATTGGGTGGATGTTTCTTGGACATCATCTACAATTATTGACACATCTTCAATACACAACATCGGCTCTTCTTCTTCCTTGAGTTTAGCAACTTCTTGTAATTCTGATTCTGACTTCTCTTTTGCTGTCATTAAAGAATATTTTGCATCTTGCTCCTTGATCTCCTCCTTAGCCGTTTTTCTTATATATTCATATAGACCTCTTTTGTTGGGACACTGGTACCCGAGTACCTCCAAGTACTTCGTTACAAAAGGTAAGCCTTATATTCTAACAAGAACAAATAGGACTTTGACATAAATTTCGAAGAGTACATATTGAACCTTTGAGGCCAATAGAGGTGAGGGAAAGTTCTCTACCAACTAGCATTCTAGGCCTCTACTCTAATTGGGCAGTTAGCTAGGTGATGAACTCTCAAATCTACGAGAATGATGCTAATCATATTGATAAAGAAACACTTTCAGATCATTCATTATGAGTTCAAAGCTAATGCAGACATACCAATGCATACAAGGGAGTTCATTTCTTATGCAAAGGTAAACTAACTCACTGAGAGTTCAAATATTTGAGGTTTTTCAAAACTAAATGTGCTTGTAACAAGTTACTTATATATGGAGCTCGAAATTGCAATCTAACCAATGGAAATTTTTTAGGCCTTCCCAACCTCATGTGCATGTAACAAGTTATCTATAAAAGGAGGTTTAATTTGCAACCTAGCTAACTTGCAATCTAACCGATGGAAATCTTTTAGGCCTTCCCAACCTCATGTACATGTAACAAGTTATCTATAAAAGGAGATTTAATTTGCAACCTAGCTAACTGAAAATTCAAATCATTGAGGCTTTTTCAACCTCATGTGCTTGGAACAAGATATCCATACAAGGTGCTCAAAATTTGAATCTAACCAAGAATTCAAATCTCTGAGGTGTTCCTTACTTCACATGTTTGTAACAAATTATCTTTATAAGTAACTCAAATTTGAAATATAACTAATTAAGAGATCAAATCTTTGAAATTTTCCAACCTCATGCAATAAGCTATCTACATAAAAAGTTCAAATTTGCAATCTAATCAACTGAAATTTCAAGCCTTTGAGGTTTCCTAGGCCTAATGTGCTTGTAATAAATTACTTATATAAGGATTTCAATCTGACAATCTAAGGTTGTCCTTACCTAATAAGCCACTAACAAGAGTTGTCAACATAAGGAGCCCAAATTCCCAATCTAATTTCAATTCTAATGCAATACCCTCAACCCATGCTCATAAGTATAACAATTTTGCAATCTAATCTCATGTGTCACACAATTCCTTAAGGTTGATAATTGAGATTACTACATATTGAAGTAGAGCCCAGGCTCAAACACATTAACCAATCGGTCATTTTAAACATTTATGCAATAATATGAGCTACTGATGCAGTAGGAGGATAGGGAACCCATTGAAGGGCAACCAATCCAAGCAGCTCTCGTTAGAGTTCATAGTATTCAAAAGCTTCAAACCAATAACACTTACAAATGGATCTACAACAGTCTTATGTCCAATACAACAAAAAAAAATATTATTCCAATAAAAACTTTGAATTCCAACACCAACATTTTACTTCTAAACAGACAAACTTCTACTAGATAGGCTTAGACTTCTACCACATGAAACTTCAGCCCATCTCAATGAAATAATCAGCAACAGATATGACGCCTAACACCGCAACAACCAGAGGTACCACAAATAAGACTTGAATTGTTCAAAATCCTCCTACAAGCAGACTATAACTAAAAACAATATTTTCTAAGTCCTAAGACAAATCTTGATACAAATATATGACTACCATTTGCTCACATCTCCCACACAAAAATATTTTAAATCCCTTGACTCTACTCTATCAAATTTAGAACCACGATATTCCTTCTAAAGAATAACATACTAAAAACTACAAATCTCCTCAATTACATGACCAGATTGAAATGCTATGACCAGACTGAAAATATTTGGTCTAAAATGCTTCTACAACCTTATGAATTCCCCTCAAGCTGTTGATGCTAAAATTAGAGACTAGCCACCACTTCTCCAAAAAGAAACACCAAAGATTAATTTGCCACCAACCGCACACCTCCACTCCCACGATTTTGGTCTATTATTAGCTGCAACACTAGGGACGTCAATTACATGGATATGCTGCCCAGAGAGAATTAACTAGGAATAGTAATCCACCAACAATTAAAAATTATTCTTAACAAGAGAAAGTCCTTGGTGATTTAATCATCAGCCAAGGTAGAGAAAATTGTTGCACTTTATAATTTTTATCTTGTGAGTTAAATAGTCGGCCATAGATTGAATTCCACGATCTCTGAAATGCCAAAGTTGTTCAAAAGTAACGCCAAGTATGTGTGTGGGCCCAACAGGGTAATGCCACGACTTGGGAGCAGGAGATACCCGATAGGATGAAGAGATACTTGTGACAAAAATTTTGGTTTGTAATGCCCAAATCTCTAATCATGCAAGCCCCAATAGGAGAAATTTTAAATGAAATCGTCTAGTGAGGAGACAATGTCAACGCCAAGGGAGAATATTGCCTTATGGACCCCCTGATCAACAAGAGAAAATTATCAACCAAGTATGATTCTAGCAGACCCCAGCCAAGAGGAACAAACAGAGACAACAAATTGAACCTTAATTTGTTCCTGTAGGCCCTTTCAAAGGAATACTCTAATTTCTCATGGGTTCCAATCAAAAGGAAGGTTGGAGGCTCCTGCATCAAACTCGTTGGGTATGAAGTTTGTGAGCATAGTTCACAAAATAAAACTACAGATTCTATTGCAAGCTCCATTAAATTAGTTACTTCAAAAGATTGTCTCTTTTGCTTCTTCCAACACTTAGTTAGAATTAATCCTAGTTCTATCAACCAAATTTGTTCATCTTTTACTTCTCTCATGGATTTTTGTCCACCATAAACCAACCATCTTCTTCCTCTTTTTCGTGGGATTCGACCCAGCATAAACCGTCCACCTCCACCAGAAATCATCTTCACCTACACTGATATCTTAACAATAATTATTTTTTTAAATAAGTACTTCTTTTATGCCTACAAACATCACTTTATTGGCATTAACAACATTATGAAAATCATAAATATTTATCACCATCTTTTCTTCAACTTCTTCCTCATTACAAAAATCAAGAGTTTTCATAATTAGCTCCTCCTTATTTGCTTATGTAAACATTTCTGCTTCAACCACTGTAACTCTTGCCCCTTTTCTTTGCACATTTGGTACCTTATTAAGGTACTTATTTTTGTGTTGCTCCACATTGATCAACATCTACATATCCTCTAAAAGACTAATTTCAGCATCACGACTCTCAATCACATGATGGATTTCAAAGAATCCATTTTCCTTCTCTTCAACTTCTTTTCTCTCATCTTCATCTGTACACGAATCAACATTACAAATTTCTTGCTCTTTATCTATTTCTTTTCTTCTTCTTCATTCTCAACTATAAGAATATCTTCAAGCTCGTCAATCTTCTTCACCTCTTGTTCAAGCAAAAGATCTTCAACTCTACAATCAAGTACAAGGTCTTCATCAACTACCACCTCTAAAAGAATTTCTACAACAACACCTTATCTTCTACAACTTGTATCTTTTGAACTTTTGTCACCATTTTCTTTTCTATGTTATCCTCAAGCAAGAGGACTTTCTTTTCTTTGTTTTCACCTTCCTTCGTATTTGCAAACAAAACAATGTCAGATAAAACAAGATTTTTATCTTAACTCTTTTCCTCTGCTACAACCTTATCCACTTCCATATTCATGCCTTCAAAAAAACATGTTCCATTCACGTACTTTTCTTCAATCATGCCATTTGTACGACATTCTTCATTCTTCTTGATCACAAGAACAGCAACCCCTCTTCGTTGCTTAGCCTCCAACCTCTTTATTCTCCAATGGATGTCCATAATCTTCCTAAGGATTTCCTTCTTAGATAGGGTCTCATTTTCTTTTATGCCACCAATGTGACATTTTGATTTTTCACTATTTCTGATCACATCTATAGCAACTCTTCCACATTGCTTAGCTTCCAACTTTTCAATCACAAATGGATGTCCATAATCTTTTTAAGATAGTCTTTCTCTTGGTATTGCTCCATAGATTTCTACTCACTCGATCTCTTCAAATCCATTGTCATCCTGTTTTCAAAGACATCTTCACTCTCAACTATCTGCAATCACATGACTTACACCTTCAACAAACTCACTCACATTCAACAACTCTCCTCTACCAAACAATGTTGTTGGAAGATGCACTCTCAGAACCTCCTCTACCCACTTCCACATAATGGAGGACATTAGCACATCTTCTACCCAACACTACCCTTGTTGGGGGACAACCAACATACCACTCATTTTTATTGTTTTTTTAATCTCCATTCTCTCTCTCATCAACATCAACTTCTCAACACTCATCCAAATGATCAACCATCTCTGATACCATTTGATGTTGTACGAGGATCGGGATCCCATTGATGGGCAACCAATCCAAGCAACTCCCGTGAGAGTTCATAATATTCAAAAGCTTCAAACCAATAACACTTACAAATGGATCTACAACATAGTCTTATGCCAAACGCACAAAAAAATATTATTCCAATAACATCTTTGAATTCCAACAACAACATTTTACTTCTAAACAAACAAAGTTCTACTAGATAGGCTCAGACTTTTACTAGATAGGCTTAGACTTCTACCACATGAAACTTCGGCCCATCTCAACTAAATAATCAACAATAGATTCAACGCCTAACACCGCAACAACCAGAGATAACATAAATAAGACTTGAATTGTTCAAACTCCTCCTACAAACAGACTATAATAGAAACCAATATTTTCTAAGTTCTAAGAAAAATCTTGATACAAAAATATGCCTACCATCTGCTCACATCTCCCACACAAATATTTTAAATCCCTCAACTCTACTCTCCATCAAATTTAGAACTACTATAATCCTTATAAGGAATAATTACTGAAGACTACAAATCTCCTCCATTACACGACCAAACTCAAATGCTACGACCAGATTGAAAATATTTGGCCTGAAATGCTTCTACTCTATCACACAACCACATTGGACTATTTCTTTTCATTCATAATTTGACTCTTTTCTCTTCTTCCACTATTCGCTACTCAAACAAGTGCCTTAGTTGATGATAAATAGGAGCGAGAAGTTCCAATTAAGGAAAACTCTTCAAGGAGCCGCCACGGGACAACCTCATGAACTCCCCTCAAGCCATCGATGCTAAAATTAGAGACTAGTTGCCACTTCTCTAGAAAAAAATGCCAAAGATTAATTCACCACCAACCGCACACCTCCACTCCCATGATTTTGGTCTATTTTAGCTACAATGCTAGGGACATCGATTACATGGAATCTCTAACTAGAGAGAATTGACTAGGAATAAAGTCATCCACCAACAATTAAAAAAGGCTCATAACAATAGAAAGCCCTTGGTGATTTAATTGTCGACCAAGGTAGAGAAAACTACAGCACGTTATAATTTTTGTCCTGTAAGTTAAACTGCCAGCCATAGATTGAATTCCACAATCTCCAAGATCCCAAAGTCGTTCAAAAGTAACGCCCAGCATGTGTGTGGGCCCAACAGGGTAATGCCATGACATGGGAACAAGAGATGCCTGATAGGAATAAAGAGATAATTGTGACGAAAGTTTTGGTTCGTAACACCCAAATTTCTTATCATGCGGGCCTCAACAGGAGAAATTTTGAATGAAATCGTCGAGTGAGAATGTCAACACCAAGGAAGAATACTACCTTGAGGACCCCATGATCAACAAGAGAAAACTATCAGCCAAGTATGATTCTAGCAGGCCCCAGCCAAGAGGAACAAACATAAACAACAAATTGAACCTTAATTTGTTCCTGCATGCCCTTTCAAAGGAATACTTTAATTTCTCATGGATCCCAGTTAGAAGGAAGGTTGGATGCTCCTACATCAATTACATATATATAGGACTTTTGTTGTAACCACTTCTATAACTACTTACTAACTTAGAACCCATTTATCTAAAATCCTATTCTAATGTGATTATTACACACATAATAATCACTTCCATTATTTATATTATTCTCTCCACATACTATTTACATACACACACTAATTAACAAATAATAATGTGAAGTACTAACTAACACCCACATGTGAGGGGACTAATTCCTAACATTCCCCCCCCCCTTAGTGCTAACATGTGGTGAAGAACTTTATTCTAGAGATGCATCGATAGTTGGCCTTGGTCGTTCATTGCCTCCATCTTTTGGGTTGTTGTTGAGTTTCAGTTGCTTCATATTTGCCTCCCCTCAAAGGAAAAACTCCTTGGATGTCAGTTTCCACTAATAAGGCATCCATTTATAAAGTGCCCAAATAATGTGAAAACAAAGAATCCTTGTAACTCCTAAAAACTTTTTATTTTTTCAATTTCAACACATTAACTTTACCGCTCCATTACAAATTCTCAAAGACTCAAAAATATAGAAATAAACCTCACATTGTCCAAAATGACAAAATCCTTTATTCCTCCACACAAATGATATTTATAAAAACTTTTCAATTTCACCACCCCCTTCTTAATGTTAGACTACATCAAAAAATTCAAGCACTTATACAAAAATAAAAAGCCCTCTTTGAATTTTTGATCTCTCAAAAAATTATCTTTTCAATTATTCAATCACATGCCACTTCAAAAATAAAGAAAAAGCAATTATTGCTTACCTAAACCTCCACACCTCCCCATAGGCATCCATCATAGAAATGAAATAGAAAAACTTCAATGTAAAACCAAAATTTACCACCAGCCTCCAACTTTCTTCCAACCAACTATTCTATATCATGAAACTTCCATTTCATCATACCTTATCATTGAAATCTGTATTTGTTGAATGCCTTCTCCATGCAATGGTCACATGGTCTTTCCAATATCAAATAGAGTTGCTTAAAATGGCTTAAATTTCATTTCAAGCATAGTATACGAGACGGTATTCATGCATGTCAACCTCTATGAAAATTTGAATAAATGTGCACCACATTTGGAAAATTTATGCTATTTTACTAAATCTGTACATTATACATTCAGAAAAGAAGCTCAATAATTGCTCTATGGGATGATTTACCTGCACTCCAAGTTTGGTGGAATGAATCAACACCTTACACCGCTCGAAATTACTACATAAGGCTCAAATATCCGTTGCATGGGATGTGATACAAGCACTCCAAACTCTCTAAAATGAATCTACAACTCCACGCTCTCTTCCAGCAGATTATTCAATGCAGATTGAATGCAGCCAATGCAAACAATAGTTTGAATGCCCAAGTAGCAGATTTCAACACCTAATGACAATTTCTCAATGCCATTGATGTGCAGTAGTTTTCACACCATTTCTGTATATTTTAATGACAAAAATTTCTGCAATAGAAATACAAATCTGAATGTACAATTTTTTTTTAATTTTTCTGATTTTGGGTATGAAAAAAAACTGTGCACAAAATGGAGTGAAAACAGCAATAGAGTGAACAAGATGGAAAAAGAAGAGGAGTGTAAATGGATGATGAATGTCACAGATTTGCACATGGTCTGCACTACACAACTGTCGACAAAATGCAAGAATGGTGGGTGGGCAAAACAATGGTTGTTGCATGTGATCTGCATTGCATAGTCGTTCTGTGAACCACTTTGAGGCAAGGACAATTGAATGGAGGGCGAACAAAGAGGTCTCACAAGAAACCTGCTCTAATACCAAATTGAGATTGCTACATATTGAAGTAGAGCCAAAGGTTGAAACACATTAATCAATCGTTCATCTTCAAAATTAATGCAATAATGAGTTACATATATATAGGACTTCTCCTATAACCACTTCTATAATTACTTACTAACTTACAACCTATGTCACCCAGGGACCTGTCCCCGGCCTAAAAGGGGACGTCTCGGGGACACGGGGACAGGTCGAAAACGTCCCCCCCATCCCTAGCAAAAAAAAAGAGGAAACATCCCCAAGACGTTTAAAATTATTCCCCAGACATCTAGATGTCCCCTATGGCCCAGGCATGGGCAGTTTGTTATTTAAAAATATAAAATATAATAAAAAATTTAAAAAGGGGATGTGATTGCGAGTTCCTCTGTTGCAGAGAGGAATTCGTCTATGTATAGCTTCATCCAGTCAATCAAGAGGAATAGGCTTACCTCTAGACGATCGGAGAAGCTGGTGGTTGTGCATACTGCATAGTGGCTTGTGGCTTCAGGATCAACGCACACCTGAGTATCGTCAAACTCCAACTACACGTTGGGATGTTGATCCCGAAGATACTACACATGTTGATGATGAGGAGGCACAAGATGGATTGCTTGGGGTTCCATTGGATCAGGCAGCCACAACCTCCAATAGTGACAGTGATTCAGACTCCCATTTTGATGCAGTGTTAGGAGATGTTGATTAGGGACAGCTGCATATTTATATTTTCTATATTTTTGTCATTTCGTAGTTGAAACTTGTAGCCTTTGGGCATTTTGATGTATGTTTTGACACTCATATGAAATCTCAATTGAACTCTAGTCTCTAATACTATGTGTTAAGGTTCTATGATGTATATGATGATTGTCTTATCAATGCTATCATATGAAATTATGAATATCTGAAATTTTCTATTGTCTTTAAACTTTTCCTATTTTTTAATAGTCATCCCCTGCCGTCCCCTAAAAAATGGCACCCTGTCGTCCCCATCCCAGAAACACATCCCCCCATCCCGAAAACTTGGGGTAACATAGCTTACAACCCATTAATCTATCAAACCTATTCTAATGTGATTATTACTCTCGTAGCAATCACTTGCATTATTTATATTATTCTCTCCGCATATTATTCACAAACACACACTAATTAACAAATAATAATGTGAAGTACTAACTACCATACACATCTAAGGACTAATTCCTAGCATTGATCTCCTAACCTTGAATGCATTTTTGTTCAAAAAATGCTTAATATTAATTTATTAAGTTTAAATGTGTTCCAATTTGCAATCTCTCTGGCAGAATTTCAAGACTTTGAGGCTTCCCCAACCTAATGTACTTGTGACAAATTATTTATACAAGGAGTTTGAACTTGCAACCTAAGGTTTGCTTACCTTGTGAGCTTGCAACAAGTGTTGTCGATATAAAGAGCCCGAATTCACAATCTAAATCTTGAGAGTAACACAAACCCTTGAAGGCAATCTCAAAATCTTGTATACAAATTCATCCAAAAATCATTCAATCATAAGTTTAAATTTATTTTTATACAACAATCCTAAGGGCAAAAGGCCAAGACGCTTTGCGTTCAAGTCAAACTTGCTCTAATACATAACAACAAAAGGGAAAAAGGCATTTCTTTTCCTTGCAATCACATGCTCGGAGCTTTGACTACAGTTCAAAATCTTACTATCCTAAAGCATACATTACAATCAGACATAAAAACAACTTAACACGAAAAAAGCAAGCAAAAAGAAAAGGCATCAATAGCAAGTCATCAGCTGATAGCATAGATCTCTCACATAGTTATATACTTAATGTAAATATATTTGTCGTTGAGAGTTCTATATCTCCTACACAGTTATATACTCAATGTAAATACCTCTATACTCACATATTTGTAGTTGAAAATTTCCAAAACAAAAAATAAAATAAATTAAAAAGCGTTAAAAGAAAGAAAGTTGTGGGTTGTATATATCCTTCACATAGTTATATATTCAATGTATATAATGTCTATACTCACATATTTGTCAATGAAAGTTTCAAAAGCAAATAAAAAAGAGAAGAAAAAACATTGATTGAAAGAAATCTGCAGATTGTATATATACCACATAATAACATATATATACATCTATATATTGGAATATTTGTCATCAAGAGTTTTTTGAAATGGAAAGGAAAAGAAAATCTATTGACAGAAAGAAAATCCACTGATTGTATATATTCCACATAGTTATATATTCAATGTATATACATCTATACTGACATATTTGTCATTGAGAGCCTTCAAAACAAAACAAAAACATTACTAGAGAGAAATCCATTGATTGTATATATGCCACATAATCATACACTAAAAGTAAACATCGCATACCCGCATATTTGTCATTAAGAGTTTTAAATATCTCACATAACTATGTACTCGATGAAAATATCTCTGTCCTCACATCTTTGTGAGAGGCTTTTTTTTAAGAAATAAAAGGCATTGACAGTCGTTGGGTTGTACATATCCCTCTCATAGTTTTATATTCAATGTATACATGTCTATCATATTTGTCATTGAGAATTTATAAAGGAAAAAGACCAGAAGAAAAACCATTAATAGAAAGAAATCTGCCTAT
The DNA here is from genome assembly GCA_027924645.1 of Cunninghamia lanceolata. Lineage (NCBI taxonomy): Eukaryota > Viridiplantae > Streptophyta > Pinopsida > Cupressales > Cupressaceae > Cunninghamia > Cunninghamia lanceolata. The sequence goes on along the minus strand of BSBN01000511.1, from coordinate 19,680,937 downwards.
TGTATATATGCCACGTATATATACTCAAAGGTATATACATCTATATTGGAATATTTGTAATTGAAGGCAAAGAAAAAGTTTTGACAGTCAGAAATCCGGCAATTGCTTATATTCCACATAGTTATATACTCAATGTATATACAATTATACTGACAAATTTGCCGTAAGAGTCTTCGATTACGAAAAAAACATTGGTAGAGAGAATTCCACCGATTGTATATATGCCAGAGTCATATACTCAATGTATATGTATCCATACTAAAATATTTGTCGTTGAATGTCTTCGAAACGAAAAAGGACATTAATAGAAAAAAAAATTGGTAGAAAGAATTCCACCGATTGTATATATGCCAGAGTCATATACTCAATGTATATGTATCCATACTAAAATATTTGTCGTTGAATGTCTTCGAAACGAAAATAGACATTGATAGAAAAAAAAATTGGTAGAAAAAATTCCACCGATTGTATATATGACATATACTCAATGTGTATGTATCCATACTAAAATATTTGTCGTTGAATGTCTTCGAAACGAAAAACGACATTGATAGAAAAAAAAACATTGGTAGAAAGAATTCCACCGATTGTATATATGGCAGTCATATACTCAATGTATATGTATCCATACTAAAATATTTGTCGTTGAATGTCTTCGAAACGAAAAAAAGACATTGATAGAAAGAAATCCACCGATTGCATATATACCAGTCATATATTCAACGTATATGTATTCATACTCACATATTTGTCACTGAGAGTCTTCGGAACGAAAAATCAAAAAACATTGACAGAATGAAATCCGTCGATTCTCGTAGTCACATACTCACATATTTGTCGTTGAGTGTCCTCGATTTGTGAAAATGCGAGGAGGAAGGATGTCTCGACATCTTTGCCCGTGCAGCGACGAAGCCTCATTTCTTCATCATCTTAGGGTTTGTGCGCGAACACCAGAAAACCCTAGTTTTGCCCTAAAATATTGTACAAGCAAACCCTCGCGCATTATTATTATTTCTTCTTCCGCTTCGCAGAGCATGAAGAACTCGTCCTCCTGTGCAGAAGCGCGATTAAGAAGGGCGCTGTTTCTGCGCCGATGCTTCCAAGGCGTTTGATTTGGGTCGTGGATGGAACAAGAGAAGGGAGCCATTTACAACCTTTTTTTCCTTTGTGCTTTGTGGTGATGAGCTGTATGCCAAGATGATGAAAGGAAGTCATATATAAATGTGGGTCCCATTTTTGGTAAGAATGGCAACACCATCTTTATTTCTCTTTCTTTGCTGGTATGGCTCGCATAGACTGGATTGAACGGCCCCTTGTTTGTGGGAATAGATCTGTACCCTTGATTGGGAAGAATACAAAGCTCCCCCATTCGAGCAGTTTTTTATTTGGGGTATTTACATGATATAATTTATTTGTTTGTTGGCAGCTGCCACCAAATGTGATGTGTTGCATTTAAGGAATGTCAATGGTTGGGGATTGCTTGAATTTGTTGCACTCTAAGTGTGTTTCACATCACATCATCATTCATCTAGAACTGTTTTTAGTCCACATTGATGTGCTTGGACTACCTAGTGTGGATTGTTATGGGCATTTTGATTAGGGAAAGGATTATTGCATAATGCAATCTTAGTATTTTAGATTTGTCCAAAATATTATTGGATTATTTGGTAGATTTAGTATAATTTTGAATTTATTTTAATAGTATTTAAAATATGTGTAATTATAAATGTGTTGAAATGTAATTATAGAGGAGAAAAGTGTATATATTGTTCTTTTATCTTCTTATTTTATATTTATTTTAATCTTCATGTAGATATGTTATTATGATACCTACCCCATGTCCCCATGTTGTTGCTTAAGTTAATTTTCTACTTAAACTTAAGTAGTTGGAGTGGCCCCATGGAAATTTATAATTGTTGGAAAATGATAGTATAGAATCTTTCCCTATTTTTGTGGAGCAGCTACTGCTTAGGAATTGCAAATAAGCTGTGTAAAAAAAGGGGGCTGGAAATAAGCAACTGCATAATGAAAAATATGTCATGTGGCTACATATATTTCCTTCCCTCTTTTTTTTTAATTTTCCTCTAAATTAACATAATTAAGACAATTTATTTTTTTGCTTTTTATATAATGAAAAACGACAAATTAAGATAACTGCTTATTTTAAGCAGAAAAAAAAAATTTCATGGGGTCACTGGGTCCACAAATATCTCCTACAAAAATTGAGCAGTCGCTACTAGCCAAAATAAGCTAAGCAGCAGCATGGGGACATGCCCTTAATTTGTTTTATTTTGTATACAAGTTGACATTATCTCACATTATCTCCGCACTTATTATCCACATCTAACATTCTTCACCTTAAAAAGAAGACCGATCTTTTCCTTTTAGGGTTTTCTCCTTTTCAACTTAATTGTAGGCATAGTTTTGTCCCTAGATAAAACCTCGCCACAACTTTATCCCTATAATTCAAAACCTCTTCTCCCACTCTCTTTAGCATACGAGAATCTATGCATAATCGCAAAGTACCATCCTTCTTTTTAACAAAAATTACAGGTGAAACACTAAGTCTTATTAATCCTTTTTTTAGCACTTCCTGCAACTAAGCTTTTAGCTCCATTAACTCTGTTGTAGTCATTCTATAAGGAGCTTTAGATATAGGTTCTAATCCTGGAATTATATCTATTGAAAAATTGAAAGCCCTCTTAGGAGGTAATCTCAGTAGTGCATTTGGGAATACATCCTTGAAATCTCGAAGAAAGGGGTATCTATCCATATTTGATCTCTCCTGATCTATGGATTCTCTTCCTTCAACTCTTTGGATTTTCTGAGATTCGTAGTACATCAAATCATCTTGGAAAATAGATTACTTGTGACTATTTGTTTTCTCCACTTTAACAGCAAAGAGTTAACATCCTTTTCTCTGGGCTCATTTCATCTATAGGGTAGATATTTGTTTCAATTCAACCTCTCTGGCAATGCCCTGTAGAAAAACTTTAATCCCAAGGTCATCTAGGCATTCTATTGTTTTAGCAAAACAATCCACCTTAGCCCTGTGTCTCCATAACCAATTTATTCCAAGGATGACATCATATGAGCCTAATGGGGTTACATAAAGGTTCACTTCAATGGAAAAACTTGAAAGTTCAACCTTTGCCTCAAACAAACATTTCTCTACCTAAGCTCTGGTATGATTAGCATATTCAACTAATCAGGTATTTACCATGAAACCAGCTTTTCTAGAAATTTTATTTAAAACACTTGGAGAAATAAAACATTCTGCAGCACCAGTATCTATTAAAACTAAAATTGGTGTGCCAGATAAAATAGTTGTGGTTTCAATTGGAGTGATTTGATACTCAGCTTGCATGTTGTTCAAGGCTGCATGTATTCGTTGTTGGAAAGTTGTATGTTGCAAGGGTAAAGTATTTCCTCATGGCTGAGTCCCTTGGGTCTTATTAGGACATTGATTGGCATAATGGTCTCTGCCACATGAATAACACCCTCTCGCAGGTCCACGCCTTTCATAAGGCTTTCTTGAATTATCTCCATTTTTCTTGGAGTTATTATTGCTTTTCTTTTGACCCTTGGATTCTTTCTGATTATCCTTAAATCCTTTGTCACCTTTCTTTTGAGAATTCTATTTATTGCCCTTTTTCTTAAATGATTAGGAGGATTGGGATCAACTAAACTTTTTACGGTTCCTTTCCTAGTATGCAGACATAGATTTCAACTTTTGTTTCTGTTTAATAGCTTTCTCATAAACTTGGTCCATTGTAGTGGGACTTTGCACATCAACTTCACCTCCAATTTGGGAATTCAAGCCCATGATGAACTTTCAGATGTGAAATCTCTCATCTTGTTGATATTGTGGTACATATTTGAGGAGATGAGTGAATTTCTCCAAGTACTCATTCACAGATGAGTCACCTTATCTCAAATTTTGGAAGTCTATAAGCTTCTGGTCAAAATACAACTAAGGCAACCATCTTTGCCTGAAAAGTTCAACAAATCTTTCCTAGGTTAGACTCGTGGAGTTCAATTTTAACTCCATCTTCTTATTCATCCACCGGGTGGATGCTTCTCCTGCCAAATGGTATGCTCCCCATACCACTTTGGTGATTTTAGAATAGTTCTTATTTCAAAGTATTTCTCTATTTCTATAAGTCATGCCTCCGTAACATCTTCGCTTACAGTCCCATCAAATTCGGAAGGTGTAATCTTTTTCATATCTCTGGATAATTCTAGAGCCAAGGGGCTCCTTTTATCCTCATCTTGTCTTGTTTCAGAGTTATTCTCTCAATGTCCACTTTAGGTGGTGTTTTCATGGCATTCCTCGTCTTCACCCCCGCGGAAGGCTTCATGTCTAGGTCCATTCTGACCCCTGACCTCCTACTCTAAAGTTCCAATTCTTGCTCTCATCTCATGAAGCATAGCAAGGATCTGGTCAAGTTTTGAATTAGAGTGGCCAGAAGGTTGCCCTTCTTCTTAGCTACCCCTAGTACTAATTCTTGTTCGAACCATGTTGCAATCTACTTCTCCTGAAGTTTGCAGGTTAAGCATTCAGTTAAAGTTCTTCATACTATTGAATCCATCCATAAAAAAAATCCATTCTCATCTATGCAATCTTAAACAAGAAAGGAAAGCTTTTGCCAAAATTTCAAATTTGCATTATAGTATCCATGGATCACATAATATCCATCATTCATTACAAATATTTACATCTTGCAACTGCAAGTCATTTTTTGGTTGGGAAATTTTCCTAGGTTTATCCTCATTCTTAAGGTTTACCACGTTAAACTTAGGAGGTGGATGTACTCAGAAGTACTCATCCATGACCTCTCGAGTGATAATAGGAGCATCAGGACCACTTCCAAATGGTAAGTCCTTAGGTGCAGAGGGTTTCATCGATTCATTTTCAGAGGCAAGAACAATAGACTTAACTGCTTTGTCCTTCTCTTGCTTGATGTGTTTAATAGCATCGGTGAAAGTTTCATTATCAAATAACCATGCACCTTCCAGGTAACCAATTTGGCCTAGGCTTTTCATTCTTGAGGCTCGTTCCCTCATAGCCTTTAGGTAACATCTATTTCTCGTTACCTTCTTCCTTGGTGTCATTCTTGTTCTTACCATTCTGGCAAAAGAACATTCAAACTTTAGCAATTGTTAATGTCTGAGGAAGTTTTTACGCAGTGAGCTCATAGGTCCATGTATTGAACCTGGTAGCTCTGATACCATATGTAACATGTCATCTCATATTACCCATATTAACATTAGATCAATTTACTCACAAGTAAATAATCATGATCATCATAATCCTATTTTATTTTTCAATAAACATTTGCATAATCATTATATAAAAAGCATATCTTTTCTGAATAATTTCAAATTGAAAATTTATAACATATTCAAAGATAGAATGTTAGTGAGTTCCTTCACTTTACAATCATAATGTTTTGCTCATGGAAATAATGTTAAGTTTACATAAATTTGGTTGTCAAGTCATATAAATAAATTATACTACATATGGAGTTTTGATATTTGTCTTCATAAGTCTCACCTTATCATCTGCTTGGGAAGGAGAGCATCACCTGAGTGCTTTTCTTTCAACCACAGACCGGCGGTCCCCCACACAACTTCCTTTCTAGAAGTGGCCCTACCCTTCATGAAGGGAATAGATATAAGGAACCATAAGCTTTGCCATCTGAGTTTCTAGTGTTGTGTCTTTCATAACTCGTCATGTTCATACAACTATATATCCACTCTAACTATGTATGACACTACTGGATGGTTATGCCATCTGGAGCACAGTGAACCGACTAATGCATGCAAAGATGGATGCATTACTTTGGCCAAAGATTTAATATACATAGATGTTTTGTAATGAACGTGGTCAAATGTCCACACAATCTAACTCAACTGAGAAGCTATCACATCCTAGAGTGAATTTAGTTTGGCCAATTCTAGCCATAGGTGTCCAGAATAATTCTCACCCTTTGTCTTCCTAACTTAGATTTTTATCTCCAGTTCAGGAGCATAATACCCACTAGGGTTTATATTGAGGTCTTGATCCTTCAACGACCTCTCATTGCAACTACAACCTGAAATCTCATGACTCCCTGTCATTATATTCCATGATCCTGAAAGTTTAAATATATAAATATTTTCTTGTTTCAGGTGTCTAATACTAACATAGATAATAGTTTTGATGAGACATCTTATGTTTGCCCAATATAGTTAATTTAGTTCTTGGATTCACCTCTAATCCAAATTGACAATTTAATGTCTAATCAAAGTCAATCATATTCTTGTAAAAAGATTTGCATGTTCAATATGCATGTATGCAAGATCCTTAGAAGTTATCTTTTCTAATCCCAAACACAACTAAGGGAGTAATGAAGAATTCTTTACCATAAATGGTTTCTTGACATACTTCCTAAATATAAACTTTAAGGCTAAACTTTCAAACAAATCACTTATCATTTTATAGCCAAAAGGATAACATCAAATGGCATACTTCGAATCTATAGAGGCCCAAAGATTCTGCCAAACACAATATTGTTAATATATCAAGATAATCATTAGTCAACACTAAACAATATAGGTAACGTTGGGCTCAAAGACCACCCACTTAATACCTGGACTCGGGTGTTTAACCCCGACTCTACCCGATTGTCAAAAGAAAGGTTTAATTTCTAGTATTATTCTGTGCCTCTCAAAATAATAATAACTTCAGGCTTGCACCACTATTGAATCCTTTTTAATCTTGGGAAAAGATTGTTATAAATGACCGAATTCCTTTAATCTAGAACAGTTGAAGGTTATGCATGCAAGAAGTTTCCTTCTACATTTCCAAACTGAAAATGACTTATTAACAAGCTAAACAATAGAAACTTACAAAGAATAGGCTTCCACGGCCATGAAGAACCGACGGTGATCACAATGAAATTGAGTTCTTCAAAGAAACAATTTGCATAGAGGCTACCAAGACAATTTAAAGCATACAGTCAAGACTGACTGTTAAGATTCTAACAATGGTTTCCAGCTATTCAAGAATAAGAATGTTTATAATAAGGCTCGCGATCTGTTGAGCCTTTCAGTATACATTATAGTATACGTAGACCATGTTATTGAGCAACCGTTATGAAAATAATAGATGTGATATCCGCTTACCCAGTCATTCATAAACACAATAAAGTATATAATAAAGTAAGGATACTATGTATCCAATCATCATGGCTTCAGCCATGGTTATGAAATTACCTGCTAAGGTTTAAAACAGTCCTCCTCTGATCTATAAGCTCTCAGCTTGACCTCCCTCTTTCTTGGTTCTCCCTTCTCCAAGCATAGTCCACCCTTCAACTAACTATTCCCCAATGAAAATTGATATCAGAAACAACTTTCCTTAGCACCCGAGTGTGCCCATACCACCAAAGGGACAACACTACCAAAGAAAGCTCCTCAAAAAGAGCATACAGCTGCCAACTAACCGAGGTTCAATTCCACTCTTCCCACTTTACATGGAAATGTAAGGAACATGCACCACCTTGTGGCACCACCTCGAGGTCATGGTTATCAAAACCATCGAAAGCTTATCTCAAGTAGATAAGCATTTAAAACACAAAAGGGAGACATAATATATATATTTTATTAAATATAAATTAAATAAATACAAGATATTAACTTTAATGGAAGCAACATCATTCTATGAATGATGATAATAACCATTTGCAAGTTGCGACAATGGGGTCGAGGCCTTCTTCCCCTTCGTAACCTCTCGCTAATGTCAATGTCAGTCATCAAGCAAAGCAAAGGGATATGGTCAAACACTTCCCAATGAGAAGAATGGTTAAAGTACAACCTCTAAAAACTTACAACTCAAGACCAAATCAAATAGGGTTTGACGCCGAAAACCCTTACTCGGTAAAATGACAATAGTCGAATTGAAATTGACTAAACAAGGGTATATAACTAATACATAGCCTAACTCGCGAAGGTTCATGTGAAGAACAACTTTGGAACTCAGATGGCAACCTGACTTTTCCATAACATCTATTTACTTCTCCTAGATGATACTCTCCTTCCCTTCTTGGAATTAGAATTCTCTTTTCCTGGTTACACTCACAGTCATACAAACTATGATCAATGTATCATCAATAAATCATTAAACATCATGCTAAAATAATCTTAACAACATGTAATCACATGTCTAAATCTAAGCATTAATCATAATCCATATAATCAATGATTTGTCCTGACATTTTCCCCAAATGTCAAATCATTAACCTATGATTACTTACCCATTTAATCACATGAAAAGTAAAAGTTAAACATAGTCAAAATTGGGGATGTAACAAGTCTACAATGCATAATATATCCATAGAACAAAACTAGTAGAACTAGGCTACACTCTACTCCATTCTATCAAATGTGAGGGTGTGATTTGAGGTGAAGGTATTGAGTTATATTACATTTATCTTCATTATTTACCTTAGATCATATTTATGCATACATTTTTGGCACACTCAGTGGGACCCACATCCCTTTAATCAACTTTTTCAGAAGAAATTTCATCATTTTTTGTTGCAGGTTGCAGATTCGCGCCCCTAACTATTACAGTGCACCTGTGCTTCTGTCTAGTGCACATGCACTTGTAGGTGACACGCCTATGCACTCTGTCACCATGCCTACGTGCTTTGTCTCAGTGCTTGTCACTTGTTTTTGACCTAGTTTTGTTTGTTGATCTCTAATAACTATATTATTCAATTTTCTATCAGATTTTAGATTATCTATGTTGCTAAATATCAGATCTGACATGTTGATTAGCAAACGTTTGGTTTTGTAGGGTTTTATAACATTTTTATTACAGGTTTTGGTCATCCTTTTCAGATTCGTGTCTACGCCTACAAAAGGGCGCCTTTGTTGTGTGACATTTTTGTGTAGCTAAGGTTTATCATCTCTTCCAATTGGGATATGTGGATCTACGTCTGTCAGTCATTTTTTATTTTCTTTCAGACCTGACTATCTATTTTTGGTAGGTTTCAATACATAGTTCTAGTTCCGCGCTTGTGCTCCACAAACATGCACCTACGATCCAGATCTCTGTGCTTTTGTTGTGTAGGTCCGCACCTATGTCTCTACAAATTCAATCATGTGCCAGATCCTTGAGCGCATATGCCTTCTATCACTACGCTTGTGCCTTTTGTCAACGTACCTGTGCTAGAAAGATAAACCAGGTATAACTATCATGTTTTCTGATTTGGTTTATCTCTATTTATGTGCTTTTAGTTGTATTTTTGCACTTTTGATTGATTATCATTTTTTTAGCTAACATCTTGGCTTGATCTTGGAAATAACACATTTGTGTATCTTGTTCACATTTGTTGAAGATAAAAAATGAAACTACTAATCTATTTTCTTGCAGCACCGCTTGTCAAAGATTTTGTTTTTCACTAAATTAGGCACTAAAAGTAAATTAGTGGGTTAATGAACATTTGTTTGACATGTCTTTGAAGTTATGTGTTGGTCTATGCTCTCTACTTGCACTTAGTGTGATCTTGGAGATCAAAAACCACACATTTATTCTCTTTGTTATCCCAAGGTTTGCTTGTTTCTGTGTATGCTCTCTGCTTGCGCTTTGTGCGATCTTAGAGATCAAAAAAACCAAGTATAATCTTTTCCTTAGGAGACCTGCCTAGGGATTTCATCACCCTAAGGGACGACCTCAACCATGTGTTTTAGCGAGGTATATCAAAGGGGGGGAGAGGGAAAGTTATACGTCAATGGTGAACATGACTCATGTACCCAACTAATCCTCGAGATCGTCAGTTTGTTGAGACTTGCGGTGAGAGTTGGTGGAGAGATGCTTGGAATCATGTTTACAAACTTATGCCTCATCATACCTTGTGTGTATAGAGGACTCCCCTAGAAGCTTGTAAACCCTAGTTAAGACCATTGATCTTTTTCTAGTGTGGTGTAAGGTGACAGAATCTAACCTGAAGTTATTCACCATGTTCCTCATAGTGGTGGATGTACAATTCTTCGTTGGGTAAGGTGTAAAAACCTCCAAAGGAAAAGGGGTACTTGGTGCAACGCCTTTATCCCTAGCTACTCCCCCTAAAAGGTGTTCCTAGTGGGTAGGAGCATTGAGAGGAATTGATTGTGGATCCACATTACGAAAACACTCCCACCTAAATAATTATAGGCATGTTAATGTGTTTAGTGTGTTTTCATTGTGTAATACCAGTATAAGCCATTTTCAGTCGTGAAGCAATTCACACCAATCACCTTGATAAGTCACAAGTCAACCATTGTATTTTTGTGCTTGTAATTCTCTTGCCAAATTCCAAAAACTTGTCACAAAACACCAAATCAAAACAGTTCCACGCCAGTGACTGTAGTTCAACACCTCTACTCTATCTCATCATACATGTGTTGCCAATCACTCCGCATGTGCTTTCTATCAGTGTGTCGGTGACTGTAACTCAGCACCTTTCCTAGAACTTAGTCTTAGTCTTTAAAATCTAAAATTTTAGCTTGTAGATCCAACTGTAGGGTTAAACAACAACCTAAAATAGACCTAATTTTTAGCCCAGCTAGTCCATATTAGCATCCTACCATCCAATATTACCTTTTTCATCTGTAATCACCCATCATTGCCTTGCCCATTACCTTGATTTTGGACTTGTGAGTTCCCATTCATCTTTTGGCCAATCATGTATCTTTTGGACCTAAACTTTGTCAACTCAACCAATCATCCATTTACCAACCCATCCATATATCTCTCATTCCATTTAGCAACCAACCTCATTTATCAACTTTACCAACCAATTCACCTATCCTTTAATTTACCCATCCACCAAATTCATTTGCTTATCCACTCACTTGTCAACCAAGTCATCTATCAATCAATCAATCCTTTGATCCATCAATCAAACCATCAAATCAAATCCAAAATTTGCAAAATCTTGGCCCATATATTTTTATCATTTTATCTTTGAGGTCTATTGACTTACGAGCCTTGACTACTCTTAAGTTAGTGGGTCTTTATCATATCTTGCTTTTTTGTGGATCTTGTCTACCCCAAGTGGAAAAGTTATCCTTATTCCTCTTCTTGTTTAGGTATTTGTCAATCCCAAGTAGTGAAAGGAATCTCATCCTTATCCATAACAAAAGATCTAGGTGAATATTGAGCTATTTTGGTTTTATCCATATCATATCCTTGTCATATCATCATCATCATCATCATCCTATTCTTATCATATCCTCGTCATCATCATATTCTCATCATCTAAATCCTATTCTTATCATATCCTTATCATCATCATATCCTTGCCATTATCTTGGTTGTCATCCTTGTCATTATAATCTTGTTGTCCTTATATCCTTGTCGTCAAGACCTTGGTCATCCTTATATCCTTGTCATACCTTATCCATATCATCCCCACGTTACCATACCCTTGTCATCTTTTGGGTCCAAAATCTTGTCATTTAAATCCTTACTTGACACATAACCAATCCCCAAGTCTTAAGTCAACCCATCAGTACTCACCTACATCTATCATCTTTTTCATTTCATACCAAGGTCATCCTATTTATGCCCATCACAAGGTTACAAGCTAAAAGAATCATGGAGTCCATACTAATGACCTGACACTTCCACTATGGAATATCATGTGGATACAGAAGTCATGTTGGATGATGATGTTCAACCTTGACTCTCTGGCACTCTAGGCAACTTGCTATAAAACTTGCAGTGTCATTCTTCATTCCTTTCCAGAAATAAAGAGGCTTCACATCGGCTAGGAGTTTGGTTACTCTAGGGTGGCCTGAATATGGTGCGGAATGAACTTCCTTCCACATAAGGTTTCTTAATTCTATGGAGTTTGGAACATACATCCTTCCTCTGTATCTTAAAAGCTCATCTGGTTCAAAATAGAACTCATCATACCTTGAGTCTTGAGGATTTACTGTGAGAGCGTGCATAACTTTCTCATAGTACTCATCAACTGCAAAATTTTGTAACACTAAATCCTTGAAGTTCAAGTGGATAGAGGCAATCGATGAGAAATGCCTTCGTCGACTAAGAGCATCTGCTACTCAATTCTTTTTACCTTTGCTATAACTTATCTCAAAGTCATAGTCGGATATCAATTCAAACCATCTTCTTTGTCGAGCATTCAGATAGGGCTAGGAAAATATATACTTAAGACCCTAATGGTCCAACTTCAGTTCAAAAGGCTTTCCTAGCAAATAGTGTCACCACACTTACAAACCATGCACAACTACTGCTAACTCTATGTCATGAGGAGCATAATTCTGCTCATAGGCTCTTAGCTTTCTGGATTCATAGGCTACCACTCGCCCATTTTGCATAAGAACCCCTCCTAAACCTTCACCTAAGGCATCAATGATTACAACAAATTGACTTTCTGGATCAAGAATTTTTAATATTGGTGCAGTTGTCAACTGAAAGGAAGCAAGGTACACAGAACACACTTCCTACACCAATCTAATGAGGGGAATAGTATGCAAATTCTTTTAAATCCTTACAATTACAATTATGTTATGGGTTTAACACAGAGATTACATCAGCAAGCACAACACAAGAATGCAAGAGAGACACAAGATATATCGTGGGGAAAACCTTTTTAGGTGAAAAACCCCACACTCCAAAACCTACACAATGTATTATCAAAACAAGATTGTTTACAACACACTTGCAATGCAATTTCTTCTAGGATTCTACAAATGTCATTTATAGAGTAATTCTGGTAGCATAATAGTACCTGTACAAACACTATGCAACTACTACTCCAAAACACCTCTTTATATAGAGTTACAAGGCATAAATAGGAAGCTTCTAGAGATGGACGTCCATCTTGGCCACATGGCCCATTTCACACACCTGAGGACACTTGTCCAACATGCAAGCATCTCATTTACATCTGTCATACATGGAAGATTTGACTTCCCAAGAATGGAGCACTCTAGGCTAAAAATAGACAATGACAGATGCTCTTACGCATCTTACAGCTATCAAAAAAATCTGTAACATAACAACACTTAATGTTGTAAGATAATCCATCATACAAGACTAAAAATAGCATATTCCTCTTACAACATGTCATAACCCAACTTGGGCACCCAAAGATGCCTTCTCCACATGCAAAGATGCTCTCCGACACTTGTCTTCACTTGTCATAAAAATCTCTATACTTGGCTCTTACACGTCATAGATTCTGTCATACAAAATAACTCTTCTGTCATACCACAAGATGCCGACACATGGCATATTAGTGCCACCTCAAATGGGACACCTATATCCACATGGGATGAGTTGACCATCCTAGTCACCTTACAAGTTGAGTGACAACTCACCATACCACTTCACACTAAATGACAAAACAGGATGTGCAACATAAATTACATCATAAGCAAATAAATAAATAAATAATCAAATAATCAATGCTAGGAATTGCAAGGTGTAGACAGCTTAATTCCCAACATTCTCCCACTTGTCAAACACCTTGCAAGATCTAATAGATTGACAAGATTTAACTACTAGGGGCCAAGAGGCCCATAGACTCTGAACACCATCTGAACTTATTTGTACCCATAGGTTTTATCAATGCATCTGCAACATTCTTCAAAGTGTCATCCTTATCCAATATCACCTTCCCATCTTCTACCATATCATGAACAAAATGATACTAAACATCAATGTGCTTTGTTCTGGCATGGAAAGTAGGATTATTTTCTAAGCAAATTGCACTCTGACTATCACAACAGATAGTAATCTGTCCTGCATCAAAACCAATATCTGAACACAACCTCTTAAGCCAAATGGTTTCCTGCATGAGTTTCTTCCATGTACTCTGATTCTGTCATGGACAAAGTAACCACAGGTTGTCACTTACTCGTCTAACTAATAGCTCCACCAAACATAGTAAACACATAAGCACTGGTGGATCCCCTGTTGTCAATGTTACTTACCCAATCAAAATCCACAAATCCTCAAATACTCACAAAATGTTGAGGTCCTATAGGATAACCATGATAACATAGGGAATACTTGGAAGTAGCCCGCAAATATTTGAACACTCTTTTCGTTGCATCCCAATGTACCTGTCTAGGATTAGCCATGAATCAACTAAGGACTCCCACTGCTTGAGCAATATCTGGTCTTGTACATACCATAGCATACATCAAGCTGCCAACTACACTAGCATAAGGTACTCTGCTCATATCCTCCATCTCAAAAGGAGACTTTGGACAATCATCAATAGATAACTTTGTCACCATCGTGACAGGAATAGTCAACGGTCTGCAATCCACCATATTGAATCTCTCCAACACAGTGTTAACATAATTCCTCTGGCCTAACCAAAGTTTTATGTTTGCTCTGTCTCTTCTGATCTCCATCTCTAGAATGTACCTGGCTGCCCCTAAATTTTTCATTTCAAACTGTGCTAACAACTGAGACTTCAAATCAGAAATCAAAACTTTACCATTCCCAATTAGTAACATATCATCAACATACAATGCTATAATGAGAATACGATTATTGTCAAATTTGAAATAAACACAATGATCTAATTTTGATCTTAGAAATCTAATACTCAACACAAAGGCATCAAACTTTTGGTACCACATCCTAGGAGACTGTTTCAAACTATACAAAGACTTCTTTAACTTGAAAACCATATTTTCTCTATCTTTTTCCACGTAGTGCTCTGGTTGTGACATGTAGATTTCTTCCTCCAAATCACCATGAAGGAAAGTTGTCTTCACATCCATTTGTTCCACTTCTAAGTCATAAGCTGCTGAAAGAGATAACAAGAACTGAATAGATGTCAACTTTGCAACAAGAGAGAAAATCTCACCCTAATCAATTCCCTCCACTTGTGAATACCCCTTCGCAACCAATCCGGCCTTATACTTCTCAACACTGCCATCTGCACCAATTTTCTTCTTGAACACCCATTTGCATCCAATAGGTTTTCGTCCATCAGGCAAAAGCACCAAGTCCCAAGTTTTATTCTTTTCGAAAGAAGCCATCTCTTCTTCCATGGCCTCCTTCTAAGAACCTCCATCTTTCATACATAGCCTCTTTTACAGTTCTAGGCTCATCAGTGTTAGAAATCAAGGCAAAAGCACAACTAGAATCAAGCAATGAATATCCAAACCTCTCAAGTTGCTTCATGTTTCATGTAGACCTCCTCAAAGGCTGAGGTGGAGGTTCTTCTTCCTCTTCTAAACTTTCAGAGCTGCTAGAACTCTCCTCATCATTAGGTCCAATAGGGTCTTTCAACTCAGTCTTCTCAAGGGTAGTAGGAAACTAAACCACATCCTCTTTGTTTTCTTTTTCTTCTGGTTGTAAAATGATAGGAGAAGGAGTTACCTCTCTAAAAATAACACTTCTTCTATACAAGACTTTCTCAGCCACAGGATCCCAAAGCTTGTACCCTTTCACACCGCCACCATAGCCAATGAAGATACACTTAACTGCCTTATTCTCCAATTTTGACCTCTTCTCCTTAGGCACATGTGCACATGCCTCACAACCAAAAAGACAAAGATGTCTCAGTGAAGGCTTCTTACCAAACCACACCTCCATGGGTGTCTTATCAACGAGCGTTGAAGTAGGAGACCTATTAATTAGGTAGCAAGCAATGGCTACAACTTTAGCCCAAAACTTCTGTTCGAGGCTAGCTCCACTAAGCATACTCCTAGCCCTCTCCATCAGTGTTCTATTCATCCTCTCTGCAACTCCATTTTGCTCAAGGGTGTATGGAGTTCTCTTATGTCTTTCAATCCCATGTTCTTTACAGAACTTATCAAACTCTGTGGAACAAAACTCACCATCGTTATCAGTTCTCAAACACTTAATCTTTTACCAGTCTGATTCCCTACAAAAGCTTTAAACTCTTTGAACCAACTAAAGACTTCAGATTTGCTTCTGAGAAAATAAACTCGTGTCCTATTGTAATCATCAATGAATGATACAAAATATAATGATTTAGAAATCAAAGGAACATTCACAGGACCAAACACATTAGATTGAATAAGATCCAACACACCAGAAGACTTGTGAGAACTAGAGTAAAATTGAACACAATTTTGCTTCCCATATATACAATGTTCACAAAAGTCAAACTTAAGATTACAATCATTTAGCTCCTTGATGAGGTTTTTATTTTTCTGTGCTCTAAGACCCTTCTCACCAATGTGACCAAGTCTCTTATGCCACAACATTGTTTTCTCAACAGGAAGTTTCATTTCCAAAGCATGAGCACCCTTAGGTGCCCAGAAAGAACTACCATCAGAAATTGAAGCAACACACTTTTGCGCTGCAGGTTCCAATGGTAAGATGAAGAATCTAAATCTCTTTTCTTCGAAACAGAAGAACTATTGCACTAAGCAGTGCATGCGTCCCACTAAAATAGAGTACCCCTTTGAGTACCCTTAGCAAGCACCATAGCTCCTCTTGTCATCTTGCATCCTCCACTCGAGAAGATAACCTACACACCTTCATTATTCAATTTACTTACAGAGAGCATGTTTTGTGCTAAACTGGGGATGTGCATAACCCCATTGATCCCCTTCACTCATCCATCAGGGAATCAGATCAACACTCTTCAACCAACTATTTTTATGTGATAGTCATCGCCCAGGTACACCTTCCCACCATCAAACTCTTCATACTTTGTGAACCAACCTCGATGTGAGGTCATGTGGAAGCAAGCATCGGAGTCAATTAGCCACACATCTTCTGATGCATGGGTGGCCAAGGCAGCAATAAAAGCATCACCATCATCTTGTGATTTGTCAGAATCTAAATCAGAGATGTTTCTTCTTTTTCTTCTTCTCCTCCTTGCACTCCTTTTGGAAATGCCCAGATTTACCATAGTTCCAACATAGTGCCTTGAACTTTCTAGGGGATTTGGATCTCCCACGAGATTTGGATCTACCCTTTTTCAGCTTTCTTGTCCTTCTTTTTCCCTTTCTCCTTGGGTCTACCACGAACTGCAAGAGCCTCCTTAGCTGACTCAGAAGACTTTCTCCACATTTCTTCAAATAACAGTGAAGACACTCTTCATCCATCTTGAAGGTGGTTGTAGTACTCCCAATGGCCATGACAAGGTGGTACCACGAGTCTGGAAAAGAACACAGCAAGGTCATGCAATGATCCTCCTCCACTATTTTCACACCAACGAGAGTCAACTGTGCAACTAGCATGTTAAAGGCATTCAGGTGATCTGCAACCAATCCTCCATCTTCCATCCTTATAGAATATAGCTTCTTCCTTAGGAATAACTTGTTTACCAAGGATTTGGCCTAATAAACATCACCAAGTTTCTTCCATATCTCTTTTGTGGTCTTCTCTTCATGAACATTTAACAGGACGAAATCAGCTAAACAAACTTTACAATCTTTGAGATCCCAATCTACCTGAGCAATTACTGTTGGTTTTGTTCCAGAAATTGTTTCCCATAGGTCTCTGTCAACAAGAATGTCTTCCATTTTAAGTTTCCACAACTCAAAATTGCTTGCATTAAACTTTTCCAATTCTATTGTTTTGGATGTGCCTACCACCTCCTTCCTGCAACAAGATTATAGAATACTCTGCATAGACTCCCACTCAATCGAAGATCAGTACAAAAAACCCCTACCCAACAACTAGGATCAAAGGTGATCAAGCTCTGATACCAACTGAAAGGAAGCAAGGTACGCAGAACACACTTCCTACACCAATCTAATGAGGGGAATAGTATGCAAATTCTTTTAAATCCTTACAATTACAATTATGTTATGGTTTAACGTAGAGATTACAACAACAAACACAACATAAGAATGTAAGAGAGACATAAGATATATCACGGGGAAAACCTTTTCAAGTGAAAAACCCCACACTCAAAAACCTGCACAATGTATTATCAAAACAAGATTGTTTACAACACACTTGCAATGCAAGTTCTTCCAAGAGTCTGCAAATGTCATTTCTAGAGTAATTCCGACAGCATAACAGTACCTGTACAAATACTATGCAACCACTACTCCAAAACACCTCATTATATAGAGTTACAAGGCATAAACAAGAAGCTTCTAGAGATGGGCATCCATCTTGGCCACATGGACCATTTCACACACCTGAGGACACTTGCCTAACATGCATACATCTCATTTACATATGTCATACATGGCAGATTTGACTTCTCAAGAATGGAGCGCTCCAGGCTAAAAATAGGCAATGACAGATGCTCTTACGCATCTTACAGCTGTCAAAAAAATCTACAACATAACAACACTTAATGTTGTAAGAGAATTCATCATACAAGACTAAAAATAACATATTCCTCTTACAACATGTCATAACCTAAATTGGGCACCCAAAGATGCCTTCTCCACATGCAAAGATGCTCTCTAACACTTGTTTTCACTTGCTATAGGAATCTCTATACTTGGCTCTTACGCGTCATAGATTTTGTCATACAAAATAACTCATCTGTCATACCACAAGATGCTGACATGTGGCATATTAGTGCCACCTCAAATGGGACACCTATATCCACATGGGATGAGTTGACCATCCTAGTCACTTTACAAGTTGAGTGACAACTCACCATGCCACTTCACACTAAATGACAAAACAAGATGTGTAACATAAATTACATCATAGGCAAATAAATAAATAAATAATCAAATAATCAATGCTAGGAATTGTAAGGTTGAGACACCTTAATTCCCATCATCAACCTCTCTTTTAACTGATTAAATTCCTCTTGACATTTTTTTTTACCAGTCAAAACATTTTCCTTTTCTCTGAAGCAAAGTGATTAAGTTTGCAATCTTAGAAATGTTCACTACAAACTTCTTATAATATCCAACTAACCCCATGAAATTGCACACTTCATGCACATTCTTTTGTGCAGGCCACTAAAGTATAGCTTTGATCTTCACAGGATCTACCAAAATTCCTTTAGCTGATATTATATGTCCCAAATATTTAATCTCTTTCTGAAAGAAAATACACTTAGAAATTTTCCCATGCAACTTATGTTCCCTTAGCCACTGCACAACTAACCGTAGATGTTGCAAGTGTTCTTCCTCATTCTTAGAATATATAAGAATGTCATCTAGAAACACTAGAACAAATTTATCCAGGCAATCTTGAAAAACACTATTCATCAAACTCATGAATGTTGCAGGGGCATTCGTAAGTCCAAATGGTAAAATTTAAGTTCATAGTGTCCATACCTTGTTTTGAAAGTTGTTTTATGAATGTCTTCATCTTTCAATCTTAGCTGATGATATCCATATCATAGATCGATCTTTGGGAATACTATTGCACCCCACATCTGATCAAAAAGATCATTAATATGCAGTAGAGGATACTTATTTTTTATCGTTGCTTTGTTGAACATATGATAGTCTATACATAAACACAAGGTTCCATCCTTATTTTTGACAAAGATCACAGGTGCTCCTCAAGGTGAAACACTTGGTCTAATCAATCCTTTAGCTAATAGCTCTAGAAGCCAGGGTTTCAATTCCATCAACTTCGTAGTAGTCGTATGGTATGGCGCCTTTGATATTGGCTTAGACCCAAGTATTATATCAACAGAGAAATCAAAAGCTCTCTTCAGAGGTAACCTGAAAAGTTCATCTTGAAGGCATCTCGTAAATCTCAAAGGAAATGATAGTTCTCCAAGGATACATTTTGTTTACTAGGATCCTCTTCCACTTGTTCCATTTTTAATGCAAAGAGTTGACATCCTTTTCTCCTATCCCTCTTCAATTGCATAGCAGAGATTGGCCTGATCTTGACTTCTCTTTGTGTGCCTTGTAGATAGACTTTGTTTCCTACATCATCTAGACACTCAACTATTTCTGCAAAATAGTCAACATTGGCACTATGTGTCCATAACCAACTTATTCCTAATATAACATCATAGGAACCTAAGGGGGCTACATACAAATTCACCTCAATTGAAAAACTAGGAAGATCAATTTTGCCTTCAAACAAGCATTGCTCTACCTGAGCTTTAGTTTGGTTAGCATATTCAACTGATCAAGGTTTTGCCATACATCCAATTCTTCTAGGAAATTTATTCGATACTCTTGCAGAAGTAAAACTTTTACCTATTTCAATATCAATTAAAATAGAAATAAGAACTCCAAACAAAGTACAAGTCATCTTTATGGGATTAATCTGGTAATCTGCCTGGCAATTGTCCAATGCCGCATGGATCCTCTGTTGAAAAGTTGCTTGTTGGGTAGGTAATGTGTTACTACGCTGATGAACTCTTTGGTTCTTGGTTGGACATTGATTTACGTAATGATCTCCACCATAAGAGAATCATCCTCTAGGAGGTCCTCGCTTTTCAGCAGGTTTGCTTGTATTATTATCATTCTGTTAGAAATTGTTATTGTTTTTCTTCTCATATCTAGGTCCATTCCTGTTATTTCTGAAGCCCTTGTCACTTTTCTTTTTTACATCTTGCTTACCATTCCTTTTCTTGAAAGGTTGAGAAGCTTGTGACTTATTAAACCTCTTGTGATTCTTCTCAAGATATGCAAAAATTAAGTTCAGTTTTTGTTCTTGTTTGATTGACTTCTCAAAAACTTGGTCCATAGTAGTAAGACCATACACATCCACTTCTCCACCTATCTGGGCATTCAAAACCATGATGAATTTTTTGATTCGAAACCTTTCATCCCTCTGATATTGTGGCACATACTTCAAGAGATGGGTGAACTTTTCCCAATATTCAACCACTGACATTTCTCCTTGTCGCAGATTTTGAAAATCTGTTAGTTTTTGGTCGAAGAAAAGTTGTGGTAACAACCTCTGTCAAAATATGACCACAAACTGACTCCAGGTTTAGCTCAGAGAACTTAGCCCCAGTTTCATTTTCTTATTCATCCACCACGTGGATGCTTCACCTGCTAGCTAATAGGCACCCCATACTGCCTTGGTTATCTCAGAGTAGTTTCTGATCTCAAAATACTTTTTCATCTCTATCAACCAATCTTTTACAACATCACCACTTATTGTTCCATCGAACTTGGGTGGCGTCACTTTCTTCATATCTCTTAACAACTCTAAGGCAAGTCTATTTCTCCTTTCTTCTTAAGACTTAGTCTTATCAACGTCCTCCCTTCGTTCACTATGAGAACTGGGTTCATGGACATAATCATCATCCCCTTCACACGAGTCCTCTTTTTCTCTTTTGGGTTAGTCCCTGCCCCTCACTTCCTGTTCCATGTTTCCAAGCCTTTCCTTGGTTTCATTCAGCATGGTCAATATCTGATCTAGCTTAGTCATGGGGTTTTCGGAAGGATTCAAATCTCCCTGACTATCTCTAAGATTTGTTCAAGTTCGAACCATGATGATACTCTATATCACACTTGATATTTGTATTAAGTTATATATTAGAATTCAGAAATAATGCATCTCATTAATTCCAAATTCATCATTAAATCTATTCATAAAACTCATATTTGTGCAAAACAATCTCATCTTTATTATAGTTTGTTTTGGGTATAAATACATCCTTATTTAGATAGATAACCCAAACAAGACTACATGTCACTGTCGGTTAAAAGGCATTCCTCAAGTTCCTCTTCCCCATTAGAATCAAGTAAAACAAACTTAGAGGGTGGATGTACACGCAGGTACTCCTCTAACACCTCCTTTCCTAAAGAAAGAGCATCACAACCACACCCAAATGACATGTCGCGACTAGCAGACAGTTTACTTAGTTTAACTACAAGAGTAGGAATAATGGATTTCTTAGCCTGTTTGTTGCATTGTTTTTTTCTAGTCGAATAGGCTTAAGAGTGTTAGCCAATGTTTGAGAATCTTCCAACCATGCACCCTCAGCATAGTTAATATGTTCTTGGAGTTTTACCTCCTTGGTTGGTTCTTTCTTAACCATTATCTTGGGTAAGTTCTTGGGAATAGACTTCCTGGCAGTTTTCTTGGTTCTTTTCCATGCCATTCTGGCATAAAACCAATTTCAAACATTAGCCAATCTACTAAATGTTGACAAGTTTTCTCATAGTGAGCTTCTAGGTCCATGTGTTGAACCCAGTAGCTCTGATACTATATGTAACATACCAACTCATACTACTTGGAATTACTCACATAATTTACTAAGAAAGTAATAGAACATGTTTAACCATGAATGATTTTTTTTTGTTTTGTTTTCTAACATTTGCATAATGACATAGAATTAAACATATATCTTTTCTAAATATTTTTCAACCTTGAAATTACAATATATTCAAAGATAAAATCATGGTGAAATCATTTCACATTTACAAATAATTTGCACTTGGCAATATGAATAATTTTACATAAGTTTGAAAATCATAAGTCATAACTCACAAGTCTCGGCAAGTCTTCTGCTGCAGGGGGAGAGCATCATTTGAGTGTTTTTCCTTCAACCACAGACCAATGGTTCCCCACTCATCTTCCATTTAGAAGTGGCCATACCCTTCATGAAGATTATAGACATAAGGGACCAACAGGTTTCCATATTAGTCCTAGTGTTGTGTCCTACGTAACTCAATCAACCATACAAATCTAGCCAATCTTCTAACTAAGTATGATCGTTATGACAGGTTATGCAATCTAAACACGGTGAACTGACTAATGCATGCAGAGACAAATGCATCACTTTGGCCAAAGTTTAACTATAAATAGACATTTGCAATAAATGTAGCCATGTGTTCACACACCTCTAACTCAACTTGGAAACTACAACATCATACAGTTTGACTTGCTTGACTAGAATCTCTAGACATGAAATGTCTTGACTAAACTCAAATTCTAGTCAATCTAACTTAGAATTAATCCTTAATATAGGATAAACATAATGTATGGGTTTAGGTGACTTTAACCCTTTAGAGAGTCCCTCTTTGCATACTTGCAAATACTAGGGTCTATGACTTCTTGTCGTTCTACTCAATGACCCAAAGATTGAGCACTCTTGTTAAATATATCAAGTTTTTTATTCTATCATGAAATCATTTATTTTACCATAAGTGCTTCTTAGACTCTTCTTAATTTATACTTGTCTTGATCTATGGTTTCTCGACCATTTGCTATCGACCATCATAAACAATAGACTAATTCAATGTTATAACCGATTTAAAAGTTTTCAAGTTTTCTTAACTCTTCTGGATCGAATCTAGGGATTTAACTTCTCTATCCCAACGCATTGGAATATCATATACTCTTGTTTTCCAAAAGTAAGAATTTATAATAATACAACATGGAAATGATAACCTCTAGTCTTCTCTTGACCATTTGCATATTGTTTGAATTCATATTTCTCATAACATGTATAAACACAGTACACGAGGTATATCCTCATTCATATAAGATCTTAATGAATATTATCATTATCTTAACTAATCTTTTGACTAAGTTCAATCTTTCAACCTAAATAGGTTTGAGTCTAAGATAATAATATAATATTTTTGACCTCTTGGTCTTCTTAAGTCCACCAACTTTCGATATAGGATATGTTATGAACTCATATTTAACATCCTTTGTATATCTTGATAATGCTTGTTATTATTTGTATAATGCATATGTGATATTATATCATTATACTTAGTTGTTTTCAATGATATCTATTAGAACACTTTGATATACTGAGAGGTCAATATATGCCACAAATTAATCCAATTCAACTTTATCTTCAAAAACTTTCTACTGCCTTAAATAGATAAACATATAATGAAGCAATTCATAACATAATCACACAACCATAGCATTAGATTTACGTGGAAAAGACTAGAAGGGAAAAACTACGGTGAGCAAGTTGCTTGGATCTACTATCCAAATCCAACCTCACAAGTAAAAATAGATTTGCAACAAGTAGATGCTTCTTCTTGTTGACACAACCAAACAAACTCTGATGTCGATATTCTTTGCATACTCTAATTACACAGTCTTGATATAGAACATTGAAAAATAGACTTGCGGTACTCCTCAACACCTGAAACTTGAAATGAGCAAACATACAGGCAAACTAAACTTGTCCATCAAATAGCAAAGCCAAATATTGTATTGCAGTGAAATGTGGTGGCTTTTACTTTCTCCCTCTGACAACCCTAATTAGCAACATGATTTGTCCTTGCTCTGCTAACTCTAGAGAACCTCTACGGTACATCATATCATTTTAAACTTGAATACAGCATACCTCTTATATGTATCCAACTATCCTTCAAACCGCAAGATCATATCTTCAAGTGCAAAGCAATGCATACCATTCTACTGTCTCTTTGTAACTACAACAACACTAAACCATTGTCTTTACTTTGCTAGCTTTGGAAAGTTCTACGGTAACTTTCATGCTCTGAAATTAGGATCATGCATACTTCATATCAATCTCTATCTAACTTTTAAACCACAAGGCCATATCTTCAAATGCAAAGCATTCTCCTGAGCTTCTTCAATGCAACTTCCTGTGTCTTTGATATTTTGAAGACTTCTACACTTTCCTTCAAAACTCGTGTAATTCTTTTCAACAAGAAGCAATAAATGCAACATTCACAACACCATAGACAACATTCATTCATCAAAAATAAGAAACCACAACTTCTCCATGTCAGCATATCCTACAACTTGATAACTTTCATATGTCCATGAACTTAAAAAAATAAGGTACAACTATGTATTGATCCAACAACCTGCTCATGACTTTAATCATCATATCCTTCACCTCACAACTTTTCTGATCATCACACCTCTATCTACTGCTCTAATCATCACTTGTATCACAACACCTTTGATCACTTACTTTGTCATCTTTGATTACCACTTTGTTGACATCATCCACCACAACTTTGTTGACATCAACGATAACATTTACAAATATCTCCCCCTTTGTCATCATGGCAACACTAACCTGAAATATAAATTTTCTCCCCCTTTGACATCAAGGGCAATGGGCTAGCGGTCTTCCTTTATACCTGCAAAAACATACAAGCTCCACCTGTCCATGCAATCCTTGTCATCCTCCTTAGTCTCTTATCTACTTGCTCCCCTTGAGAGGTAGCCTCCATCGATCCAGGGACAAAAATGTATCTGGAACTGCTCCCCTTGGATAGATGCATCATCTATGCATCTAGTTAGAAGAAGGAGGGGCAACAACCCCTAATTTCTATCTAAGATATTCAAATGTGTCCTTAGAAAGTGTCTTTGTAAAGACATCTGCAACTTGATTCTTTGTAGGTGCATATTCCAATTTTACCTCTTGATTTGCAACCTTTTTCTCTCAAAAAGTGATACTTGATGGATATGTGCTTGGTTCTAGAATGCATCAATGGATTCTTTGAAATATTGATGACACTTGTATTATCACATAGGATAGGAATGGGCCCATCATACATTACCTTGATATCCTTCAATGTTTGCTTCATCCATAAAACTTGAGTGCAATAGGATGCTACAGCTATGTACTCTGCTTCTACTGTTGATAAGGACACTAAATTCTGCTTCTTACTAAACCATGAAACCAATTTGTCTCCCAAAAAGAAAGCTCCACCACTAGTACTTCTCCTATCATCAACACTGCTAACCCAATCTACATCATTATATGCACTCAAGGAAAAGTCATCACCTTTTTGAAACCATAATCCATAATCCAGAGTGCTCTTCAAATATCTAAAAATCCTTTTGACTGTCTTCACATGTGTTTCTTTTGGATCAGCTTGAAATCTTGCAACCATGCAAACTGCTTGCATAATGTCAGGCCTTGATACTGTTAAGTATAGTAGGCCCCCAATCATAGACCTATACAAAGTTTGATCACCCTGAGGTGACTCATCATCTTTACTCAAATGACAACATATTACCATATAAGTACTCATTGGTTTGTAGTCTTCCATACCAAACTTTTTCAACATCTCATTGACATACTTTGCTTGAGAGATAAATATACCATCATCTAATTGAGCAATTTGGAGTCCAAGAAAGAATGATAGCTCACCTATCATAGACATTTCAAATTCCTTCCGCATCTCTTTTGCAAACTTCTTACACATTTTATCATTGCCACCAAAGATTATATCATCAACATATACTACTACTATTAGTATTTGCTCATTCTCAAATTTGATGTATAGATTGCTATCTGCAGTACCTTTCTTGAATCCCTGCTGGAGTAAATACTTGTCCAACCTTGCATACCAAGCCCTAGGGGCTTGTTTGAGACCATACAAACCCTTCTTAAGTTTGTATACCATGTTTGGGTCTTCTGATAGCTGAAATCCATCAGGATGCTCTATGCAAACTTCCTCTTCTAAGTCGCCATTCAAGAAAGTAGATTTGACATCCATTTGATATTCCTTGAAGTCCTTGTGAACTACAAATGTAAGAAACATCCTAATTGTCTCCATTCTTGCCACCTGAGAAAATGTCTTCTCAAAGTCAATTCCTTCCACCTATGAATAACCTTTGCAGATCAACCTTGCTTTGTTTCTAACCACTTCTCCATCTTCATTCAGTTTATATTTGAACACCCATTTTGTCCCTATCACATTTTTGTCCGCAGACCTTGGCACCAATTCCCAAGTCTAATTTCTCTCTATCTAATTTAGTTCTTCTTCCATTGCTTGAATCCTTCCTTCATCCCTGCTAGCATTAGCAAAAGTTTTAGGCTCTATCTTAGATAGCAAAGAGAAGTTTACTTGTTCATTTGTCCTTGCAAATCTTCTTCTAGTATGTACTCCTTCATTCTTGTCTCCAATTATCTGATCTTCTGAGTGGTTCTTCTGAACATACTTGGCAGGAGTCTTGGTGACTTTCTCTTGTGCTTCTTCCTTTTCTTCAACTTCTTCTTCTTCTTCTTCTTCTATTCATGCAGATTCATCTAAACAGCAGTCCACTTGCTCATATGTGATTTGATGTGACTCTTCATCAACCCTAACATTTACACTTTCAACTATCGTCCTCAGTCTTTTATTGTAGCACTTGTCAGCTTTGCTTCTAGTTGACTATCCAAGAAAAATTCCTTCATCAGATCTTGAGTCAAACTTTCCCAAACCTTCTTCATCTCTTTTGATATAGCATTTTCTTCCAAAAACTCTAAAATACTTGATAGAAGTTGGTCTTCCATTCCATAGCTCATATGGTGTCTTGGTGTTGTTCACTCTTAGTTGTCCTCTATTAAGAATATAGACAACAATATGGACTACTTCTTTCTAATATACATTAGGTAGCTGGGCTTCATTCAACATTGTTCTTGCCATCTCCTGGATAGTTCTATTCTTCCTTTCCACTACTCCATTTTGCCAAGGAGTTCTTGCAGCAAATAGGTGCCTTTTTATTATATGTTCTTCACAATATTCCTCAAACTCATTTGATGTGAATTCACCACCTCTATCAAGCATTAAGCACTTGATTTTAGAATTCATTTTATTTTCAACCATGGACTTGAAAATCTTAAACCTACTCAAAGCTTCTGATTTTTCTTTTAAGAATGTAACCCATGTCATCCTAGTGTAATCATCAATAAACAAAATAAAATACCTCTCACCTTGGAGACTCTTTTATTGCAAGTATGTGCCTAATCGGTGTTGTCATTGATGTCAACATATCCTTGTTGTCATTAGTGTCAACTATCCTCCGTTCTGTTACTTGTTTGGAAGCTTTGTATGTTGAGGATATTGAGAAAATTGGCCCCTCCAAAAGATACAAGTCAGTTACAGTGAAGTGCAGTATAGACAGTGAGTTGTATGTTGAAGAATAGTCTGGCAGATTGCTCCGCATTTCTTGCTGGTTGAATATCTTGATTTGTGGATTGGAAGTTATTTAAAGGGATGTCTATAGATGCTAAATCCTGAGTTTGAGCCTCCGGTATGAAGAACTAAGAGAGTGGCAATCACCAGAGTAAAACTCGCTTTCTCTAATTATTGTATGGTGACAGGGAGAAAGTATTTGGCTCTACATTCCTCCGTAATAAAGTATTTTGCTCTGCGGTTCTAGAGGGAAGTCTGGGATGATGATAAGTGGTTCATGTTTTGGTGGTCCGTAAGCTATCTTTCTTTTATGTTAGTTGAAGACAGTGAAGTTCATGTGTTTCGGTGAGAAGATTCCTATGGCTAAAGTGGTTAAGGTTCGTGCGGTTGCTCCTGATGATTATAATGTGCTTGTGGATGTCTCCTAATCATGTTCCTATCTTGACATTGGTTCACATTAAGGATTTGAGATCGTGTTTGAAGATTGTTCCCAGATAAGCGTAACGTGTAGCCAGTCTTAGCCGACTTGGTTAATCCTAGTTATTGCGGAGATTCCTTGAAGATTGTGGAAGCGTATTGTGGTGTGGAAGATTGTGTTTGAGTTCTAGCTAAGGTGTGGTGTGATTCGCATACATCTTTACTTCAATCCCTTTGCATAATGTTGTATTAGGTTAGGACCTATTTTGTAAATGTTTGTAATGCTGACCTTGGAGATTGTTCCAATGGTTGATGATTGTAATGCCAACCTTGATGATCATTCCAAGGTTGATGAAGTGTATAAATACTTATAGTTGAGTCGTGGAAAAGATGTATTTGTGCGAAGACGGGAAGATAAGGAAAGGAAGTGGAAAGGTAGAGCAGGGCAAAGAAGAAGACCCATTGTACTTCAATGTATTAATCTTAGACATGAAGAAGATGTTGATCGTGGCAGTGAGCCACCAGTAGGGTTTAACAACCCTTATTGTAATCTTTCTAGGTTTAGGGTTGAGGCAGTGAGCCTGCTAGACCTAGCTATACTTCATGGCAGTGAGCCAGCATGTTCCAGGCCCGTGGGGTGACCAAGCCTGAACATCATTTTTCAAACATTACAATATATTTTGAGAGCTAATCCTCTCCATGGTTTTTCCCCACCTTGGGGTTTTCCACGTAAAAATTTGGTGTCTCTTGTGTATAATGTTGCATCTGTGTTTAAGTTTCTGATCTCACGCGTTCATTGTTAAATCATAATACTTGTGGATAAGTGATTGATGTTTAAATGAAGAAGTGTTCAAATTTTTGTGACAACTGATTCACCCCCCCTCTCAGTTATTCGACGCATTTCAACAATTGGTATCAAAGCAAGGTTCCTCTGAAGAAAGTCTAACAGCTTGAGGAAGATCCAAAATGTCTTTGTTATCACTAAGAATTGCACCTGTATGCAAGGCTGGTAAAGCTTTGCAATTCTGTGTAACATGGGACTAATTTTAGGTTGTGGGTGCCCTCTAACGAAATTAGACCTCCAGATTATGGGTTGGTTCCCTTTAAATGTTCTATTGAGATGTACATTTTTACTATTTGGGAAAAGGGAAGAAAGAGACTGTGAATGCAAAAAGGCAAAATTTGGTGATGCACCTAAATTGGATAAAAATATGCAATCTGATCCACAATGTAACTCATAAATCTGACTTTCACACAATCTAAACTTTGCATAAATATCACAAGAGTGATTCTAAGGAAGGCTTGAAAATAGGCTTTCTATGAAGGAAATGGTTTTTCACAACATAAAAGGACTACTTCCGATTAACACAACCTAAGACCTGTGATAATCATATGCTTAATGTTGCAAGCAAGGAAGTGAGACAATAATTTTAAAGGTTTAATGATAAAACACAACAAAACTTCATCAAAATCACTTCAATAATCAGCACTAAATGGAAAGGTAATTTAACTGATCTCAAAGAAACAAAGGAAAACTCTGCAAAGAAGACAAAAATATAACTTGTAACCTGCTGATCTCTTAATAAAACTGTAAAATATGAGCTACAA
The DNA here is from genome assembly GCA_027924645.1 of Cunninghamia lanceolata. Lineage (NCBI taxonomy): Eukaryota > Viridiplantae > Streptophyta > Pinopsida > Cupressales > Cupressaceae > Cunninghamia > Cunninghamia lanceolata. The sequence continues at coordinate 19,651,153 of BSBN01000511.1, read as the reverse complement.
GAATTTTCCAATCTATCTGAATCAGAATGAGAATCCAGAACTAGCAAAAACAAACTTTTGCTTTACAATATATAGGTTTGCTCTCTCAAAGAGGCATGCAAAAATATGGACTTGCAAATAACTGCCTCTAAAAATAATCACTCCCGAGCAACCTCCAAAATCCTCAAAATTAGGGTCTAAAACTGCCACAAATTGAGCAAAAATAGCTCCAATTTGGGCCTCTCCATATGCTTGACCAAAAAATTGACCAAGAACCCTAAAAATACTCCTAAAAAATCATGCAAAACCTCCTAGGTGGCCTAGTTAACTCAACTAATCAATTTGCATGATTTTGCATGGGCAAAATTGATTGTGAGTAAATAATAAAGTAATAAAATAATCACTTAATTATTGGTTACAACTTGTTCTAATTTTGATTTTACAACTTGTGGAAAATAATAAAGTAATTTGGAAAATATTACTTTATTATTTATTTACAATTAATAACTTTGTAAAATCATGCATGATTTAGAAGAAAGAAAGTATCACTCCAATTACACTTGCCTAATTTGCATGATTAGAGCACAAATAGGACTTAGAAGAAAATGAAAACCCCCTTATATCTCCTTGTGGGAGAAAATCCCTAGTTTGCATGATTTACACATTAAGGCAAAAAAATTTACCCTTATCACTTCATGCACAAAACAGTATGCTTTAAAGCCTTATGACTCCCTTTGATGCCTTAGTGCACATACATATCATTATATTTTTGAAGCCACCTTATATCTCCATATGCAATTTAATACCGAGAAAACCTTATAACTCCATGGCTCCATGCATCAACACTACACCTTAATACTTGCTTACCTTGTCTGCCACCTTGTATATTCCATGCATTGTCCTTATGCATGCCATGTCTAAAACAATACCCCTTGACCTTGTTGGCCACCATGCATAATCAAGAAGGATCTTTACCTTTGGATGTTTGCAAAAAGACAAGGAACCTTGACTAGCATGTGTATCATATAATGCATCTTTGACCATGCTATCTATTCGACCACCAAGGAGTTTTAAATAGTTTATAAGGCATGAAGCCTTTCTTTCTCATCATATTGACCCTTCTTGACTTAATAAAGATCAATTCCCAAGCAATGTTGGTCGACCACTTTCTGTTATGATGGCTAGGAATATTCAAGACCAAAGTCTTGACCATGGGCATTTTGGATAAGGTAATTATTTGTCTTTTGTAAGTCAAAAATCACACTTGAGAAAAAGAGCCTTCGAACAAAAGCAAAGAGATAACCCTAAAAAGTTGCTCATTCTTAATTTGGCATTCTTCTTCGATGCTCTGCAACTGTATTATGTTGGCTTCGGGTTTGAATTTTTCCATCATATCTCTGGTCTTTACTCCCTTCCATGGCTTCTCTTGGTTGAATCTTTGGAACTCTGCATCATAAGGAAGAAGGTAACACTGCTTTGAGTTTCATATGAGGCATTTTATTGATATTTGTAGCTTTATTTCTCTTTAATGGCTGTGGCCTCCTTCTTTCATGGCTATTTCCATCATTGTGCATTCTTTAATACCCTCTTTCTTGTTTCCGTATCTTTCCTCTTTGCAACTATTCACCTGTTCTTGAAGCTTAATGCTATTGTGAGGCCACGGATAAATGTCTCCTCCTATCAGCAAAACAAGGTAAGCACTTGCCTTTCTTTCTCCTCTATAACTTCATTTGTCTTTTTTACAACTGAAGAATGACAAGGCCTGTAGTTGAAATGGGTATTGCATTTTTAAACAAAAAATGGCATATCTCTGTCAGCTATGCCTGTATATATCTCCTTTCATCTTTTGCTTGATTGTAGGTGCAAAAAACCTTGAGGGTTTCAATCTTTATGATAAGGGTTTGTTTCTTTTGCACATTCAAGGCCTCCATTTGCTACGGCTATGCTTCATTTGTATGTAGACACCAAAAAATGTGAAAAACTTTGGAGGGTTTGTAAGTTTGAAACTCGGGTTTCAACCTTTCTTTGCACAAAAAGTTCTTCACTATCACGGCCATTCTCCTGTAGTATTCACTATTCTTCTTTTTGATTTGTAAGAGCAAAAGAAACAAGGCTTTTCATTTTATACATAGATAGGTATTCAATCTTTTGCATGAAAATTGTCATCCTCTAGCATGGCTATGACGGTAGATACACTTAAACATTCTTTTTTGCCTGTAAGTGCAAAATGGCACTAGGGTTTGAATTTTTTGTCAAGGGCTTGCTCTTTCTTTCGTATGGGTATACATTTTATCATGAGAAATCTTTCCTGTATAACACCTCCTTTACTGTAGGCAAAAGCACTAGGGGTTGAAGTATTAATAAATGAAATTTCTCTTTGCTTCACACAGAACCTTCTCCCCTTTTGATTGTGATTTCCATGGCTATTGATGATGATACTTTACCTTATCTGCTTTTTATTGTAGCTCCTGGGTATGATAACAAGTCTTTTGATATTCAAACAGAATGATTGTAATTCATTTATCTCCATCTTGTAGCTGTATTTAGATATTTCTGTAGGACACATTCTGAAGTTTCAAAAGGCTCTTTCAGACTGTTCATCCTGTATGTCATGTGTCTCCTTTACCTGCTAATCTGTAGGATGATTGACTGTTTGTCATGTATGGTGATGGAATCATCTCCTGACTGCCTTTGTTGCATTTGGATTCTACTATACATATCATGCTCTGATTTCTCCTTGGTTGTCCGTGGCATTCCTTAGATACTCCTATAGTTGACTTTATGCATACCTACTGCTTATCTCATGATTTGGATCTTATAGTAGCATATATATCATGTTCTGATCTATCCTTGGTCCTTTATCATGGTAAATGCTTATTATGACTGTGTCATTCAGAACAATGGCATATGAGGAAGAAAATTGCTTACCTTGTGAATTTTATGCTCTTGCCAATCACCATCATTGTAGCATTTGGCATATGTCTGCCCTCTACTGATTCTCCTTCATCTTTTGATGTGGTATTCTCTTGCAAGAATGTTCTCCTGTTAATGGATAAGGAACTGTGATCTACTCTGACTATATTTGCCTATATAAGCCACTTCATTGATCACTGTCCTGACTGTTCATAGTGAATGTGACTGCACTTGTCTTTGTCAACTTGACTCAGTCATGTTAATCTGATTTGTTCCAATCAACTATAATAATGTCATGATGACATATATTTTTTGCAAGTTGATTAGATGATGCATGATATAGCTTAGAATGATGCATCTTGTCTTTTCTGATACTCTTTTCAAAAATGAAAAGAAACATGCTGGGCTCAAACCCTTGTGGGAGCCACATTTAATCCACATGTTTATTTGTCTTCAAATCAACAACAAAACTTGTGCTATACCTGCACAGTGAACAAACAAGTTAGCATAAAAATGTATCTAAGAGTATTAATTAATCTTCTTCATGGTTTCTTCCTGATTTGTGGCATATATCTGATTTGATCTCTCATCTGAATGAATGATATGATAAGTAGATGTTTCTGTTTGATAAAAGCATGTGATAACTTTAAACATCCAGAGCACTAACAGGGTTGTCCCCAAAATTTTGCAAGTTCAACTGATGATGGAGCTTGGAGTGAAGACTGAAAGCTGAAGACTTGAAGGCTGGCATCAACAACAATCTCCATCCTCAGGCAATGATGGATGTTTAGATTTATCATGTGTTCATTTCTTTTCCTTTTATCAAACAGATACATAGCTTGCATGTCTGCAATTGCTCAGTCTAGTTACTCCCATGGCTTGTGTGGGACACATTTGAACACTTCTTTTAAACATGATCAGTTAAATTCTCTTATGCATATGATGTATATGTATTTCCTTTTCAATCAATGCATGAGATAAAGTAACAAATACTTGAATGTATGTTCAAAACATGAGATGAAATAACAGTGCAATACAAATATCTTTCTTTCTTTTATTCAAAACTGATTAATTGAATAATCAATCTAACTTATAACTCTTGAAAGATCAAACTATGTAGAACAACTGTATTTCTTGAATCTTTGATTTCTTGACAATCTATTCTCTTGTCATGATAACTTATCAGTCTTGATTAGATTGATGGGTTATCCTGACAACTGGATATCATTCTCTGCTTTTGTCAAGATGTCAATTGTTCAATGAATGCATAACTTTGATTTTTTCTATTATTCCTTCTGAACAATTACACTTAGGTCCAACTAATTTTAAGTGTGAACAAAAAATTAGTAATAGTCTTATAAGAAGGAAGTGCCACATTTTGATGGGACAAACTATGCTCTTTGGAAGGCACGAATGAGAAATCATCTTTCTCTTGGTTACAAAGTATGGAAAGCTATAGAAACAAAATACACCTTGCCTCAGAATGGTTTGACGATTGAAGACGAAATCAAGGAATATGAAGTGGATGTCAAAGCAAAAGATGCTCTGTTAAGTTCATTGAATGACACAGTACTGACAAAAGTGGCAGATCTTAAAACTGCAAATGAGGTATGGGAAAAGCTGAAAAATCTGTATGAGGGAGATGACTCTGTGAAAGAGGCCAAGCTACAAAGTCTGAAGGTAAAATATGAAAGTTTGAAGATGAATGAAGATGAAAACATATCAGCCTTTATGTAAAGAGATGATGAACTTGTCACCAGAATAAAAGGTATGGGGGGAACCCTCGGTGATAAGGAAGTTGTAATGAAAATTCTTATATCACTGCCAAAGACCTATAGTCACAAGGTAGCTGCAATTGAAGAATTTATGCAAGTAAAAGATGTTGACAGAGATCAGTTGCTTGGTAAACTTACTACCTTTTAGATGAGAGAGTTTGGTGATGCTTTGCCAAAAGTAGAGACTGCCTTCAAAGCCAGTACTTCTGGGAAAACCTCCAGATCAAAAAAGTACAAAGTAGAATCAGATGATGAGTTCGATGAAATTGAAGCCAACTTTATGGATAGACTGCAAAGAGGATTTGGTAAGTTTTAAGGTAAATTACCTTTCAAATGTTTTTCCTACGGTAAAGTAGGTCACTTTGCTTCCAGATGTCCTGAAATAATTGAAAGAAATAGGAAAAGATATGAGAACAAGCCTAGGATCCAAAAGAAATGCTATTATGTTGAAGATTTTGATGATGATGGAGTATCAGATAGTGGTGAACTAGATAATGCTAGTACCTCTAGTAATGAATGCTTGTTTATTGCTATTAAAGAAGAACCTGTGTCGACTAATTCTGCTAGTTGTTTGAAGAAAGAAAAACCAGTGGAAAGTGCTTTGGCTTCTCAGGTTGTTGAAGACAAAGATGAATGGGTTATTGATATTGGCTGCTCTTACCACATGACTAGTGATAAAAGTAAGTTTGTAAGTTTGGAAAGATATGATGGTGGACTGGTTAGATTTGGAGATGATACAACTGGTAAGATTTGTGGAAAAGGATCTATTTCTTTTGATGGCAAGCATAATACTAAAGATGTCTTGTATGTGAAAGGATTAAAGCACAATCTTTTGAGTGTGGGTCAGATGTGTGACAAAGGGTATGACCTAAGCTTCAAGGACAATGGATGCAAGATCAGGGAAAGCTCCAAAATAATCATTGCAACTGGTAGGAAGACTAGAGGTAATATCTACAACTTGAAAGGAACTGATAATCATTGTTTGTTAGCTCAAAATGATGAAAGTTGGCTATGGCATAGAAGGTTGTGTCATATCAATTTTGACAACATTATGAAGATAAGTACTGCATAGGCTGTTAGAGATTTGCCCAAGCTTGTGAAGCCTACTAATCCTATTTGCAAGGAGTGTCAATTTGGGAAACAAACAAGAACAAGTTTCAAAAGCAAGGACCAATCAGTTGATGGATTACTGGAACTAGTGCATACAGACTTGTGTGGACCTACTAGAGTAAGAAGTTTGCAAGGAGACAGGTATTTCATGCTTCTTATTGATGATTATTCAAGAATGACTTGGGTTACCTTTTTGAAAGAAAAATCAGAAGCTCTAGATAAGTTCAAGGCATTTAAGGCAATGGTTGAAAATGAGATGGATTTGAAGATCAAATGTTTAAGGTCTGATAGAGGAGGAGAGTTCACATCAAATTAATTCAATTTCTTTTACGAAGAACATGGGATAAAGAGACAATTATTTGCACCTAGAACTCCACAACAAAATGGAGTCGTTGAAAGGAAAAATAGAATAGTTCAAGAAGCTGCTAGAACCATGATGAAGCAAGCTGATCTTCCAGAAGTATATTGGAGAGAGGCAATTCACACTGTTGTATATATCATAAACAAAGTCCAAGTCGAAGGTAATAGTTCTAAGACTCCTTATGAATTATGGTATGGCAAAATTCCTACTGTGAAATATCTCAAAGTTTTTGGTAGCAAATGTTATATCAAAAGAGAAGAAGATTTAGGCAAGTTTGATGCTAGGTGTGATGAAGGAATCTTCCTTGGGTATTCTACCAAGAGCAAGCCCTACTGATGCTATAATAAGAGGTTGAATAAGATCGTTGACAGTGCAAATGTCAAAGTTGATGAAAGTAAGGAAAGATTTCCATAATCAAGTGGATATGAATCAAAGAAACTAGATGTTTCAGAAGTGGTGTAGCATGAAGACAGCTCAGATGAAGAGGATCAAGCTTTGGAAAGTGCCACCAAGACACCAAGGTATGCAAAACTTAATCATTTTGAGGACCAAATCATAGGAGACAAGAGTAAAGGAATCCTGACCAGAAGAAGAGCTGCAGAAGAACAAGTAAATTTATGTCTAATTTCCAAGATGGAACCTAAAACTGTGAATGAAGCTTGCAATGATGAGAATTGGGTAAAAGCTATGAAAGAAGAATTGATGCAGACAGAAAAGAATCAGACCTAGGATATTGTTCCCAGACCAACAAATAAAAATGTAATTTGTACCAAGTGGGTTTTCATAAACAAGATGAATGAGAATGGCGAAGTAGTAAGAAACAAGCAAGGTTGGTATGCAAAGGATACTCTCAAATTGAAGGAATAGATTTTGAGGAAACATTTGCACCAGTGGCAAGGATTGAAGCTATAAGAATGTTTATGGCATTTGCAGCCTACAAAGATTTTAAGGTATATCAGATGGATGTAAGGTCTGCATTCTTGAATGGAGAATTGGGAGAAGTATATATTGAACAACCGAAAGGATTCTGGTCATCAAATCAGCGTGACATGGTATGCAGATTGAAGAAGGCTTTGTATGGATTAAAACAAGCCCCCAAGGCATGGTATGCAAGGTTGGACAAGTATCTGACATAGATTGGGTTTAGTAAAGGTACTATAGACAGCAATCTCTACTTTAAGATCAATGATGAACAAATCCTAATTGTGGCAGTCTTTGTTGATGACATTATCTTTGGAGACAATGAAGGTATGTGCACAGTTTTTGCTGAAAAAATGCAAAGTGAATTTGAAATGTCCATGTTTGGTGAGATGAATTTCTTTTTGGGTCTACAAATAAATCAATCAGATAAAGGTATCTTTATTTCTTAGTCTAAGTATGTGAAAGAGCTATTAAAGAAGTTTGGGATGGAAGACTCTAAACTGGTAAATACTCCCATGATAACCAGTTGTAAGTTGAGCAAAAATGATGATTCACCTATGGCAGATCAGAAAAGGTATAGATCTATGATTGGAGGGCTACTCTATTTGACCCAAACTAGACTTGACATAATGTATGCAGTTTGTCTTGTAGCAAGATTTCAAGCAGAGCCGAAGGAGTCACATATGATGGCAATGGAGAGAATTTTGAGATATTTGAAAGGCACAATAGATTATGGTTTGTGGTATCCAAAGGACAATCATTTCACTCTCAGTGCATAAACTAATGCAGATTGGGCAAGAGATATGGATGACAGGAAAAGTACAAGTGGAGGTGCACTCTTTTTGGGAAAAAGGTTGGTATCTTGGTTGAGCAAGAAATAGGATTCAATATCCCTGTCTACTGCAGAAGCAGAATACATTTTAGCAGCATGTAGTTGCACTCAAGTATTATGGATGAAGCGGACTTTGAAGGACATCAGAGTTATGTATGAAGATCCAATTGCAATCTTTTGTGACAATACAAGTGCCATAAACATATCAAAGAATCCAGTAATGCATTCAAGTACAAAGCGCATATCCATAAGATACCACTTTCTAAGAGAAAAGGTGACAGAGAATGAAGTCAGGTTGGAGTATGTATCTACAAAAGATCAGATTGCAGACATTTTCACCAAACTTCTACCTAAGGATACTTTTGAGTATCTCAGAGAAAAGTTAGGGGTTATTATCCCTCCTACTCTAAACTAAGATGCACAAGAGTCTATCAGTCCGGTGGTGCCTCTTCAGATCTGGATTGATGCTTTTAGGGGTACTTCTTAGGGGGAGTAGTCAAAGAGTTCAGAAGAGAAATGGAATTAGAGCAGAAGAGTGTAAGTATGTGCCCTTTGCCATTGATGTCAAAGTGGGAGAGAAGTCATGTGAAAAACTTAGAACGAAAGAATGTAGATGTGTAAAAAGATAGGGGGGGAGAATCTTGGTTAGAAAGAAAGAGTGCAGATGTGTAAAGAGATAGGGGGAGAATCCTGTCTTAATGGCTATTGCAGTTTTTCACATCATATGTTGCCATCAATGACAAAGGGGGAGATTGTTGCAAGTATGTGCCTAATCGGTGTTGTCATTGATGTCAACATATCCTTGTTGTCATTAGTGTCAACTATGCTCCATTCTATTACTTGTTTAGAAGCTTTTTATGTTGAGGATATTGAGAAAATTGGCCCCTTCGGAAGATACAAGTGAGTTACAGTGAAGTGCAGTATAGACAGTGAGTTGTATGCTGAAGAACAGTCTGATAGATTGCTCCGCATTTCTTGCTGGTTGAATATCTTGGTCTGCAGATTGGAAGTTATTTAAAGGGATGTCTGTAGATGCTAAATCCTGAGTTTGAGCCTCCGATATGAAGAATTGAAAGAGTGGCATTCACCAGAGTAAAACTTGCTTTCTCTGATTATTGTATGGTGACAGGGAGAAAGTATTTGGCTCCACATTCCTCCACAATAAAGTATTTTGCTTTGCGGTTCTAGAGGGAAGTCTGGGATGATGATAAGTGCCTACAAATGTAGTGGTTCATGTTTTGGTGGTCTGCAAGCTATCTTTATTTTATGTCAGTTGAAGACAGTGAAAGTTTGATGTAGTGGCAGGGGAACAAACAGGACAATTGATACCATATTTCACAACAATGGGCTCAAATAAGCAACTTCTACAAGCTTCACAAGCAATCTTCTCAAGGCAATTTCCTATTTCAAGGACACAACTATGGGTTTCCAACTTCGCAAGACCAAACAATGCTTCCAATGACTCTCTTTCACCTTAGGGACTCATACACAACCATTCCAAACCTTCACTCAAGTCTGCACTCTTCACCCAAAGCACTTTGTTCCCAAGCTGCCACAATCCTAGTAGGCCTTTAAATTGGACTGTCAGGCATATCTTTTGTTACAGACTACAACTCAATACTATGAAAGGATTTTTGGATACCCATTAAGGAGTTTTAAAACATATCAATAATGCAGTATAGGGTACTTTGCAACACAAACCCCAAAAACTGACTGTCTCATTGTCCTAAAAGGGCAATTAGGCCACTTTTACAAAACAACCCCTCTCCAAACACTCCTCTAACCTCAAATTTCAATTGGAAGAGCTTAACCAGGCTACACAAATCCTAAATCAACAAACCTTATCAGGAGATAGGCCTTCCAAGAATCCAAACCATGAAACCCTCATTTTTAGCAAGTTACAAGGGGGTTTATTGAAAATCCCACTTCCCAACTATTTTATACTTTATCAATGCTTCAAAAATGTTTCAAATAGTCTGCACATGCTTCAAAATCCTTCACACAACCCTAACTCATGCTTTTTCTGCATTTTTCAACTTGAAACTTACATTTTGTTACAAAACCTAAAAATCAGGGTTACAAACTGTTCTTGGAAAAAAACCTTATAGCTTTCTTCAAAATTGGTAAAAATGACTCAAAACAAATGCAAATCAAAGTTAACTCATGTCACTACCCAATTCAGTATGTTTTAGGACATGACAGTATAGTACGGAGCCATACTATGCTCTGTAACAGCAAATTTACCAGTAATTTCTGAGAAAAACAGGGTTTTATTCATGATTTTCAATATAAACTCCCTCTCCAACATCAATAGCACTTTCCCCTCTCTTATTCGAGCCTCTTCAAGGCATATTTAAACTTCTTACATCAGAAAACAACAAACAAAACCAACCTTTGAATGGTATGACTGTTCAACTTCCTACAATTTGCATTTTTGCACTTCACACATGACAACAATTCAAAGATATAGACAACTTTAGTAAAATGACCCTCTTAAGATCCAAATTATATTCTAGATGGTCTATTTAGACCTTATTGAGTGACAAAATAAGACAAAAACACCCAAACCTATCACAAGACCAAAATTTACCATATTTACAAGTTTCAACATGGTACCCCTGCACCAAGTTCATGTGTTTCAGTGAGAAGATTCCTATGACTAAAGTGGTTAAGGTTCATGTGTTTTCTCCTGAAGATTATAACGTGCTTGTGGATGTCTCCTAATCATGTTCCTATCTTGACATTGGTCCGCGTTAAGGATTTGAGATCGTGTTTGAAGATTGTTCCCAGATAAGTGTAACGTCTAGCTAGTTTTAGCTGACTTGGTTAATTCCAGTTATTGTGGAGATTCCTTGAAGATTGTGGAAGCATGTTGTGGCGTGGAAGATTGTATTTGAGTTCTAGCTAAGGTGTGGTGTGATCTGCATACATCTTTACTTCATTCCCTTTGCATAATGTTGTATTAGGTCAGGACCTATTTTGTAAATGTTTGTAATGCCGACCTTGGAGATTGTTCCAATGGTTGATGATTGTAATGCTGACCTTGATGATCATTCCAAGGTTGATGAAGTGTATAAATACTTGTAGTTGAGTCTTGGAAAATATGTCCTTGTGCGAAGATGGGAAGATAAGGAAAGGAAGTGGAAAGGCAGAGCAGGGAAGAGTAGAGGACCCATTGTACTTCAATGTATTAATCTTAGACATGAAGAAGATGTTGACCATGGAAGTGAGCCGCCAGTAGGGTTTCACAACCCTTATTGTAATCTTTCTAGGTTTAGGGTTGAGGCAGTGAGCCTACTAGACCTAGCTATACTTCATGGCAGTGAGCCAGCATGTTCTGGGCCTGTGAGGTGACCAAGCCTGAACATCATTTTTCAAAGATTACAATATATTTTGAGAGCTAATCCTCTCCGTGGTTTTTCCCCACCTTGGAGTTTTACATGTAAAAGTATGGTGTCTCTTGTGTATAATGTTGCGTCTATGTTTAAGTTTCTGATCTCATGCGTTCGTTGTTAAATCATAATACTTGTGGATAAGTGATTGATGTTTAAATGAAGAAGTGTTCAAGTTTTTGTGACAACTGATTCACCCCCCCTCTCAGTTGTTTGGTGCATTTCAACATCTTTGTCCTGGTATGTCCACACAAGTCAGTATGAATTAGTTCCAATGGCCTTGTAGAAGAATACTCCTTGGTCTTGAATCTTATCCTTGTCTGCTTCCAATCTGTCATTCTTTGCATAAGGTGCTTGCAGGCTTGGTGATCTTTGGCATATCTCTTACTACTTGCATGGGGTTTATCTTCACAAGATTGTCAAAGTTTATGTGTCCCATCCTTTTGTGCCATGACCAACATTTATTTGTCTGTCCTAGAAGACAACTTCTTCCATGAACACCCTTTAGGTTATACAAGTTGTTTTCTGTCCTAGAACCTTTTGCCACCAATTTTCTAGACTTTGCTCTTCTAATTTCACATCCTTGTTCATGAAATATGAGGTTGTATCCTTTGCTACACAACTTAACTACACTGAGAAGATTGTGCTTGAGACCTTCGACATATAAAATATCTTATGTCTTAGATTTTCCAACAATATTTATGGTACCTTTTCCACAAATCTTTGTAGATGAATTGTCTCCAAACTTGACTCATCTACCATTCCACTTAGCAAGTTTGATGAATTTGCTCTTATCACCTCTCATGTGGCTTGAACAACCATTATCTATTACCCAGAGATTTGTTTGCCCTTGAGGATGAAATGTTGTTTAGACAATTATTGACTTTTCGACCTCATTGTTTGTCTTCTATCTTTTGGGAATGCCACTCTCCTTGTCTTGCTTAGTAAGATCTACCATTTGAGTTTTTGATTTTGCTAATCCACTTTTGCAATATCTTGCTATATGTCCAACACTATTGCAGATATGACATATCACATTGACATCCACTAGTGAAGCAAGAGAATTCTTACTTACAAAATTCCTTCTATTCATACTAGACTTGCACTCCATAGGCTTATGACCATATTTATTGCAGATGAAACAATAACCAAAGAATGCATAATTGAACCTATTTATGAAGCTTTGTCTTGCATGGAAAGATCTTTCATACCTTTTTCTTTGAAACATGATTGGAATGATATCTACTCCTTCTGGATCATCCAGATTTCTAGACTTTGCTTTCTATAATTCTTTCCTGAGTGAAATAATTTCTTTCTCAAGTTTTGTGCATTCATTTGTCTTGGCTTCAATCAAAGATTTTTATTCTTTGTTCTCTTTTCTTACACATTCCAAGTCTTCAAGTGTAGAGATAAATCCTCCTTCAAAATCAACTTCACTTTCTTCTTCATCTAAAGTCTTGTCAAACATATCAGAGATTACCATGGCCATGAATAAGGGCTCTCCTCTATCATCATTTGATAAGTAGTGATCTACTTATTTTGAGGAGCTATAGTCTTCTTTTGAAAGGAGGTTCCTTTTGAAATTGCTCCTTTTGAGACCCTTGTTGATATTTTCATTTTCTCCAAAAGGACATTTAGAAACATAATGACCAACTCTCCCACATTTAAAACATTTGAAAGGTAACTTACATTTATACTTGTCTGAACCCTTCTTCAACTTTCTCACAAAGTTTGCTTCTTCTTCCTCAGACTCACAGTGTGGACTAGATGTTCCTTCTCTCTTCACAGCTTTGAAAGCAACTTCTCTTTTGGATGTACCTTGGACTTTGTTTCTCATCTCATAGGCAGTGAGGGACCGAAATAGCTCTTCCATGGTAAGTTTCTTCAGATCTTTGGCTTCTTCAATAGCAGAAACTTTTGAATCAAACCAGTGAGGGAGAGTTCTTAGGACTTTCTTCACAACCACTGACTCATCCACATCTTCACCTAGCCCTCTGATTCCATTGACATCTTCATCTACCTAGAGAAAATAGCTAGCAATGTTTTCATCTTCTTTCATCCTTAGATTCTCAACCATTGCTCTGTAAGTTTGTAATCTTGCTTACTTTATACTATCATTTCCTTCATAGGGATTTTTAAATTTATCCCATATCTCCTTGGCCACTTTACATTGCACTAACTTGACAAGCTCTTAACTGGTTAGGCCACTTAAGATGGCATTCTTGGCTTTAACATTATTTTCATGGGCCTTCTTCTCATCTGAATCTGTAATAGGATGAGCAAGTTTAGTATAGGCATCCATTGAAGCTCTCCAAACATCATACCCTAGAGAGGTAAGATAAGCTTCCATCCTTGCACTCCAAAAGTTATAGTTGGATCCATCAAATAGTGGTGCCTTGTTAGAAGAAGACTCTCTCTGAGCCATGTGTTCTACTCCAAGATCTACCTTCAGCTATTAGGCTGCACCAAGGAACTTAGCTCTAATACCAATTGTTAGAACACTTTGATATATTGAGAGGGAGGGTGAATTAGTATATGCCACAAATTAATCCAATTCAACTTTATCTTCAAAAACTTTCTACCACCTTAAACAGATAAACAGATAATGAAGCAATTCAAAACACAACCACACAACCAGAACATAATATTTACGTGGAAAACCCTAGAAGGGAAAAACCATGGTTAGCAAGCTTCTTGGATCTACTATCCAAATCTAGCCTCACAAATAAAAATAGATTTACAAGTTTTATGGGCTACAACCCAAATGAAGCTACAACTCCCTGAATTATAGTTTTATGGCATTAACCAAAGGAAGCTACAACTCCCTACAGTGCTACAACACTTACAACAAGAGAATACAACCTTTGTACAAAACACTTGACAAATTCCACTGGTTCAATCACCTCTGCAGTATCAAGTCCTTTCACACTGACTTCAATACCTCTGTTAAAAATACAACACATACTCCTTCACACTCACACATATATCTTCGTACACTCTCTCACTCTCATACTCTTTGCAACAAACTTGATCTTCCATTTATATCCTCCACAAGTCTTCAAAAACTTTTTCCTCTGTCGACCAAGATGAACTGTGTAACATAAAACATGCAATGGCCAAACAAGTTGGCTCCCAAATCATTTTTGGTAATGTAGGAATCAAATTCCATTAAGCAGTTCATACCAAATGATCACCAGGTCCTTTTTTACCTTAGCATACTTCTCCACATTGGCGCATACTTCCAAAACCACGACGCAATCATCTAAACCTATCATGTTGGCTCCACAAGCATTTATCCTTCTACATATTAGCTCCAGACCAAAAGCGGTACCAGAAGGACACAATAACATCATGTGGTTCATACACCAAGTATTATATGACTTGAAAGATCTTCTCAAACATTCCTTTTTTCGGTAAATGCTTCTTCTTGTTGACGCAACCAAACAAACTCTGATGCCGGTATCCTTTACATACTCTGATTACACAGTCTTGATATAGAACACTAAACAATAGACTTGTGGTGCTCCTCAACACCTAAAACTTGAAATGAGATAACATACAAACAAACTAAACTTATCCTTCAAACAACAAAGCCAAATATTGTATTGCGGTGAAATGTGGTGGCTTTTACTTTCTCCCTTTCAAAACCCTAATCAGCAACATGATTTGTCCTTGCTCTGCTAACTCCGGAGAACCTCTACAGTACTGTAGAGGAAACCTAATACATTGTAGACTTAACATAATTTAGGGGTAAACCTATCTGAACAGTCCACTTGACATTGTACTCCCACATTAAATTATCAACTAAGGAGCGTAAGCTTATGATGGGTATGCACTGTATATGCACCATGAGAGACTCCTAATCTATCATCATTGTGTGAAAGAACAACTAAAATTCAATAACTTTAAACAAAACACAGTTAATGCTGAAAAGAAACCTTTCTGCACAGTAGTTGCTACGGGTACTTCAGCAATGGTTGTAGGTGACTGCTAAACTATTAACTAAAAGTAATAAATTGAATTCTCTCCTTCTATATTATCTTCCATATCTTTTGCTTTATTACATACTCAAATATATAGGCTAACAAACATCTAATAGGTGTCCCATCATTCCTTCAAACAAGGAAAATGATTATTCTTCAAATGACACAAATACAATGACTAGACAATAGAGTCCTGTTACAACTTTTCATCTAGTTGATTGGAAAAGAGTTTGTTTGAACTCTTTTATGATCAAACTGATTTGTTGGAGATTTGTTGATGTTTATAAATACATGGCAATCCATATCCATCTTTATTTCAAGTTAAAATTCAGACTATAACAAATGGTGGAGGTTGGATGAAATCTCTGCCTTCTCAGTGGCCACTTTTTACTCAGTCAACTCCCGTCATTTCATGCTCCTTTATTATTGTGTATCTCTTCAAAATCTTGCTGGGTTTCATGTTCCTACTTTTCAGATCTCCAAATCATTTTGAAAATCTAAATTTTATTAAGAAACGAGGAAGATATGCTTGTTTTACTGAAGCTACATTTTTTACTTTTTCTGCATGCCACTTTTCCAGTAACAACTACATGTTGACAACTGTCGACTTGTTTCTCTTCTTTTCAGCTACATGAACGACTCATTCCTTCCACAAATGATATTTTAATCTTTCTACAAATACTTTACATTTAATAATTATCATTCATCATAATTTAGCATCAACTAACTAAAACATACAAACGTTTATAAATCATCATTAATCATAGTTAATGCTTCAGGGAATCAAGGTAAAGTTCATAAATATCTTAGGAATGATATTATAACATCATGAACATGGATTAAATCATAAGGAATGGTGAAATAAATAGGACAAATAATAAGCTCATCATTCCCCCAGCTAAAGTTCTGCTTGTCCTCAAGCAGGAGATGGACATTGGTTAGACATGAAAACTACTAGCATGATTGCATTCTTTTTCATCAAGATAGAAATACTGTTGTATGGATGTCTCTCTATATTCTCTTAACATCTTTTCTCTTTAATTCATTCTTGAGATAACATGAATAACATTTGCTACAGCTGCCCCTAAATACTTTTGCCTTTTGTCACTTTGAGGAAATAATGACAAAGGGAAATCAATAGAACAATATGTCAATCGAAGCAAACATAGTCATGAATGTAGGAGGTAGGTATGAAAATATACAAGCAAGGTCATCCTCCTATGGTCTAGGACAACAATACAAGGCATGCATGTTTCCCCCACTTGAATAGCTGAAAGTACAGGTTCCTAAATAGCTGAATGTACAAGTCCCTCTAAGAGTGGTTGCATATTTATCATCAGTAGTTGTTGTAGGTTTCATGGCTGCTCACTGCATAAAATGTCTATCCATCCAAGGACTTCTAATGTAACTTTTAGATGTAGTCCATTACCATTGAATAAAATATGATTAGATCAATTGAACAACACCAATTGAATAGACATTCTTGATCCCATGAAGACCCAACCACCTAATGGAAACTTTTTTTGATAGACATGAATCACAACCTTGAAAAAAAAATGACTTTGGAGTATGACCAAACAACCAACTATGAATACCTTTGAAATAGTCATCTAAACAAGAAGAAATGGGGAAACAAACTACACCGGACAACACCCAACTAACTATGCTTCAATATTTGGAGAAGAAGACATCTAAGACATTGTGTAACAACACTTATTGAATGAAAAACCTATCCTAACCTACACTAACCAACAAATAAAACTTTGATTAAACAAAACCATTGACTGGTTCTGTGAAATGGCTGCCTTTCCTTAGCAACTTACAATGCTTCACATACTTGTGAGCAACCAAAAAGAGGTGCAACATAAGTAGAAACTTAATAAATAGCAGCAATACTTTTTGACATACATAAACAAACTCACTTACTACTTCATTTTGACAATACATACTTTTGTTTTGAAGGAAATAAGTAAGCTGAGACCAATCTTCTTTAACTGCAACTATGTATTTAGCTTCATCTTCAGTTGTAACTTCATGCTTGAATGCAAGCATGACTTGTGATACTTTTGTGGCCTCTATTCTAGCTAGATGTTTGATAGGACATCCACATGAAATAACAAATTTTGAACCCTCCTTGTTGGTTTCATGCTGATGGGTTGCTTCTGTTGATAGAAGCATTGAAATTTTTGCTTGATGCTCATGCTGCTCATGTTTTTGCTCTACAAAAGATATTGGTGTTGCATCTAAGGTTGAGCAAAACACCTCTAAGTAATCCCAAAATTGGTCTTCTTCAATCTCTTCTTTACTTTTCTGCATGGGAATACTAGTTTTGACTTCATAGCAGCTCTCTTCTTCAAGTAGGAGTTCTGATTTGATATCACGTTCATCTTGACCAGCAACCTTATGTATAATAACTTCTTCATTTTGCAAAACAAGGTTGTCCTCTTTAGCATCAATTCTTAAACAAAATTCTTCTATGATGCTAGAGAATATGTCTTCATTGATTTCCAATTTACTCTTTTCAAGCATATCAATCTGATCCATTTTTCTACTGCTAAATCTGATTGTGGTAACTTTCAAAATGCCTAATAACCCTAAATGCTTTGAATAGAAATTATGATTCTACAAAAAAAAGGAAGAACTTTTAAGAAACCTAAAGATTCTCATGGCTTGACACCATCCCTGGCAACGACGCCAAAAATGTATAGGAAAACTAATGCATTGTAGACTTAACATAATTTAGGGGTGAACCTATTTGAACAGTCCACTTGACATTGTACTCCCACATTAAATTATCAACCAAGGAGATTAAGCTTATGATGGGTCTGCACTGTATATGCACCATGAGAGACTCCTAATCTATCATCATTGTGTGAAAGAATAACTAAAATTCAATAACTTTAAACAAAACATAGTTAATGCTGAAAAGAAATCTTTCTGCACAGTAGTTGCTGCGGGTACTTCAGCAATGGTTGTAGGTGATTGCTAAACTATTAACTAAAAGTACTAAACTGAATTCTCTCCTTCTATATTATCTTCCATATCTTTTGCTTGATTACATACTCAAATATATATGATAACAAACATCTAATAGGTGTCCCATCATTCCTTCAAACAAGGAAAATGATTATTCTTCAAATGACACAAATACAATGACTGGACAATAGAGTCCTATTACAACTTTTCATCTGGCCGATTGGAAAAGAGTTTGTTTGAACTCTTTTATGATCAAAATGATTTTTTGGAGATTTGTTGATGTGTATAAATACATGGCAATCCATATCCATCTTTATTCCAAGTTAAAACTCAGACTATAACAAATGGTGGAGGTTGGATTAAATCTTTGCCTTCTCAGTCACCACTTTTTACTCAGTCAACTTCTGTCATTTCATGCTCCTTTATTATTGTGTATATCTTCAAACGCTTTCTGGGTTTCGTGCTCCTACTTTTTATCTTTCCAAATCATTTTAAAAATTTGAATTTCATTAAGAAACGAGGAAGATATACCTATTTTACTGAAGATGCATTTTTGACTTTTTCTGCACGACACTTTTCCAGCAACAACTACATGTTGACAATTGTCAACTTGTTTCTCTTCTTTAAAGCTACATGAACGACTCATTCCTTCCACAAATGATATTTTAATCCTTCTACAAATACTTTACATTTAATAATTATCATTCATCATAATATATCATCATAATTTAGAATCAACTAACTAAAACATACAAACGTTTATAAATCATCATTAATCATAGTTAATGCTTTAGGGAATCAAGGTAAAGTTCATAAATATCTTAGGAATGATCTTATAACATCATGAACATGGATTAAATCATAAGGAATGGTGAAATAAATAGGTCAAATAATAAGCTCATCAAGTACATCTTATCATTTTAAACTTGAATATAACATACCTCTTATTTGTATCCAACTATCCTTCAAACCGCAAGATCATATCTTCAAGTACGGAGTAATGCAGGCCATTCTACTATCTCTTTGTAATTGCAACAACACTAAACCACTGTCTTCACTCTGCTAGCTCTGGAAAGTTATGTGGTAGCTTTCATGCTCTAAAATTAGGATCATGCATACTTCATATCAATCTCTGTCTAACTTCCAAATAGTAAGGCCAAATCTTCAAATACGGAGGAATGCAAAGCATTCTCTTGAGCTTCTTCAATGCAACTCCCTGTGACTTTGATAGTTTGAAACCTTTTACACTTTCCTTCAAAACTTGTGCAATTCTTTTCAACAAGAAGCAATTAATGCAACATTCACAACACCATAGACAACATTCATTCATCAAAAACAAGAAACCACAACTTCTCCATGTTAGCATATCCTACAACTTGATAACTTTCACCTATCCATGAACTTCAGAAGATAAGGTAGAACTATGTACTGATCCAACAACCTACTCATGACTTTCATCATCATATCCTTCACCACACAACTTCTCTAATCATCACTCCTCTGTCTACTCCTCTGATCATCACTTCTATCACAACACCTCTGAACACTTACTCTGTCATCTTTGATTACCACTCTGTTGACATCATCCACCACAACTTTGTTGATATCAATGACAACATATGCAACAATATATCAATATCATTTATATATATTCTATATAAGTGAATATCTATCACCATGACTTTTGATTATAAACATAAAAACGTATACATATAAATCTTTGTGAAAAGTGAATCTTTCACTATCTAAACTTTCTTTAATCTTACTCATCTCATCTCCTAGGTTTATATCCGAGTTCTCATAAAGTTCAGTCTCCGCATTTTATATGCTAGATTTCTACACAGATTTGGTGTTTTGAAAGCTAAAAGAAACCTATGTTTGCTCAAGTATATAAAGTTAAGTGACAACTTTCTACAGACCATAAACCTCTGTGTAAACAATGTTATTCATAACATTTTTTCTAGAATTTCGTGTCTATCAAAACAACAAAGTTTACAATATATCTATGGGTTCGATGATACAAAACAATGGCATGAAAAAGTTATCTTCCAAAGTATTTCTGTTGTAAATTATAACATTTTATTGTTTATCCTTTCTGGTTTTATATTGTTGTTCAATGACATTTTTACTGTCTCTCTCTCATAAATTTGAACTCCATTATCACAAGCATTCTGTGTGTGGTTTCATAGCTTTGACAAGATAGTGTTTCACTATTTCAAACATATCTATGTTTTCAAAGTTGCCATGACCATAATATCACTATGTATAACTCTATATAATTTGCTATAAGAAATCATATCTCTGTATGTTCATATAGAATGGAAATATTGCAGTTTAATAATGGATTTTATTTTCTTATAAGAGATATCCTTACCTCAAAGCGTTGACAGTTTCCCAAAACCTGAGCTATCTTCTTCCTTATTCCCACTGCTACCCAAGCTATTTGAACACCTTCCTCTGCGTTTGTCTCTCCCCCCCAATGGATTCTTCATGAGAATAAAGCTGAGCAACCACAACTAATGCTATCCTAAGTCATGTCGAACCACAACTAACGCAATTGTTTCCATCGAGGCAAGAACAAAGCTCTCCATGTTTTTACTGCCCCACTTTCACCTCAATAACATATCCTTTTAAAATGCTTTACTCTCCATAACTACAGATATTCTTCCCGCATCTATGCCTATTTACACTATAAAGTGGCATGCATAAAAGATGGAGTTACAGATCATAATGACCACTCCTAAAATGTTCAAATAAACTCCTCCTTTCTCTGCATAACCAATGTGGAGGAAAGGAGTCGAGTGCCCACAAAATACATGAAGTGGTTTTGCATTAAGTTACAACACCACGTTCCTTAAAATGCTCATTAACTACAAATATTTGATTTAAACTTAAAGTTTATATTAAATAGATATCTAACAAAAAATATAGGTGTATACAATGTAACTTACGTTGTCTCTAACACACAATATGATATGAGAATAGGGTCGAGGTATGCTCCCCCCTCTCAAAATTGCTTAAACATCAAAATAGATAAATTAACATAATAGAATTCCAATCAGGAATTAACGATAATAAAGTAGTTTAACTACTAGTATTTATTTGTTCCAGTAATATAATATTATATTCTTTTCACAAAAAGAAATAACGACTATCGACCATTTCCTTGTCGACGATCATGTTCTAACCTGACTTAGTTTTTGACAATAACCTCAACCTAATGAATCTAGTTGACAATTGATGATTTGTTGAGTCAGAACCAAACTTAGACCAATTGGTCAAACATAACTTACCATACTCGATGAAGGTTCACTAAACTATGAAAGCATGAGACTTAGATGGCAAACAATTTGTTCTTATCCATACATATATTCTCTTCTCTTTGATGATGCTCTCCCTTTATTTCTCAGAGGGTGGAAAACTTGTTTCCTGGTGACAACTTGCAATCACCAAATTGAGATTAGTGCATCGTTAGTCAATCCATAAATCTTATGAATAAATAATTATGACATCTTATAATCACATGTCTAAATTCTAATCATATAAACATAAACTCATGATATCATTGATTTATCCTGTCATTTTCACATAACGTCAAATCATTAATTCATGCATAATTAACTACTAATTACGTGCAAGTAAAAAGTAAATCATAGTGAAAATTTGGGGTGTGACACACCTAATGAGTCGTCGGACATGCAACAACTTATAAAACAAATGATAGCTGATATCTAAAAAGGAAACCAAAAGAAGGGATACACCTTTGAATAAATTTATCCATATCCATTTGATAAATCTCTAGTCATGAACCCTTTTCCTCAAAACTTTGAATTTCTAAAATTTGACAAATATAAGGGGAAGGGTGATCCTAGAGACTGTCTTAGAGAATTCTTCATAGCATGCATGGATGTCACATATGATGATACTTACTTGATGAGACTTTTCCTTCGTAGCATAGAAGGTCAAGCCATTGAACGGTTCTCCCATCTTCTTCATGGGATCAAAACTTTCCAAGACCTTGCTAACAAATTCATAGCTCACTTTTTGATGCAAGAGCATCCCCGGTTCAAGAACAATCTTGCATCAACCAAAAAAATTTGCATTCATTTTGTTTTCTTTCATTTTCCAGTTCAGTACAGTCAGTTCAGTCAGAAGCAGTTTTTGTATTTTGGTCCGCATTCTACTGTAATTTTATTTCAGACCTTGCAGAGTAGGACTTAGCATCTAGACTTCATCATACACATCATATCCAAAATCTAGATCATTTGGATCAGTTTCTGGAAAGATATCGCTATTAGAAGATCAATTGTTTTCTCAGAACAGAGCATTCAGATAGTCTCAGACAACCAGCTAAATAGAAGACTTGCGGTGCTAAATGACACATCATTCAAGATAGTGGAACATGGCCAACCTTTCCTGAGATCCGCACCTTATTTCATTCACTTGTGGAGGAGTACAAGTTGCTTAAGGCCGACCTATCCGTGTACACACGCTACATCTCTTTCATTGGAGCTTGTAATCATCCTTGGCCGATGTGGAGGACTCTTATGATCCAGAGATGATATATATACATGTAATAGATGCTTAGGAAAACAGTTCATGATTTAGAGATAGTTAGATAGTTTTGGAATTCTTTTGTAAGGCACTTCAAAGCCATATCTTGCACATGTGTTGTAATTGGAGAATCAGGCCTGTGAAACCCATTTTGTAAGCTCGCATGTTGCTGAAATGTTAGTATTTTGAATATATGATATATTGAGTATCCAAATCTGTATTTGCATTCTATAATTGAGTTGCTTTCATTGTGTTTACTATTGCTGCACGGTCCGGACTGTTCACTCCATGGACCCTCCTAACCATGACAACACCAAGTGGTATCAGAGCGAAGTTTGAATCCTTTGGAAGCGAAGTGAGCAAAGTTGGTGAAGGCATTCTATAAGATCTTACTGTAGATAGATCATTGACCCGAGGTAGACTACCTGTGTTGTCAACCGATCGCTGATTGTGAGGCAGTTGTCACCTTGTAGCTCAATCGCCAAATTTGAGGCAGTTACACTTGATCCTAGGAAGAGATGCCACTGAGGAGAATACTTGCTATTGGAACTATGGCTGGAAGAATGGATGAGATGATGGAGATGATGAAAACAATGCGAGTTCGATTGGATGCTATTGAAGAAGATTGAAGAAGAGGACTTACACCTCAACCTAATGGTGAAAGTGATGATGAAGAAGTTTAATCCGCTGATCAAAATGAAGAAACTTTAGAAGAAGAGGAAGAATTAGATCAAGTGAAGATGTTGAGAGCTATTTCAAAGATTAGGAAAAGACCTAGAGTGGAACTACCGAATTACACTGGCAATTTGAATCCAGAGGAATTGATTGATTGGATAAACGACCTAGAAGAATACTTTAAATATGAAGAAATTGAAGATTCAGAAAAGGTGAGATTTGCAAAAACTAAGTTGAAAGGACATGTTGCTATTTGGTGGAAATAAGTACAGTTGGATAGAAATAGAAGAGGGAAAGAAAATATCATAAAATGGGATAGAATGGTGACAAAGTTGAAGAATCAGTTTATACCTACTGACTATGAGTTGGAACTGTTGAAGAGATTGCAAAACCTGAGACAAAGGAGAAATCTGTGAAAGAATATACTAAAGAATTTCATAAGATGATTATAAGGACAAGACATAGTGAAGCAAGCAAGGAGAAAGTGGCAAGATACATTAATGGACTGAGATTGAACATTCAAGAAGAACTAAGTTTCGTAAGGATGACAACATTGGAAGAAGCATATCAGTTTACCCCGAAAGTTGAAGAACAGTTGAACAAGAAGGATTAGTAGAGATAGAGAGGAAGAGGAGGTAAATTTCAGAGAGGTAGAACATTTTCCAGAGGAGAAAGATCATATGTGGAGCAAAATAGACAAGATAGCACATTCAAGAAGGAAGACAGAGATAGAAGTTCATACCAGAGGGGTAAGTGCAGGAAGATGGGGGGCCAAAAAGGGGTCTTAAGTGGCCACTTTTTTTCTGAAATCAGGAAATACTGGCCTTGGATGAGAAATTGAGCATAGTTACACTCAAAATTTGGAGATGCAACCAAAACAATGTTCGTAGTGCTCCGAGTCTACTTTCTAAACTACTATTTTGTTTTGAAAATGGCATAGATTAAGGGGTTCAAAAGAGGGAGCCACAGAAATTGGTGTTGTTTCTGTAAAAAAAACATAACATAGAATGTTTTGTGGCTCCCTCAAAAGGTCAACTTTTTTTAGGTATTTTTAAAATCGCTTCAGTGAGAAATTAGCTAATAGCATGTAGTTTATGCCCGATTTTTCTGATAATTTTTTGATGAATATTTGATTTTTTACTAATTTTCAAAGTGGACAAATCCTAAAAAATAGAATTTTGGCCGTGCTACCCCTATAAATTTTGAAATCTAATTGAAAATCATTTTTTTATTTTTTTAATATTTGTAGAATGGAGTCTAGCTTCTAAATGTGTAATTTTTTTGAAATTTAAATGAATAGTTATTTTACAATGAAAAAAAGACCAAACAGTGGTTTTTGCCTAAAAACGGACACACAAACAAAAGAAATTAAAGATGAAAGGCTTAACATTGTTAGAATGTGAAAAAAATCACATTGTCAAATAGCTAAGAGAAAGCCTAACATTACCCATGTGTTCAATTTGTTCGACCTTGAAACACGTGCAAATCTGAGGGTTAGCACGAATGAAATTATGTGAAATTTTGAAGAATATTGAAAAACACGTTTGTGACTGTTCATAAGGCACTCCAAGCCTTTGGGTTGGAAATCCAAAGCAAATCCCAAGCCCAAGGCTTGGGATTCCCAAAGCAAGAAATAACGCGAGCGCGTTATAACATGCTCGCATTATGTTTTGCCTTGCATTTTTCTTTCCCACAAGTCTGTTGTTTGTCATGTTTGACATAACGCGAGCACGTTATAATACGCTCGCGTTATGTTCCCCTCAATTTTTTTTACATTCAAGGCTATTAATCATGAGGGTTAAGGGATAAGGGATAGAGTTGGAGGATTTAGGGATAAGGGATTAGCGTTTAAGGTATAGTATCGAGCCCATTGAGGGTCTAGGAATAGGGATAGCGTTTAGCGTTTAGGGATGAGGGATGACATATTAGGGTTGAGGGTTTAGGGTTTAGGGATAGGGTTGAGGGTCGAGGGATTAGAGTTAAGGGTTGAGGGATTAGGGTTTGACATTGAGGGTTGAGGGTTGAGGTTCAAGGGTCAAGGGTTTAGGGATAGGGTTTAGGGTCGAGGGTTTAGGGTTAAAGTAGAGTGTGGAGGGTGTAAGGATTAGGGATAGGGTTGGAGGGTTTAGGGATAAGGGATTAGGGTTTAAGGTATAGTATCGAGTCTGTTGAGGGTTTAGGAATAGGGATAGCATTTAGGGTTTAGGGATGAGGGATTATAGTTGAGGGATGATGGATTAGGGTTGAGGGTTGAGGGATTAGGGTTTAGGGATAAGGTTTAGGGTTGAGGGTTGAGGGATTAGGGTTTAGGGATAAGGTTTAGGGTTGAGGGTTGAGGGATTAGGGTTTAAGGTATAGTGTTGAGGGTTGAGGGTTGAGGGTTTAGGATTAGGGTTTAGGGTTGATGGATTAGCATTTAATGTCGAGGTTAGGGTTAGAGTGTCGAGGGTAGAGGGATTAGGGATAGGGTTTAGGGTTGAAGGTTTAAGGATTGAGGGTTGAGGCTTTAGGGATGAGGGTTTAAGGCTTAAGATATAGTGTCAAGTGTTGAGGGTGTAGGGATAGGGTTTAAGTTTTAAGGGTTAAGGGTTGAGGGATAGGGATTAGGGTTTAAGGTATAGTGTTGAGGGTCGAGGAATCAGAGTTAAGGGCTGAGGGATTAGGGTTTGACGTTGAGGGTTGAGGGTTGAGGTTCGAGGGTCAAGGGTTTAGGGATAGGGTCGAGGGTCGAGGAATTAGGGTTAAAGTAGAGTGCAGAGGGTATAAGGATTAGGGATAGGGTTGGAGGTTTTAGGGATAAGGGATTAGGGTTTAAGGTATAGTATCGATTCTGTTGAGGGTGTAGGAATAGGGATAGCATTTAGGGTTTAGGGATGAGAGATTAGAGTTGAGGGATGATGAATTAGGGTTGAGGGTTGAGGGATTAGGGTTTAGGGATAAGGTTTAGGGTTGAGGGCTGAGGGATTAGGGTTTAAGGTATAGTGTTGAGGGTTTAGGGATAGGGTTTAGGGTTGAGGGATTAGAGTGAAGGGTTGAGGGATTAGGATTTGACATTGAGGGTTGAGGGTTTAGGGTTTAGGATTTAGGGTTAGGGTTGAGAGATGAGGGATCAGAGTTAAGGGTTGAGGGATTAGGGTTTGACGTCGAGGGTTGAGGGTTGAGGTTCGAGGGTCAAGGGTTTAGGGATAGGGTTGAGGTTGAAGGGATTAAGGTTTAAGGTATAGTGTTGAGGGTTGATGGATCAGAGTTAAGGGTTGAGGGTTGAGGTTCAAGGGTCAAGGGTTTAGGGATAGGGTTAAGGTTCAAGGGATTAGGGTTAAAGTAGAGTGTGGAGGGTGTAAGGATTAGGGATAGGGTTGGAGGGTTTAGGGATAAGGGATTAGAGTTTAAGGTATAGTATCAAGTCTGTTGAGGGTGTAGGATTAGGGATAGCATTTAGGGTTTAGGGATGAGGGATTAGAGTTGAGGGATGATGGATTAGGGTTGAGGGATTAGGATTTGAAGTTGAGGGTTGAGGGTTTAGGGATAGGGTTGAGGGTTGAGGGATTAGGATTTGACGTTGAGGGTTGAGGGTCGAGGGATCAGAGTTAAGGGTTGAGGGATTAGGGTTTGACGTTGAGGGTTGAGGGCATTTTCTATCAAGAACTTGATTATGAGGGCTTGCCCCTTCATTGTTATGCCTATCATATGGCGGAGCATCTGGCAAGCCCTTGCAGGAAAAAGATGTTTAGGGATAAGGGATTGAGGGATAGGGTTGAGGTTCAAGGGATTAGGGTTAAAGTAGAGTGTGGAGGGTGTAAGGATTAGGGATAGGATTGGAGGGTTTAGGGATAAGGGATTAGAGTTTAAGGTATAGTATCGAGTCTATTGAGGGTGTAGGATTAGGGATAGCATTTAGGGTTTAGGGATGAGGGATTAGAGTTGAGAGATGACGGATTAGGGTTGAGGGATTAGGATTTGACGTTAAGGGTTGAGGGTTTAGGGATAGGGTCGAGGGTTGAGGGATTAGAGTGAAGGGTTGAGGGATTAGGGATCAATGCAAAGGATGTGATGAATCTATAGCAAGACAAAATGCGAGCGCGTTATAGCGCGAGCGCGTTATAATGCGCTCGCGTTTTGTATTTCTATTGAAATGGTAAAAAAGTGGTTACCCCAGTGATCCAGGCCCACATGCTCTATTTTCTTACTAATTCTGCGCGTGCTCCGACAAAAAAAGAAGTGCTTTCATGCTATTGGGAAGTTCACATGCACATTTGACACATTGTACCACCTTTGCATGATCTTTCCACCACCTTTTCTGCTTTGCCAACTTGAGAAGGAGGAAATAACATAGTTTTCACACCAAGTTTGATATATATTTATTCAAGTTTCAATTTTTGTAGTGTTGCAATGTTAATTGTGATTCAATTTTAGGAATTTAATATTGAAAAGGAAGCAAGTGGTGAAAAACTCAAATTGTTGAGGAGTTTGATGCAAGAAGATAAAAACACTACATAATTGGGTACTCTCTCCATTCAAATCTTCATTTTTTAGGTATGTCAAGTTTTTACATGCATGTTCTTTACATTTTCCTTATTTCGGATTGAATTACTTTATCATGCTTTATCATACATGTTTAAAATAGACACATTCCCAATCAAGAAAGCAGCCTACAATCTCACATGATGCCATGTATATTTTCTACACTTGGGCTCTTTAATAATTATGTGTAATAAACAAACCTTAACATACCATGATGTCAAACTATACAAGAATAAATCCTTACAACATAAAAAAATACAATCCCACTATTATCTTGTATTCATTTCTTAGGAACTAATATTGGTCTCTTTATCATGCTACAGACAAATTCTCCGTCATGCCGAGGAAACGATCAAGAATTAAACCAACACAGGAAGAGATAGAAGCTAAGAATGCAAAGAAAGCAATGGCTATGAGGGAACTTTGTGAGAAGAGGAAATTGGACACGATAAATGAAGACATACCAATTGAAGAGGAACCACAACCATCACAAAGAGATATGGTATTGGCGGCACAAAGAGAATGAATGCAAAAACTTCGTGGTACAAGAGATTTGAATACCATAGTTGGAGACACGTCCTTTACCACAAGTCAACATGTAGGGACACCATCTACCACATCTCAAGTTAAGAGTACATCATCACTCACATGTGATGAAGGAGGTACGCCATCGTTCCCACCTCAACCTCAAGGTATGTCATTTATTCCATCTTCGATCGAAGGTATGCCATCTAACCCATCTCATTTAAATATTGATGAAATTCCTAATGTTGAGATGAATTTACCTAACTTGACACCACCTTGAATTTTGCATAGAAAGCCAAAGTATTTGATTGATATTGATGAGAATATTTTGCAGCCAATGGAAGGTAAGATTCCAAAACACACTTGTAGAAGATATGCTAATAAGATTTGGAGATTGTTCTTTGAAAAGTTAAATGAGACTGCAAGATGTCAACTATTCGTTGAAATGATGTGAAGTATAAAGTATAGGTCTATCATGAAGATTCTTGGGTTGAGAACATCAGAGGCTTCAAGTGAAAAATCTATTGTCAAGAATCTAATGAGTGCGTATGAGAGTGTGGGTAACACCTCACGCACAAAAGATAGTAATGCAACACGGCGTGTGATTACATCGACTATAGTAAGTAGTCAAATGAGGAAAGCTCGTCTCATTAGAAAGACAAGTCAAGAATTGAGAATTAATAGGAAAACTTTATCAAGAGCTGTTGGAAGACGCCAAAAAATTGAGGACACTAATGCCAATGAATTATGGGCGTTCTTGGGGAGACTACCATGAAAAGATAAACCAATTGTTGAAGCATTGAGATCACTAATTGAAGACTTTTGGAAGAATTACACAAGGGTATCTCCGAATCAAAGGGATGTGGTAAGAAGGAGAATCGGTAGTGAGAACTGCGAGCCACATCCAAAGCATTTTTTGGATGAGAGTCAAACACAGTTTTATGGTAAATTTCTAGAGAAGTATCCTCAAATTAAAATTTGTCAAAGATATTTTGAATTGCTAAAACCTTTCTATGTTAAGATAAATCACACACACACTACTTGTTGTTGTAGATTACATATTGAATTTTCTAACCATTTTGATGCTTATAGGTCTATATGTTTAGATATGCATACTAACAATGATTTGGAGGGTTGTGCCATATGTGCCCCACCAACATCTTCAAGAGACTTCATATCAAGAATTTTATGTGAAAGAGAGGAAGGTGAAATATTCTACAAGAAATTATGCTTGGATGGCACATGTCATCGTTGTGGTGGCTTGCAACATTTGCCAATATGTGAACATATGGAAATAACACATGCGGTTGGAAACGAACTAGTAGAGTTTGGCAAGTATAAAACAGTGGCATACAGTACAAAAGATGGTAAAGAAGCAAAGAGGTGTGAATTAGTTATTGAAAAGATTCTAGTGTATCAGTTTATGCCTATATTTCGTGACAGCATAGTGTATGAGTATGCAAGACATGCCCATAGAGCTCGATGGTTGGACTTGCAATTCAAGTTATGCAAGGACACATTTCTGGTTGGTAGCATTGTTTCAGTCATCAACTTTGCAGAGAACTATAGTCTACAGCCACAGCGTGAGGTGCAATCACAATATTACAACTCCACACAGGTTTCTATATTTGTGCACATCGCATTCATTCATGCGAATGATAGTATAGAGGATGACAGAAAGATCATAAGAGAGTATAATTTCTATATTAGTGATGATCGCATGCATTCTACGGAGTTTGTGCAAGGTTGCTTTCAGGTGTTCTACAATGATTTGGCTAGAAGGGGCATATCGTTCAGTCAGCATATCATATGGTCGGATAACTTTGCGTCACAATTCAAGAACTCGCAGAATTTCTATTGGCTGAGTAGGAGGCATAATTTTACAGGTATTCAACATATGTGGAACTTTTGTGAGGCCGGGCATGGAAAGGGGGAGCATGATGGTGCAGGAGCATGTATCAAAAGAGCCATAGCACGAGAAGAGTTAAAGTATAAAGACAATGCAAAGTTGATAGATGCAAAATTGATTGTCGAGTGGTGTAATGCTTCCATGGGTCCAGGTAATGAAGGTAAGTCTTTAGTTCATAGATTTTTTTGGTTTATAGTGTTAGGGTTAGCCGGCAGAAGATATCAATTAAATGCAAATAAAGATTAAACAGAGAAATGGAAATACACAGAATTAATAACAGCGAGAGACAAGATTTAACATGGTTCACCCAAACTCGGGCTACATCCACCAAACAGAGAGTCCAATATTATTATCCAGTAAATCAAACCGATTACAATCAGCAATCCCTGCAACTCAATACCACTGCAAATGCTACAATACAATACTCAAACCCTAACCCTTGGCCGCTTTTTATCAAGCCTTTTTGTCGGTTACAAAAATTAGGGTTTTCTTATGTCGGTCATAAAAAATAGGATTTTTTAAGTCAGCCCCCCGAACCCCGACGAGGATACATGGCTAGTGTACAGTACTTTCCTGATCAGTCGCCACCTACCAACAATCTTCCACTTGGAGACTGATCAGGCTCCACACCAAACAATCTCCCACTTGGAGACTGATCCTGGACGACATTGCTGCGCATGCAGCTCCCACTGGAAATAAGCACCCTGGACTCTACTGTTTAATTTTTATTATTTTCAGTCTAGAAGACCAATCGAAGCTGAAGAGGAGCTCAGCTTCTCCCTTGTCACTGCCTTTATAAACATATCCGCTGGATTTTCATCTGTATGTATCTTTTCCAGCCTTAACTGTCCATTATCCAACACCGACCGAATAAAGTGATACCTCAACTGTATGTGTTTGGTCTTTGAATGCAAGGCAAAATTCTTTGCAAGATGTATGACACTCTGACTGTCTGTATACAAAGAACTGTTAGCCTGTTGTTTACCCAATTCTTCCATGAAAGATTGCAGCCATATCATCTCCTTGCTTGCCTCTGTTGCAGCGACATATTCTGCCTCTGTGGTGGATAAAGCAACCACCTTTTGCAACCTAGAAATCCAACTCACCAATGTTCCACCTACAGTAAAGACATAACCTGTAGTACTCCGCCTGGTATCAATATCCCTTGCCAAATCTGAGTCTACATAACCTGCTAAATCAGTATTAGAACCCCCAAAACATAAGTGTTTATTAGATGTACCTCTCAAATATCAGAGAATCCATTTGACCGCATTCCAATGCTCAAATCCAGGATGACTCATATACCTGCTAACGACTCCGACAACATGTGCAATATCTGGTCTCATGCATACCATGGCATACATTAAACTTCCTATAGCTGAAGCATAGGGTACCTTGGACATTTTTTCTTCCTCCTCTTGTGTCTTTGGACACATCTCCTTAGTCAATTTCAAATGACTAGGCAAAGGTGTGCTGACAGCTTTTGCATTCTCCATATGGAATCTCTGCAACACCTTTTCAACATAAGCAGCCTGAGATAGAGTCAATTTTCTGTTCTTCCTATCTCTGCAAATTTTCATACCAAGGATTTGTTTTGCTACCCCCAAATCCTTCATATCAAATGACTGTGATAACTGATGTTTTAACTCTCTGATGTGATCCATGTTAGACCCAGCTACAAGCATGTCATCAACATATAAACATAAAATAATGTAGCTGTCATTATCCAACCTCTTAAAATAAACACAATGGTCAGAATTACACCTACTGTAGCCTTGCTCAGCCATAAAACTATCAAATTTAAAATACCATTGCCGAGGTGCTTGTTTCAGGCCATACAAGCTCTTCTTCAATCTGCACACTTGTTTCTCCTTACCTTTAACCTCAAATCCCTGTGGTTGTGCCATGTATATCTCCTCCTCCAAATCACCATGGAGAAAGGCAATTTTCATATCTAGTTGTTCCAAATGCAAATCTTCAGCAGCCACAATACTTAAAACAGTACGAATAGAAGTCATCTTGACAACTGGAGAAAATATCTCATCAAAATCAATGCCCTGTTTCTGTGCAAATCCTTTTACAACTAACCTGGCCTTAAATCGTTTCTTACCTCCATCTTCCTCTTTTAGCCTATAAACCCATTTGTTTGGTAAAGCCTTTTTACCTACAGGTAACTTACATAATTCCCAAGTCTGATTTTTCAGCAAGGAGTCTATTTCTTCTTGCATGGCAAGCTCCCACTGAACTTGTGTATTCACCTGCATAGCTTCATCATACCCTTCTGGTTCACCAGCATCTGTTAACAAAATAGAATATAAAGAGGGAGAAACCCTTTCAGGAGGTCTACTTATCCTTGTTGACTGTCTAACATTCACTGGAGTTTGTGGTATTTCTGGTTGCTGTTGCGGAGCATGAGGAGCCACTGAAACATCACTATTTGGAGTATCATCCAGCAACACATAATCCTTTTCTTTCTTCTCATGCTGCTGCAACTGATCTTTGTACAACACCTTCTCATTGAATATAACATCCCTTCTCACAATTTTCTGATTTTCAAAATCCCAAAGCCTATAACCAAATTCATCAATGCCATATCTAACGAAGGTACATTTTTTTGATTT
Source organism: Cunninghamia lanceolata (assembly GCA_027924645.1). Lineage (NCBI taxonomy): Eukaryota > Viridiplantae > Streptophyta > Pinopsida > Cupressales > Cupressaceae > Cunninghamia > Cunninghamia lanceolata. The sequence goes on along the minus strand of BSBN01000511.1, from coordinate 19,618,106 downwards.
CGCATCCAGCTTGGTTCTATTTTCAGAATCTATATGTGCAAATGCTTCACAGCCGAAGGTTTTCAGAAAAGAATAACTCACCTTCTTGCCAGTCCATGCTTCCTTTGGAATACCACAACCCAAAGGAACTGAAGGATCTCTGTTAATTAAATATACAACAGCGTTGACAGCCTCTGCCCACATGTTTAAAGGCAGTCCAACATGCAATCTCATGGTCCTTGCACGCTCCATTATTGTCCTATTCATGCGTTCAGCCACTCCATTTTCCTGTGGAGTCCCTGGAACCGTTTTCTGCCTACGAATTCCATTAAAGGAACAATAATCTTCAAATTCTTTGCTGCAATACTCACCGCCATTATCAGATCTGAGACATTTTAATCTTTTACCTGTCTCATTTTCAACCAAGCTTCTCCATTTCTTAAATGTTTCAAATACATCAGATTTCTGTCTAAGGAAATAAATCCAGACCTTCCTAGTTGCATCATCTATGAATGTAACATAATACCGAGAGCCACCGAAAGAAGATACCTGAGTTGGTCCCCATACATCTGTATGCACAAGCTCCAACTTTTCATTTTTCTTTTGCTTCCCATCTCTGAGAAAACTGACTCTCTTTTGTTTTCCATACACACAACTTTCACATAAATCCATATTAATACATTTCAGACCTGGTAAAACTTTCTTAGAATGAAGTACCTTCATACCTTTTTCACTCATATGCCCAAGTCTGTTATGCCACAGTGTTGTTTCAGAACCTACAGCAACTTTTCCAGTCTCTTCCTGCAAACCTGCAGCAACTGTTCCTAAACCTGTTTGTTTTTCCTCTATAACATCTAAAGTAGAAGGAACAATATGACCTGTACAAAGATATAAGGTGCCTACTTTTACACATTTTGCTACTACTAAGGCACCTTTTGAAACCTTCCAATTTTTATCAGTAAATGTAACAGTGCAACCTTGTTCAGTTAGCTGCCCTGCTGAAATTAAATTCCTACTGAGCCTTGGAACATGCCTCACCTCTTGTAGTAGCCAGTGATTCCCATCCTACAACTTAATCTTGATTCTTCCCTTTCCAACAATCTGACAGGGTTTGTTATCTCCTAAATAAACCAGCCCAAAATCCCCTTGGACATAATCAAGAAAATAACTTCTATGGGGCGTAGCATGAAATGAGGCCCCTGAATCTAAAACCCATGAATCATCAGCATTATCTAGGGAAAGAATCAAAGCATCATCTTCAGATTTATTACTTACCACATTTGCTTCCTTATTGCCTTCTTGTTTGTCTCCTTCTTTATTTTTTTGAGACCAACAATCTTTCTTCAGATGACCTGGTTTTCCACAGTACCAGCAATCCTTCTGTCCTCTGGTTTGGGATCTTTTGTCATTTGATTTTCCTCGTGACTTCCTATGACCTCCAGAACCTTTTCCTCTCTCCTTTGGTCTACCCCTGCTTTCTGCATTCAAAACACTGCCTGATTTGGATCCACCTGAGCTTTTCTTATGAATTTCCTCACTCAGAATAACACCAACAACATCATCAAATTTTAGGGTATTTGAACCAGAAACAGAGTTACTAACTGCCATTACCAAACTATCCCAGCTTTCAGGCAATGAACATAATATCAAGAGAGCTCTAACTTCTTCATCAAATTTTACATTTACAGAAGTCAATTGACTGACAATCGTATTAAATTCATTTAAATGACCTGTCACAGATCCACCTTCAACCATTTTCAAATCAAACAACTGCTTCATGAGAAATACCTTATTTGAGGCTGAGGGTTTTTCATACAATTTAGCCAAAGCTTTCATCAGACCATCTGTTGTCTTCGCTTTCGTTATATTGAATGCCACCGACGGTGCCAGGCACAACCGAATGGTTCCCAGTCCCTTTCTGTCAAGAAGATTCCAATCCTCATCAGACATTGTTGTCGGTTTCTTGGCTACTCCTTCCAACAGCCTCCATAAATCCTGTTGATAGAGGTAATCCTCCATCTGCACCTTCCATAACTGAAGTTCTGCCCATTGAATTTATCAACCTTCATTTTACCCTCGTCCGCCATTGCTCCCACTCAACCGTGAGACTTTCTTGTAGACGATAATCGAACACAACTCGCTCTGATACCACTTGTTAGGGTTAGCCGGCAGAAGATATCAATTAAATGCAAATAAAGATTAAACAGAGAAATGGAAATACACATAATTAATAATAGCGAGAGACAAGATTTAACGTGGTTCACCCAAACTCGGGCTACATCCACCAAACAGAGAGTCCAATATTATTATCCAGTAAATCAAACCGATTACAATTAGCAATCCCTGCAACTCAATACCGCTGCAAATGCTACAATACAATACTCAAACCCTAACCCTTGGCCACTTTTTATCAAGCCTTTTTGTCGGTTTCAAAAATTAGGGTTTTCTTATGTCGGTCATAAAAAATAGGATTTTTTAAGTCGGCCCTAAAAAAATTTCTCGGCGAACCCCGGCGAGGATACATGGCTAGTGTACAGTACTTTCCTGAGCAATCGCCACCTACCAACAAATAGATGATACTAACATTGCACCATATGAGGATTGTTGTACACTGACAGGATCAAATGAGATGCACTCTTTCAGAAGCTCAATTGCAGGTTCATGGAGTATCCATACACGAAAGATGTCATGCTTTTGTTCTTCCTGTACAATTCAAGTCTGGGATGAGTGCGAGTCAAAGGAGTGGGTTGATGAATGGCAGTTAAGTTATCTTAGCCCACTTGACACGTATCGACCCTTGATGGCACTAGAACTAACACAGATGGAATCGTCAGTTGACTTTGACCACATATCAGATTTAGTTCAACCTGGTAATATAGGGCACGTATATGCATCTAATTTCATCTAGTTCAACTAGGTAATGTCATCTTATTTTGTAGTGTTTTTGTAATGTTGACTAATTTCATCTAATTTGCTACACATATCAATGTAGGGCATGTATATGCAGTTATTGCAGATGAAGATAATGAAGAGGGAATAGATTATTACTTATGTCGTGTTGAGGCCAAAAAGAAATTGGAGGCCCCTATTACAGATGGAGAAAATATCGAATACCCTACAGGATTAGTGGTTATTACTGGAACATGGCTTAGAAGGTACCCACATAAGAGTGTTAATATTTGGCTATTTCAGAAATTTGACATGCATTAGAAGATTCTTCATTACTCGAACCTTGTCGTGGCATCCAATGTTCATTTGATAAAGTATCGGGGTAGACCTTTGAACAAAATATTGTGGAAGGTGCGTGAGTCTGACCATGAAGCAATACTTGATACAATAAAGAGTAGAGCAGACCCGGATGGTTCATTGGATTAATTTGTAAGTATTCACATTGATTTTGTAAAGTTATGTTACATTGAGTTGTAAGTATGCACATTAATTTGTAAGGTTTTTTTTTTTTTTTTTATTTCCTCCTACATTTTTACACATATGTCCACATTTTTACATCATCATGTTATGCATTTTTGGTGTCCTACTCCTGATGCGACCAAACTCATAACTCACCCTACTTCCTCTAGACACCATTTGATGATCTCTCCAACACTCTGGATCTAGGGCGCCCAATCATGATGATGACCTATATACCATTCTCCCAAGGCACTCATAATGAATGAAAAGAAGACCAAGGGCGCCCAAGCTTAGTAGACTTATTTCTTTTAATTTTGATGATCCAAACTCTTGCAATATGACATCCACTTTCATACCTTTAGATCTTCCTTCTCATATAGGGTGCCAAATCAAGTTGAAAAATCTACATAAGGGTGCCAAATTGGATGAAAGGAGACATGAAATGTGCCTTAGGACTCCATGCTAAGGTTTGAGCCATTAAAGTCTCTTGATATTAGGCGCTCATGATGATGAAACTTAGAGCTTTTTCCTTTCCTATGCGCTCATCTAAGATGTTTGAATGATAAGGAGCGCCTTGACCTCTATAATGTACATTGGGCACCAAAATCAAGGTGATTTTAAGTCACTTTGAGTCATTTGGGGTCAGTTTGAGTCTTTGAGTCATGTTGCAAAAGAGTGTCAATGTTGTCAAGTTGCACAAAGCAACTTTTACATTTTTGGTATCCTGTTCGTGATGTGACCAAATTGACTGTTCCAACACGTCTGGATGGGTACATTTACACTAGGCATGGTCCTTTTTTTCACCCAAACATGTGGAAACAGTCTGAGCTACATTGTATCGACAATATCCCCGAAGAGTCCAAAGTGCAAAAAGGCAGCAATCTTTGACGAGATGTTACTCAAAAACCGTGTCACTTAGAAACATTCCATCTGAGGAAATGTGATCATGTAAAGTGCCTCTACAATAACCTCTCTCGATTTTTTATATCTCTGAGGCATTTGCCCGTGGTGAAAGGTTTTCTGCTGCCCCAAAAATCATCAGAAGGAGGCAGTGTAAAGTTGCAAAGGGGTGTAACTTTCATCCTGCTCCTGATGCAACCAAACTGACTGTTCCAACGCGTCCGAATGGGTACATTTATGCTAGGCATGGTCCTGTTTTTCACCCAAACATGTCGAAATAGTCTGAGCTACATTGTACCAATGATATCCCTGAAGAGTCCAAAGTGCAAAAAGGCAGCAATCTTTGACGAGATGTTACTCAAAAACTGTGTCACTTAGAAACATTCCGTCTAAGGCAACGCGATCACATAGAGTGCCTCTATAATAACCTCTCTCAATTTTTTATATCTCTAAGGCATTTGCCCGTGGTGAAAGGTTTTCTGCTGCCCCAAAAATCGTCAGAAGGAGGCAATGTAAAGTTGCAAAGGGGTGTAACTTTCGTCCTGCTCCTGATGCAACCAAACTGACTATTCCAACGTGTCTGAATGGGTACATTTATGCTACGCATGGTCCTATTTTTCACCCAAACATGTCGAAACAGTCTGAGCTACATTGTACCGACGATATCTTTGAAGAGTCCAAAGTGCAAAAAGACAACAATATTTGACGAGATGTTACTCAAAAACTGTGTCACTTAGAAACATTCTATCTGAGGCAACGCGATCACGTAGAGTGCCTCTACAATAACCTCTTTCAGTTTTTTATATCTCTGAGGTATTTGCCCGTGGTGAAAGGTTTTCTGCTGCCCCAAAAATCATCAGAAGGAGGCAGTGTAAAGTTGCAAAGGGGTGTAACTTTCGTCCTGCTCCTGATGCAACCAAACTGACTGTTCCAACGCGTCAAATGGGTACATTTACGCTAGGCATGGTCCTGTTTTTCACCCAAACATGTCGAAACAGTCTGAGCTACATTGTACCGACGATATCCCTAAAGAGTCCAAAGTGTAAAAAGGCAGCAATCTTTGACGAGATGTTACTCGAAAACCGTGTCACTTACAAACATTCTGTTTGAGGCAACGCAATCATGTAGAGTGCCTCTACAATAACCTCTCTTAGTTTTTTATATCTCTGAGACATTTTCCCGTGGTGAAAAGTTTTTTGCTGCCCCAAAAATCGTTAGAAGGAGGCAGTGTATTAAGTCAAGATGAAAGCCTATTCATTCTAGGCACCTGTTGTGACCAAATCACACATCGCGTTAGAGAATCCCAAACATGCGCCTTAAAAAAGTGATGCTACAAGTGGTGAACAAAATGGGCACCTTGAAGAATTGAGCCCTCCAAGACATCTTGCAATTGCCTAAAAGTCCAAAATTTACATAAGTGAGTTAAGGCGCCATTTTCCATCTCCAGAGCCTCTTTTGAGCGCCTTAACATGGAGTGAATGTTTTAGTCTATGAAAGATTGCGCCTAAAGAATATAACAACCCCTTGAGTCACTGGGATGAACTAAGTTAACAAAATGAACTTCATTGAGGGAGGTGCACTTGTGCATCTAGACAACTCTAGTTTAGCGTTTGAGAAAAAGCATGTTTAGAGACACCCCTCGAATGAACCCTCTAGAACCAATAACCATAGCTCAAGATCCATAACCATGAGAAGATAAAGCATTAAAAAAATTCATCTAAAGGATGGGAAATACCTCTTAGATGACAAGGAATAGAGCCAGAGGACAAGGCGCACTTATTGGTCTCCATCACCTCATAAATGCGCCCAATGCAGTTGGTGTCAACTTCCCTCTTTCTAGCCTCCAAATGGCGCCTAGAGTCAAAAAAGGATTTCACTGAATAATGTTAATGTTTTGAGCATCAAACTCTGCTTGGCGCATACCTATGCTCTTGCAACCTCAAATTGGCACCTAGGGTTCAGTCATCCTCCTAAGGCGTGGTTCTGCTCCTCCATAACCCTATTTTGGCACCTAAACTTGGAAGTACCTTGAAGACTTGGATTAAGATGGAATTCACCTCCAGAATGTTAGGCGCTTGATAGAAGATAAAGGCGCTAGGGTAATAGAGCTTCAAAAGTTTGATGTCAAGTGTGAATTGAGATAATAGGCGCTCATACCAGTTGACATTACTCCAAACATGCGCCTAAGAGAGATGCAAGCCCCCAAGACCAATTTTGGAACAAGGCGCTCCATCAGAGGGTAAGATGATAATCCTTGGAAGTCAAGTGTTTCAAAGATTCTTTGAGAAATTGACAAGTTGTAACCTAGGCGCCAAAACCCCTGAGAATCCTCCTATCTGGCGCCTAGTCAGAAGAACACTAATATTGCGCCTAAGTGAATTTGAGTGTCAATATAGAGTCATCGAACCCCACCAGACGTTCATCCATGTCTCTGCCACCTTAAGGAAGCACCCAGCTTAGGATGGCACCTAGTCTGGTCTCTACTACCTTCAGTTGGTGCCTAACCCTAAGAGTCTTGCAACTATTACATCATATTGGCGCCTAGAACTCATGATGCATGAAATCAACACCTAGGTTCCAGAGAACTCATTTGGGTGCCTACTCTTGGAAATAATCGAGAGCATCCATAAACTCTAATAGGCACCTAATGTTGGCAAGGCACAACTTCAGGACGAGATCACCTCAACTTAGCGCCCCAGTCAGAAATCTGCGCCTAAGGATCTCTAGAAGGAGTTAAGGTTGTTACAATTACCTAAATGCTCATTGGTCAGAAGGGTAGCATTTGGATCCGTGTCAGGGCCCCTGGATAAGTTTGCCAACTCAGAATGAGTCATCAGATGGAATATTCCCTTGTATATGCTTCTTGGGAAACGTGCCTTGGTTCCTCTTTGTGCATTGAAAAATGTGCCTTCATTGCCTTTGGAAGGCCTATAAAAGGAGGAGCCCTCTCATTCATTTGTTATCTAATCATTTTGATAGAATTCTCTCTGCAAAGCTATTTAGCTTGTGATCTTGAGGCCTGCGAGTTTCAAGTGTTGGGGTGATGCTCCCTCAACAAGCAAGGTGATGCTCCCTTGTGATATTGTGAGGTGTTGACATTTAGTTGACATCATTGAGTTTGATTGAGTTGATCAAGTGTAGACGCCATTGTAAACATCAAGGCTTCAAGGCCTTTCTTTTGTATCTCCATTGAATAAGTTGTAACTTCATGCTATTGAAAGCATTATCCATGTAATAAGACATTGCAAGTTGATTAAGTCAAATAACTAGACAAGTACCCAACTCTAAGGTTGATTCATTCAAGTAGTTATCTTTGATGTATATCTTTGTGTTGTTGAAGTAGTTGATGAATTGATAGCAAGTAAAATTGTTTAAGTAAGGAAAAATTTTCGTAGAACTAGTTGGGTATCTTACACCATGCCTATCCATCAAACACCACAATGCAATCAAAATCCTAACAACATGCCCATGATCCAAGATCAAGTGCAATCATGCAAAGATATTATCAATCACAAGCCTATTAAGAATGGACTAGAGTCTTCTAGTACCATACTTTTCCATCAAACACCATCATTTAATCCATGGCCTATGAAGCCTATCAAAGAAAATGCAAACATCCTATGTAATACAATCAGACTTTAAATATTTGAAGTAGCCATCTACAAATATCCATTCAAACGTGGATTTATAATGCAAGTATGGATGCCATCAATAAAAAAAATTTGTATTAACCAAATATCCATATAGGCATACATCAATATCTGTCGATATAAGTATAACATATATACAAAATAGCCATATAGGCTTACAAGAATGCCATATAGGCATACAATGTCAACTATGTACAATACAAAATATATGTCCACAAATGCCATATAGGCATACAACAAAGGAACACAATAAAAAGTCATTCCCCTCTGGCTGGTGAAGAAAATAAATCATGAGCAGCCTTTGATCTTCTAGGGGATGGAGACGCGCATGTGGGTGGTCTACTATGAACCTGAGGGCTACTCCTCCTATTTAGGTCTTCCTGCATCTTTACCTGTTACAATAAAAAGTATAGACATTAATATATAGAAATTACATGTTATAAAAAATGAAACATTTAACAAAATAATCACTTACCGCTAACATATAATCTGTCTCCTTGCTTGCCTCAGTAGCAGGAATAGGCCCTGGTGATGTCATGTCCTATAGAAACCATCCAGATAGAAATTAAACTTCAAATCAATAATCTTTTTATTTTTCAAAAATAGACAACTATAACAATGAATGTAAATTGAAATTTACTAATTTGCCTCATACCCCTGTCAATGCCATGGAGCTATGAATCGCAAAGGCCACACCCTGCTCCATCTCCCTATGAACATGGGGAGGTGTCTCTACAGCCTGCATCATCTGGAAATAAAACAACATTATTCAATTACGAAAACTATAATAGTGATGCAAATCATGGCTCCTAACATACACACACGTTCATCTAAACATGGAAGTACACACAATAAAGCACACAAATCACATACAATAATTTAGTAAGTACAATTCATTCATTAAACTATTTATTTTATTACCTCCGTAAAGCTTTGAAGTCCACCACCGCTGGCAGGTGTTGCCATGAAATCTATAGTATTAACTTATTCAACATCCAAAATCAGAAATTAGAATACCATTCATATAACGATGCTATTCACATGTAATATTTATAATTGTTTACTAGTTACATACCTCGATAGTAGATGATCTGGTGAAAAATGCAGGTGGAGAACCACTGAAAACTGCATCGACGCTATGACCCTGAAATTTCATTAAAATCATGAATTTAAATTAGTTAATCTTGTATTTCAAAAATGAAATTTAATAAATTAAATTCAATAAACTTGCTAATATTTACCTGAGTATCAAGGCCGAAAGTCTCACTCAGGAGGGTATCTGTCATCACCATCTGCTCAGATGCAGATGTAGCCTGTGCAGCTGCGTCCTGACTGTCCATGGGGTCATAACCATAGGCTGACCCGTAAGCCTGGCAAGTATGCGGTGGGACCGTACTCCTCGCACTATCTCCCAACCCACTCTGTGTTGCAGGACCGGCATGCTCTATGATGCTCTGGGTCAAGGCACTAATTGACCTCAGTGTATCGACCTCAACACTCTCCTTCACAATGGAAGGGATAGAAACATGCTCGTGGGCTGGTCTGCTGATTACTCGTCTCACTACCCGTTGTGGGTCAAGACGTGCCCCTGGTCTATCCTGTGCTGAGCCCCCACCTCTACCCTGGAAGTCCCGCATATCAAAATAGTTTGGCACTTTATTGAGGACAAACTCGCAGTAGAGTTTCCTCAAAAAGTATTACAGGACCTCATTATTATTGCATGGAGGATGGTCAAAAACCATCCACCACCTCTGCCCGAAATTGTCCCTTATCGCTTGGTTGTTGCACCAATGGATAGGGAACCTCTTGCATGTAATGGGTGAAGGTTGATTTGTTTGTGGGTTTGTGAAAATTGAACACAAGTCTAATTTTGTAATTTGTAATTTTTTGACATCTTGGTATGACAACTTGTCTACATAGTAATCTCTAAACTCTCTCTTTTTATCGGTCCAACTAGTTATTTGCTTGCTAATTGAATTTACATTTGATAACATAGACTCAAGAGATTCGGCAAGCGTGGACCTATGCAAGGTTGAAGTGGAAGGATCTTTCAACCTTGCAATTATATCTTCAATTTCCTTTTTGTTGTTTTCAATTTGCCCCATTATATTATCTTGTGTTCCAGGGGCATGTTGAGGAATGAATGGAGGAGGTTGTTGTTCTGCAGGTATTTCCTCCTCAGGATTTTGTGGATTTTGAGGAGGAGGAGGAGGTGCATTAACATTTCCTGATAATTAACGAAATATACATCAAAAATCAACAAAAACCTACCTATTTAGAAAGAAATTCAAACAAAAAAATAAAGATAACTCACCCCTTTGGCGTGCTCGACGTCGCGGCGGCATTTTGGCGACGAATCGATAAGCTTTTGGTGTTGATTGGCATTTTGCAGAATGCAAGCGCGTTTTTGAGGGTTTGGAAGCCGTGGGCAGAGGAGAAAATCAAAATGAAATGAAATTCGATTGCTTTTTTTTTATTTATACTAGGTCATAACGCGCTTGCATTATGACTTAAATTTTTTTGAAATTATTTTGGCCACTTTTTGGCCCCCCATCTTCTTGCACTTACCCAGAGAGATGATAGAACTTTATACCAAGAGGAAACCCTAATTCTTACTGGAGTGAAGGATACAGAAGGGATGGAATAGGACTGGATAAGAGAACATTCAGAGGAACCTGTTTTAAATGTGGAAGTGAAGGACATAGAGCATTTGAATGTCATCAGGGAAGTACAAGTAAGAAGACAGAGAACAATGGAAGAATGGCTTATGTGGAAGAACCTATTGGATCACCTAATCCAGTTGATAAACTTGAGAAAGCAGAATCACTAGTCATGAGGAGAGCACTATTTCAAGTAGAGACAAATGAGGAACCACCGCAAGAAATTAGGAGGTAAATGTTGTAAGGTTGTAATTGATAGTGGTAGTCAAATAATTTGGTTTTAGAGGAGATGGTGACTAAGCTGAAGTTGGAAAGATTGAAACACCTTAAGCCATATCAGATAGCATGGATTTAGGATGATCATAAGGTACTGGTGAGTGAACAATGTTTGGTAAAATTTCATATTGGATCTTATCATGATGAAGTATTGTGTGATATTATGCCTAAGGATGTATGTCATATATTGTTGGGTAGACCATGGCAGTATGATAGAAAATCTATACATGATGGGAGAAAGAATACCTATACTATAATATCAAATGGGAAGAGAATTACTTTGATTCCTTTGGAAGATGAACCTAAGAGTGAAGTATGTGGGAATGCTAGAATCTGTTTGGTTGATGGAAGGAAATTTCTGGATGGTTTGAGACATGAGAATATGTGTTATGCTTTGATTCCTAAGAAGCCTAAAACCCTAAAGATAGAGACTGAATAATCACAACCGGAGGAGATAACTGAGTTGCTGACAGAGTATGAAGACATCATATCAGACAATGTACTTGAAGGATTGCCACCAATCAGGAGTATCATTTATTACATGGATCTTATACCTAGAGCTAGTTTGTCTAACAAAGTAGCACACTAAATGATACCAACAGAGAATGAAGAATTGAATAGACAGATACAAAAGTTACTAAGGAAAGGTTTGATTAGAGAAATCTTGAGTCCTTGTGAAGTACTTGCAGTGCTAGCACCAAAGAAGGATGGAGAATGGAGAATGTGTACAGACTCTAGAGCAATCAACAAGATCACAATTAAGTATACATTTTCATTGCCTAGGATGGATGACATTATGGATTGTTTGAGTGGAGCAAAATATTTTACAAAAATAGACTTGAAGAGTGGATACCAACAGATCAGAATCAGAGAAGGAGATGAATGGAAGACTGCTTTCAAGACAAATGAAGGATTGTATAAATGGTTAGTGATGCCTTTCAGATTGACTAATGCATCGAGTACTTTCATGAGATTGATAAATGAAGTTTTGAAGAAATTCTTGGGTAAGTTTGTTATTGTATAGTTGGATGATATTCTGATTTTTAGTAAGACAAAAGGAAGAACATTTGTGGCATATTAGACAAGTATTGCAGAGATTGAGAGAAGAGAAGTTGCTGATAAACATTAAGAAGCGTAGTTTCATGAAGAAATAATTGGTATATTTGGGATTTGTGATTTCTGCGGAAGGATTGAAGATGGATCGTGAGAAAGTTAGAGTAATTGTTGAATGACCTACACTTGAGAACATTGGAGAAGTCAGATCTTTTCATGAATTAGCTAGTTTCTACCGGAAGTTCATAAAAAATTTCAGTTCAGTATGTAACCCTATGACAGAGACAATTAGAGGTGACAAAAAGGACTTTAAGTGAACATCAGGAGCAAATAAAAGTTTTGAATTATTGAAGCAAAAAGTGATGACATTATGGATTGTTTGAGTGGAGCAAAATATTTTACAAAAATAGACTTGAAGAGTGGATACCATCAGATCAGAATCAGAGAAGGAGATGAATGGAAGACTGCTTTCAAGACAAATGAAGGATTGTATAAATGGTTAGTGATGCCTTTCAGATTGACTAATGCACCGAGTACTTTCATGAGATTGATAAATGAAGTTTTGAAGAAATTCTTGGGATTTGTGATTTCTGTGGAAGGATTAAAGATGGATCATGAGAAAGTTAGAGTAATTGTTGAATGACCTACACCTGAGAACATTGGAGAAGTCAGATCATTTCATGAATTAGCTAGTTTCTACCAGAAGTTCAAAAATTTCAGTTCAGTATGTAACCCTATGACAGAGACAATTAGAGGCGACAAAAAGGACTTTAAGTGAACATCAGGAGCAAATAAAAGTTTTGAATTATTAAAGCAGAAAGTGACAGAGCAACCAGTGTTAGCATTACCAGATTTCAACAAAGTATTTCAAGTAGATTGTGATGCAAGTGGAAATGCAATAGGAGCAGTAATAAGTCAAGAAGGTAGACCTGTAGCATATTTTAGTGAGAAGTTGAATGATGCAAGAAGAAGATATTCAATTTATGATCAGGAGTTCTATGCCATAATTCAAGCCTTGAAGAAGTGGAGACATTATTTGTTGCCTAAGTAATTTTTATTGTATACAGATCATCAAGCTTTGTAGTATTTGAACAGTCAAGGAAGTTGAATTAGAGACATATGAGATGGGTAGAGTTCATGCAGAGTTACACCTTTCTACTGAAGCATATGAGTGGAAATTTAAACAAAGTTGCAGATGCTTTGAGTAGAAGGAATTTGTTGACAGAGATGAGAGTTGAAGTGTTAGGTTTTGAAGAATTGAAGAACATGTATGAAGAAGCCCTTGATTTTGTAGAACCTTGGAAAGCATGTAAGGAACCTATTGTGAGAGATATGAGTAAGTGGTTGGATTATTTCATTCAGAAGGATATGTTGTTCAAAGGAAATTGGTTGTGTATACCTAGGAGTTCAATGAGAGACAATTTGATCAAAGATAAACATAGTGGTGGATTGGTAGGACATTTTGGAATTGACAAGTAGTGGCTTTGGTAAGTGATCATTACTTTTGGCCTTAGATATATAAGGATGTTAGGAAGTTTGTGTGGAGTTGTAGAGTATGTCAAGTTGCAAAAGGAAGTAGTCAGAATATTGGGTTGTACAAATCTTTGACAGTATCAGAGAGACCTTGGAAAGACATAAGCATGGATTTCATATTAGGATTGTCGAAGACACAGAGAGGACATGATTCTATATTTGTAGTGGTGGATAGATTTTCAAAGATGGCACATTTCATACTTCTAAGAAGACAAATGATGCAGTGCATGTTGCTAACCTATTTTTCAAAGAGATTACGAGATTGCATGGATTACCTAAGAGCATAGTTTCAAATAGAGATACAAGATTCCTTGGATACTTTTGGAGGACACTTTGGAAGAAGATGAAGATGGACTTGAAGTTCAGTTCAACATTTCATCCACAGACTGATGGACATACAAAGGTGGTAAATAAGAGTTTGGGTAACTTGTTGAGATGTTTGGTGGGAAAAGTAGAGTTTGCATACAATAATTTAGTGAATAGGAGCACCAGAAGAACACCAGTTGAGATTGTGATATGAACTAACCCTAGAGGAGTAGCAGAGTTGAGGGATATCAGCATGGAGAGCAAAATAAGTGTAGAGACTAAAGAATTTGCAGGACACATGGAGATAGTGCATGATCAAGTTAAGAAGCATTTGGAGGAGATGAACGATAAGGATAAGGAGCAAGTAGATGAGAAGAGAAGACACAAAGAATTTTTAGTGGGAGATGAGGTAATGGTATATCTGAGAAGAGAAAGATTTCCAGTAGTGACATATAACAATTTAAAGATGAAGAAGTTTGGACTGTGTAGGATACTCAGAAAGTTTGATTCAAGAAATGCATATGAAGTGGAGCTACCATAGACATTGGGCATATCACCTATTTTCAACATTGCAAACCTATACCAGTATCATGAAGGAGAGTTTAGTGATAGAATTGAATAAGACTTAAAGAAGCATTTACCACAGCAAGCACCAGAGCAGATTGAAGACATCTTAGACAACAAAATTGGATGAAACACCAGAGGCATGCAATACAAAGAATATCTTGTGAAGTGGAAAGGCAGACCAAAAGAAGAGTCATCTTGGATTTCTCAGGCTAAGGTGGATCATCTTGGTTTTTCTCTAGCCCCAATAAAGTGAGGGACTCACTTTTTCAACAACCCTAGATGTCTGATACAGGAGCATCCCTAGTTCAAGAGCAATCTTACATCAACCAAAAATATTTGCATTCATTTTTGTTTTCTTTCATTTTCCAGTTCAGTACAGTCAATTTAGTCAGAAGCAATTATTTTGGTCCATATTCTACTGCAATTTCATTTCAGACCTTGCGAAGTAGGGCTTAACATCTAGACTTCATCATATACATCATATCCAAAATCCAGATCATTTAGATCAGTTTCTGGAAAGATATTGCTATTAGAAGATCAACTATTTTCTCAGATTAGAGCATTTAGATAGTCTCAGATAGCGAACTAAAGGAGAAGACTTGCAGAGCACTTCCACAACTTGTGGAGCTAAATGACACATCATTTAAGATATTTTGGAACATGGCTGACCTTCCCTGAGATCTGCACCTTGTTTCATTCACTTGCAGAGGAGTACAAGTTGCTTAAGGCTGACCTATCTGTGTAGACACACTACATCTCTTTCATTATAGTTTGTAATCATCCTTAGCCAATGCGGAGGACTCTTGTGATCCAGAGATGATATATATATACATGTAATAGATTCTTAGGAAAGTAGTTCATGATTTAGAGATAGTTATATAGTTTCAAAATTCTTTTGTAAGGCACTTCAAAGCCATATCTTGCGCATGTGTTGTAATTGGAGAATCAGGCCTATGAGCCCCATTTTGTAATCCCACATGTTGTCGGCATGTTAGTATTTTGAATCTATGATATATTGAGTATCTAAATCTGTATTTGCATTCTATAATTGAGTTGCTTCCATTGTGTTTACTCTTGCTGCACAATATGGATTGTTCACTTCGTGGACCCTCCTAACCATGACTGCACCACTTTTCCTATAACATTGAACATGAAATATCCATGACCTCAAACTTTTCAATAATAAACAAAGAAATGGGGAATCATTCACTGCCTTCTTGCAACATTGGAGAAATCTTGATAGTAAGGTCCCTTGGTCTATTCCTTGAAACAATTTGTCAATCTTTTCATTCAAAACTTAAATCAGGAAATGACCTTTCACTTTCAAGTCCAATGTGCTAACAGTTTTGAGGAAATAATTGATAGGTATAACCATTGAAAAATCCCTAATAGAAAAAGGACTTGTCAAAATCTTCAAAGACAATTAAGGCTCCAACAACCAATCTACCGAAAAACCACATTTTTGGGCCAAGAATAAGAATATTGTCAATGATGGTGTCACATATTCTAAGCTTGTACAAAATGTCCAAAATCCTCCTTTAGCAATCAAATCATCATCATAAAACACAAATGTTACAATTCCCAAGAACATTCCCATACAAGTATTAAGAACTAAACGCAAATTCACAAACTTGGGAGAACCCATGTAATCTGTTTTTTGAAAACTTTTACAAGCCAACCTCATTAAGCTTCCCAAGATCAAACCTTATGAGGAAAATACCATTAAACCCCATTGGTACAATAAAAATGAGTATTGTGAATATCATAGGATCAAGGGTCATAAAACAAACAATTGCATGAGACTTAAGAACTATATCCAAGATCTTATAGATTGAGGAGATGTTACTATAGATGAAACTCCTCTAAAGTCATCAAATGAGAAATTGGGAGTATGTCAAGATCCATTCCCTCACCATGGTCAAGGTAGTTACCCCAAAAACAATCCTAATACCACCAATGAAGTCAATACTTCCCCTTCATATGATTCTGTTGTGGGTCATATTGAAGCTTATCCCTCACAAGTAGCCACCATAACCATAAGAGCCAATAATCCTAATTGTGCCATTACCACTCATCGTAGTCGAATTACCGTTCAAGGAGCCCCATATTCATCTATGCCATATTCCTAAAACTCACCTTCCAAATATAATATCTTGGATCATTTAGGAAAAACCCTCGCACAAATCTCCATCCCAGAGCCTCTTCGTACATCTCCTATTCATAAGGAGATATTGGACAAAGCCTTGCTAGAAGCTTGTGTCCCTAATGACATTAATGTCGAGCAATTCCAAACCATGGTGGGACACCTTGCATCTACTCACCACCTATTTTTTACTGAAAAAGACACACCTACTATTGATTCATTCTATAACGAACCCCTCCATTTAGAAGTAGTTGTATACACCTAAAAGTGTCCTCAGATAGCAAAACACCAATCTCTTCCACATTCTACTATTTTTCCCTAATTTTCCTCTATGGTTAAATAATTAATTTTAATTGATTAATTATTTAATTATTCACTATCCCCTTCCCCCCTTTAATTTAAATAAATAAACATTTATTTAAATTATAAGCCTTGTTCTAATTAAATAGGTCTCACCTATTTAATTTAAATAATCCCCCATAATCTCATCTCACATAACCGCCCTTCTCAAATAAATTAAATAAATGAACACCATTTATTTAATTTAAAAATCACATCCTCCACCTCATCATTTCTCCCAATTTTAAATTCACCCTTGTCCTTTAGTGGTGAGAAAACCCTAACTGATCACAACCCTTCATTTCATCCAAAAGTCAACAATGAATCCTAGCCCTTCATTCAAATAGGCTCTTCTATAAAACACCTTCTACAGATCATTTTCACCTCTCTTATCTTATGTTCTTCTTGGCTTAAAATCTGCTACAACTCTCCAATATCTTGTTGTCCCTTCACTTGAGCTTCTCAAGATTGTTGCAAAACATGCAAAATCTAAGAACATAATGCAAGGGTAAGGAGGACAATGGAGCTAGGTCAAATGTTAGCTTAGATTCTTACTTGTTTTCATGTTTATTTGACTATTTTCCAGGCTAGTTTGCACTCCATTTGGAGCTAGGGTTAGCTGTAGTTTTTTTTCTGCATGCTTGTAGCTTTTTTCCCTATCTTAGTAGTCATCCATAAACACAAAGTCAAAGGTGTCCTAGTAGATGGTGGATCAGGCTTAAACCTATGCACATTAAGATTGGTAAAACAATTGGGATAATCCATCATGGGTATTGATAAAAACATTGTCTTATGATGAAGCTAAGAGATGATCAGAGGGAACCATTAAGCTACTTGTTAAACTAGGTTCTACACTTATGGAAATCACTTGTCAAGTCTTAGAGCTTCATCTCCCTTACAATATTCTTCTCAGACATTCATGGATTCATGCCATGAGGGTTGTTCCTTCCACCTATCACCATTGCATCAAATTCCCCTATAATGACCAAGAAATTACCATATATGTTGATCCACACCCCTTTGAATATTGTCACCTATTGGAAGGTCCATATCACAAAGCCAATTATTGCCCTACCAATGACATCACTAAACCATCTCCATCCTACATTGATCCATCCACACTTGCTTCACCATCCAAATCATCCACCAGATATCCCGATATCAAGGCTAAGATTAATGACAAGGGATTGGGAGAGTATACTTTACAAGGAGCCTTTTGTGTAGGCCAACTCCCACTCTCTCCTAGAAGCTTTGAAAGACCTCATCTTAATGACTCTATTTAAACTATCACAATCAATTGCAAGCCAACCAAGTTTTCCCATTGGGGTGTACTAGATAAGGAGATCATTGATGAGAATATTTCATAATGGCTCTATAAAGACAAAGATAAACAAGATGGTCTACCTCTTGAGAAATATCCTAAAGGTTTTCATATGGCACGAAACATGTGTTTTAAAGGAAAAGGTGGCCTTGGATTACAATAAAAGGGAACTATTGATCCCATTAAAGCTACATGTACACCTAGGCAATTGGGACTAGGGTTTGGATCACAAGAGCCAACATCTCCAGAGATTGAATTTTTCTTGAGTGAGGTAGCTAAAGCATTTCCCACTTTTGAGAGTACTAATGAGGATACCTACGATGACTCCCTCGAGTGTATTTTTGAGCTATATGATTCCCTTACCATGTCATTTCTATCATCATCCTCATCCCATAACCTTTCACTTGTCTATCCCGAACTCATTGATTGGGACCAACAAGGGCCTCTCGTTTTAGAGATCTTTCAAAATAACAAGGCTATCATTGAATTCCCAAGATTTAGATCAAGAATACTAATTGGAGATCATAAGATTGGATACACTATAGAGATTAAAACTAATTCCTGCTTTGGAGAGATGGTCAAATTCCTTAGTTGCAAAAGTGAAAATATAAAAATCCCGTCCACTAGTGAAAACCACTTTGTGGCACTTTTAGATGACAAAAAAGTATAAATAAAGACATATTCGACGATGAAAACCTGCTTGAGGTACATAAGGGTGAGGAATTTGACCTTCCTGAAGTCAAGGTATATCAAGAGAGAACACCCATTCTTGTAGAAGAAACATAAGAGATGAACTTGGGAACATCTGAAGAACCAAAGATCACATTTGCAGCAACATCCCTTTGAGAATTTGAGCTACGAGAGTTGATCACATTTTTCAAAGAAAGATCAAAGAATTTTGCTTGGTCCTATATGGATATTCTTGGTTTAGATCCTTAATTGGTGCTACATCATTTAATGATATATCCTGGTGCAAAACCAATCAAACAAAAGTTGAGAAAAATGTACCCCAAAATTGCTCTGTTAGTCAAATCAGAATTAGAAAAGATCATAGCAGTTAGCTTTATCAAACCTATAGATTATCTAGAATGGGTGTCAAACATAGTTCTAGTTTTCAAAGTTACTGGGGGCATCCAAGTTTGTAGATATTTTAGAGACTTGAACAAGCATGCCCTAAAGATTATTTTCCACTACCAAACATCAATATCATAATCAACCTAACAAATTGACATGAAATGTTATCCCTAATGGATGGGTTTTCTGGATATAACCAAATCAAGATGATTGAAGAAGATTAACACAAGACTGCATTTATATGTGCTTGGGGATTTTATTGCTGGAAAGTAATGCCTTTTGGTCTTAAAATGTGGGAGCAACCTATCAAAGAGCAATGATCATAACATTTCATGATATGCTTCATAAAACTATGGAGGACTATGTTGATGATATCCTTGGTAAATCACGTACAATAGAAAGTCATTTATATGTTCTTGCAAACATCTTTGATCGCTTAGAGGAGTAGAAGGTATGCCTGAATTCGAATAAGTGTGTCTTTGGTGTCACATCTGGCAAACTCTTAGGCTACATTATCTGTCGAAGAGGTATCGAAGTGGATCCTGCTAAAGTAAAAGCTATAGTCGAAATGTCACCACCACAAAATCTAAAGGAATTATGTCGACTTCAAGGAAAACTACAATCTATTAGGAGATTCATAGCACAACTTGCCAATAAGTGTCAACCTTTCACACATCTATTGAGAAAGAATGTAGAATTTCATTGGGATGAAAAGTGTCAACAAGGATTTGATAAGGAATATGTGGTGCACACTCTAGTGGTCTGACCTTGGTCAAATATTTGTTAAGGAATAGATATTATTGGCTGACTATGGAACAAGATGCATATTAATTTGTTAATAAGTGTCTTCTTTGTCAACAACATAGTGATTTGATTCGTGTGCCTGTACAAAAATTACAACCAATCACTACACCATGGCCTTTTTCACAATGGGGACTCGATCTCATTGATAAGACATCCACACTCATCCAATGGTCATGAGTTCATTATCACCACCACTAAGTATTTTACAAAGTGGGTCAAAGCCATCTCTCTTACATACATTATTGGTAAACATATTTCTAAGTTTATCCTTCATTACATTATTTGTTGGTATGGTATACCCCAAGCCATTGTTACTAACAATGGTAAGCCATTTAAAAACCAAGAGGTTCACCACCTTTGCCATCAATTCCATATCCAACACCACTTTTCCACTCCATACTATCCCTAAAGCAATGGTCAAGATAAGGCTTCAAACAAAACTATTCTCAAGATTTTGAAGAAAACAATCAATGAAGTTGGTTAGGATTGGCATTTACAACTCAATCCTACTTTGTGGGCATATTGCACTAGCATTTGTACCCCTACAGTGTTATAAATGAAAGCAACACTACTTCAATGGAAATCTGATTCAAATAAATTTCTATAATCTTTAACTGTGTTATTAATGGAGATTGTAACACATAAACAAAATTATGCTTTACAAAAATGCAAAATCAGAAATATGAACACATAACATAATGTTTAACATGGAGAAAACCCTTTCGAGTAAAAAACTCCACACAGGAAAGAGACCTAATGTTTGTATTAATTTGAAAATGATTTACAATACAACAACACTTCAACTCTCTCCACTAGTCTTCAATCTGACAGCATTCCGGCAGCATCTGAGTACCTAAAATCTGTATTGCAGCAAAAAATACATGGAAAATACTTATAGAAACATTTTCCAACTCATCCTAGGCATTCACCTTCTCTCTCCTAAGATTCTCCAATCTGTAAACATTAATTACCATCTTACAAGCATCTTACACTTGTCCAAAAATAGCCATGCAAAGGTTGGGGGCCCAAGACTAAATCTGGCCTCTTACAACATCTTATGACATGTCATAACCGTCATATATTCCACAAAAGAGTATCTTTCCAAGATAGGAACCTTGGGCTAAATATAGCTATTACCCAAATTTCACTACAGCTCATTCAGGTAGAGCTTTGATTCAAAGTCTAAAAGGTATATTTTATCTGATCCTTATTACATTACATTCAAGTGCATAAATGGAATAATTTAAAAGATTATGATTATCAAATTATTGCATTTATTCATGTGCATGTAACATAAGAGGGATTTATACAAATTCTTTCTGATTCAAACAAATAATCTTTATTGAATGTAAAATGTACATTATCTCACACAAGCCATGAGATTAACTTTCTTATTCAATGAAATTGAAGAAACAATTTTATACATGAATAAGTAAAAATATAAACATGTGCATATAAGGATAGAGGCCAGTCATTACCTGAGAATAACTGGTTTTGGTCCTGGTGTGTAGTCCTATCGCCTAGAGTTGTCTTTGTCTTTCCAAGTCTATGTCGTCTTCGTTTCCTGCATCTGGCAAAAGAATGATGTTAGAGTAATACTCTAAGCAATGAGTGGTTGCTAACCTAACATGAACAGGTACTTATGCATGCATAAACTGCCCCCAAAATGCATTAAACAAGAAATGTATACCTTGGAGGTCTTAGAGAACAAACAAGTCATCAAACACATGCAAGGTATACAGTTATTTTCTGACAAGTTTGCTTCATGTGCAGATACAGGTGAAAATGTGTTTCTGTGTGATTCATCAGATTATATTATGAGTGGAGGAAATGTGGCTCCCACAAGGGTTGAGTCTAGCTCATAATTATGGTAGGATACATCTCAGAAGACTCTCAATAAGCTTTCCAAAAGAGTCTATACAAGGACTAATCTCATAGTTGTTAAAAACAATCATGCAAGGAGCATCAAATGAAAAGGGGAGTCATAAGCAAGCATGTAGTTATCAATAATGATCAGTTACAAACAATATATGACTGTCATAACAAGTCTATAGATGGTTTGTCTCTACATGATAGAGGTCAATCACCTTCATACGGTATAGGACAACCACATAAGCAGTCATGATGTTTAGTCACATTTTTTTAGGTATGGATCAGCCAATGGTTGACTGTGTAGAAGACACTATCAATAAATGCTTAGAGGATAATGTGCAATCAGAAAGATCTAAGAGTTGTTTCAATAATTAGCACACAAAAGAATAGTTTAACAGTCATTTGGACCCTCATAATTATCATAACTTGTTTAAAGACAGGGACATCTTAGTGGTATATGCAGGTAGAGAGCTTATGCATCCTTAGAGCTTTCATAACGGCTATAGGTTTCAAAGAGCTCTCATTTCATAGAACAAGAGTACATCATTCAGTCATCACCTGACTGTTGGGGCAGTCAGCAATCAATGAAGAACAATAGATTATAAATGCTACAAAGGAGTTTTCCCCAAGCACAGATGCCAATGAGAAGAGTTTATGTTAAAAATAAGAGAATAAGTACTGTCAAGAGGTACATCAGTGGACAGTGGCACAGTATAGGGCAACCACTGATTAGACAGTAAGCAATCACATGGTAATCCATAGTTTTTTTGCCAGGCATGGAATAACATTAAAGAGGAATAGCATAGGTATGAAAGATTGCCCTGAAGAGACAAAGATAGAACACAGACCTGACAAGGAACAGTGAACAGTGTTGATATAAAGTAAAATGCATATGTAGAGATAAGGATAAGGTTATACTTTCCTTACTGTCTTGAGCAGTCATGAGCACACCTACAGGAGCTTGGCAAAGAGACCCTAGGTAGATCAATGCAAGGACCTTCAAATGGGTAGTGGGTAGCATTTAAAGCAATGGAGATTTCCTCCTTATTCCAATAGCATGTAGAGGCAAGTAACAATGATATATCAACATGTAAGAGCAATCAACACTGTGTAAATAACAGTCATAAAATATGAAATGGAATAATCTCATTTGATAATAACTATCACAGTATTTAAATCAAGAGCAACAGAACAATTATCAGACTGACATAATGAGAGGAGGACTGTCACACATTCTTGTATGCAAGGATGTGTTACCATTGTAATAATAGTTATCTAGCTACAAGAGATTTACCATATTACAGAGTTTTTCTTTTAAGTGAATCTTTCCAAGTTCATAATAGTGAAACCCAGAAGGCAGACGCATGAAACAGTCAGTCATTGACTGTCATCTTGCAACAGCAAGCAAGGATAAGAAGTTTGTGTGAGCAGTATGCAGACAAACCGTGCATAATATAAAGCTACATGAGCATCTTCTGGTTACTGTCAGTGCATAGATCAGAAAGAAGCTAACATGCTCAGGAGAGATATAATTTTGTTCATTACAACTATTACTGGG
The DNA here is from genome assembly GCA_027924645.1 of Cunninghamia lanceolata. Classification (NCBI taxonomy): domain Eukaryota; kingdom Viridiplantae; phylum Streptophyta; class Pinopsida; order Cupressales; family Cupressaceae; genus Cunninghamia; species Cunninghamia lanceolata. The sequence goes on along the minus strand of BSBN01000511.1, from coordinate 19,594,663 downwards.
AGTTCATGTCAATGAAGATGTTATAATAATTCCTCATAAAAGCTATAACAATGCAGGTTTAGTATGGATACTACAATGAAACATGCTAAGAATACATAGAGTTGTTGCTAAGAAAGCTGAGATGGTTACTGAAATTTATATCTGTGAAGAGCTACAGAGAAGTAATCATCATGATGAGCAGAGGCAGACAAGAAGCAGTAAAATGTCAAGAGAGACTACTATGCAGACAAAAGATAGAGATTCAACTACAGACAAGGGAGTTATGGGTTATCTATAAATTTTCAACTGCTGTCATGACAATATACAACCTTAACTACTATTATGTTCCAAAGATATTCAAAAGAGACCAAGGGTATATGCAAACCCTAATGAAAGTTACCTTTTGTTTTCATTATTTTCAACATAAGAAAGCCATACTCAGGAGAAGATAACAGATAGAAGGTGTCATTTGCAGTAAGAAGAAAAGGAAGCCGATACATGTTTTCAGCATTTTCTGTAGCTTATGCATTAAAAAAACACAGTCATTTGTGCATAGAGTAAAATCATCCATCTCAGCCGTGAAGGATACAAAGTAATCCATCAAATATAGTAAAGAATGTTATAGGAAGCTATGTTTTTACAATGTTCATTCAAAAAAGAAGATTGCAACAGACTTACCTTTAGTCTTTAAATATGAGAATGTTTAAAAAAGCCGATGGAATGCCATGAGATCATCTACAGAAGGCCTCATCCATGAAACCCTTGTCAGCGGTCAGCATAGTGTAGAGCAAGTTTTTAAGAAACAAGAAATGCAAAATTATCTTCCAAAATTGCCTTTGTGTCATTTAGGGTTTCATAACCCTAGAAGGCCGATGGGCCTTACTTTTGCTTTTTTGTATTTTATTTTGCACCACTTAACACTACCCGTAGGTAAAACATGAAGAGTGAGTCCCTAGGAAATGCCACGAGGTGGCCTTGAGACATATGAAGGCTTTGTTAAGTCTTTTGTTTTTCCTTTGTGTTATGTCAAGCACTTTGGTGCCTTTTTTTTCCTTTCATTTATTTTCCTTTCAAATACGATGTAATGTAAAATAATAAAATCTAAATGATGTTCATATAAATCATTTAAGATTTATTGTTGCCTTTTAATGCAAGGGAGAATAAAGGAGAGTATGGTGGAGAATGTTTGAGAGACTTTATTACCTTTGAGGAGATATAGTTGAAATTGTGAAGATGTGGCATACACATGCCAATGACATAGCATTTTGTTTTGCCAAGGAAGAGGGGAGTTTGACTTAGTCATGTTGACAGTTTAGTAGTTGGCAGGGGATCCAGGACTGTTTCATTACTCCTAGAGTCCTTTTTAGACTTGTTTTCATGAGCCATTATGTTTGGCTAAGTCATAATGGAATTTTTCTTGTAGTTTGGGCACTTTTGGAGAGGATATAGGCCCTAGATTTTAGGATTTTTGTGGGCATTCGACCTAAATTAGTTTGGCATTCCTTCTTTTGTGGAACCACTTGTAAAGTGGTGGTTATAGTCATTTTTGTGACTCTATTGTACTCAATTTTGATTATGCTACTTGGAGATACTCATGATTTTATGGTCCTAGCTCTAGATTTTTGGCAAATTTGTAACTCATTTTACCAGTTTACTTGATGTGAAATACAGATTTTACCTTGGAGATTATTGAAGAATATTTCTACCTTCTTGTTCTTGCAAGCATTGTGCATTACCAGGTGATTGACTAAGTTATTTGTGAGATTTTTCTTTTCTCCTTTAACTTTGTCTCATTTTTATGCCTTTTTGCAAAAGTAGGAATATGCAAGTTATGAATTGTGTCTTAAAATTGCATAGAAACCTCTAGTTTGTGAAAGTTTATCTTTTCTTCTTGAAAATATATGTAGAGCAGACCTGTTCATGAAACATTTATGCATAAACTTATAGTAACATGTTGTGTATCTTCAGTATTCATCATAAGTAACCAAGTGTATGTCAGTCTTAGTGTTTCATAGCTCTTATTAGATTGGTGTATCACCCATTTTTACCTCATTTCCACCACTTTGTTTTAAGCAAGCATAGTCTTCCCCTTTTCCTCATCAAAGTAGTAGTTTAGGTGATATCCATAGGAAGCCGGCCTTCTCCGGAGGTTGACCTCTGTTCATAGAGTAACCCACAACTTTAGAGGTCTTCCCATGTTTCATCAAATAGGCTAATTTCTACAAATTAGCCAGGGTGCATATTTAGGTGATAACAATAGCAAATATACAACTAACATATCCATCATATGCATCATAGAATCTCAGAATCTTATGACAACTTGAAGATGTCATAGATTCACTTACCAAACATTATGACAGTTGTCATACATGCTAAAAATAGTATATTCCTCAAGGGAGCATGCCTACCCTCATTTACTTTGAGATTTTACAATTGCCAACTATAAATATCACTCCATAACTATCGCTGGTAACTCCAGAATTACCCCTGTTAGTGAAACTAGTACATCTCCTCATGGGTAATTACAAATTACATATAATAATGGAATAAATACAATGTTGGGATTTACAAGGTTAATGGCACCTTATCCCAACATTCTCCCACTTGACATTATACATTGTAAATCAACCCATAAAAAATCAAAATGAAAAATAATTAGGCACTAGAAACAAGGCCCATGGCCTCTCTACACCATACGAACTTCTCTGTGCTCACAGGCTTAGTCAATGAATCTGCAACATTCTCCTGAGTGTCTATCTTCTTCAGCTCAATTTCTCCATTTGCAACCAACTCCTGAACAAAGTGATACTAAACATCAACATGCTTAGTCTGAGCATGATACATGAGATTTTTGGCCAAACAGATAGCACTCTGGCTATCACAACCAATCTGAATGATCCTGCAATCAAAACCAATACCTGTACAGTCTCCTCAACCAAACTACCTCCTTAGAGACATGAGTAATAGCCATATACTCTACTTCTGTGGTGGACAAAGCAATTGTGGGCTGCCTCTTACTCATCCAACTCACTGCACCTCCAAACAAAGTAAACATATAGCCACTAGTGGACCTTCGACTATCCAAGTCACCTACCCAATCTGCATCAACAAAACCCTGTATGTCTGAAGATTTGTCAGTACTATCAGTACCAGAATAAACCAACTAATGGTTAGGAGTACCTGCAAGATATTTAAACACCCTCTTCGCATAGTTCCAATGCTGTCTACTAGGGTTAGACATAAATATGCTCAAAACTCCCACTACTTGGGCAATATCTAGTCTATTGCAAACCATTGCATACATCAAACTCGCTACAACACTAGCATATGGCACATTAGACATATCCTCAAGATCATCCTTAGTCTTTGGACACATATCTAATGAAAGCTTAGTACCAATGGGTAAAGGAACTCTAACTGGGTTACAGTCCTACATATTAAATCGCTGCAAAATAGTATTCACATACTTACTTTGTGTCAACCAAAGATTTATGTTAACTCTGTCCCTCTTGATCTCCATTCCCAAAATATACCTTATAGCACCAAGATCCTTCATCTCAAATGCACCTAAAAGTTGGGCTTTAAGTTCATTGATCATACCCTTAGTGTTGCTGAAAAACAACATGTCATCAACATACAAAGCAATAACCAGTATGGAGTCATCAACACAATAAATGTAAACACAGTGATCCTCCTTGCTTCTAACAAAACCCAATTTCAAAACAAATCAGTCAAACTTTTGATACCACATTTTGGGGGATTGTTTCAGACCATAAAGAGACTTCTTTAACCTACAAACCCAATGTTGTTTTCCTTTTACCTCAAAACCTGTAGGCTGTTGCATATATATTTCTTCTTCAAGATCTCCATGCAAGAATGCAGCCTTAACATCCATTTGCTCAATCTCCCAATCATAAGTTGTGGCAATAGATAAAATAAATCTAATAGAAGTCAATTTAGCAACAAGAGAGAATATCTCACCAAAATCAACTCCCTCTCTCTGGGAGTAGCCCTTGGCTACTAGTCTAGCCTTATACTTCTCCAATGACTCGTCTGCTCCAAAATTGTTCTTGAAGACCCACTTACATCCTATGGCCTTTCTTCCTTTGGGCAAATTAACAAGATCCTAGGTGTTACAAGAGTCTAAAGCCATCATCTCCTCCTGCATGGCTAACTGCCAAGACTCACTATCATCTACAGAAATAGCTTCCCTGTAGGATCTGGGGTTCATCGTTAAAACTCAATAAAGCATATACACAATGGAAATTTGGTGGGCTATACTTGTCAACTAGATTCCATTGTCTTGTGGATCTCCTCAAGGGTGGAGTAAGAGACTCTATTCATTCTTTTGCATGATCATCTGCACCAACTTCTTCTATAACAACAGACTCATCTTCATCAAAACTACTTGAATCTTCTTCTTCTTCTTCTTCTCCCCCCAATCCATCATTTTGTTCTTCCTAAGGTGCATCTTGCTGCTCTAAATCAAAGTCCACTCTCTTTACCTCTTCATCTTTTTCTTTTGGCTGCTCAGGTTCAGAAATAGCTCTAAGTTCCCTAAAAATAACATCTCTAGAAAAGATAATCTTGCGGGTTAGTGGATTCCAAAGCTTATAACTGGTGCAGGAGCACCCTTGAAAATCTAAAAATTCCTCACATTTCAAGAAATGTTATGTAAAAGCTTTCGAGCCATGTTAAATGAATATAGGAACGTGTCATAAAGGATCAATGTGATGTAACCGAACTGTCTGTTTTAGAAACGGTGGTCAGTTGGTGGTTCACCTCCCACCACGTAATGTAACTGTTGGCATAGGTGTCATTCTCTAGCAAAAGTCTGTATCTATAAAATAATGTGGACAGACCAAAAAGAAAGGGGGGTAGAGGTAGATGTAAGTGAGAGACAAAGTGAAAAGAAACTGTTTGTACATTCTGAAATAGAAGGTATAGAAAGATTTCGTGTTTTCCGGTCTAATTGCAGTGGATCTCGTTTGGGGTCATTCCACTGGAGGATTTCTCTGAAATCAGTGGAATGGCCCCCCCGATTTGTTAATTCATTTTATGTTCTCCCCTGGTTGTTAGTTTATTTTCTATTCTGTGTTGAAATTAGTGGTTTTATGAGTGTGGGTTGGTTGCAACAGTTACAGAGGAGGAATGGTGCATTTTGTGTATATACTACGTTGCTTGGTGAATATTCTATGTGTATTCATCAGTTGTGTCTGTAGGTACATCGCTGAACAGTTCGGGTGTCAAACAAGTCAAAAGGTATGTTCTGAAGCATCGGCGTGAGACATTGAACCTCGTCGCTGAACCATCGCATTGAACCGGTTCATTCGGTTCAATGGTTCATGGGTTCAAGGTCAAAGAATGTATGTTGGAAGCCATCGGAGTGAGTTATGCCATCGGTGGAGGGAGTAGAGGTGTCACCGATAATTAGTGTTTTGCCGATGGTAAGTCTATTAGCGTAACTAATAGCATCGGCAGGAGATTTAAAGAGCTCACCGACAGACAGAAGTCTCCCCAAAGGAGAAGGTTGAACCACCAGATTTAACCTTGGTGTTGAACCACTAGATTGAACCGGTTCATCGGTTCAAAGAATACATGGGTTCAAGTCAACGGTTCGCGTGAACGGTTCAATACAACGGTTCAATGAAGAGGTCTCGCCCGACAGATAGGTACTCATCGCTGTGACTTGAGCATCGGAGTGAGATGCAGAAACAGTGCCGATAACCTGTGGTCTTGCCGATTGGCAAAGAGAAGAAGCCACTCATCGGAGTGACTAAACTATCGGCGAAGGAGTTTTAGGGTTGGCCGACGGTGGACTGTCTTGCCGATAGGCAAGAGGGGGATTGTTTCGGTGAGACATTGGGAGAAGTCTTGCCGATATCTACTACAAAGGTCTTGTAGGTGCCGAAAGGGTGATTGAACCGGATTTTTATGCTTTATTCTGGGAGAGGCTCTGCATCAAGTGGTATCAGAGCTCAGCGAAAGAACTGGGCTATTTGTGTATTGGTATTCTGTCACTGAATAGGCAGAAAAAGTTATGGGTACTCTGTCATTGAATAGGCAGAAAAAGTTATGGGTATTCTGTCACTGAATAGGCAGAAAAAGTTATGGATATTCTATCACTGAATAGGCAGAAAAAGTTGTGGGTATTCTGTCACTGAATAGGTAGAAAAAGTTATGAGTATTCTGTCACTGAATAGGCAGAAGAAGAAAGAAGAAGAGAGAAGCAAGAAGATGAAAGAAAGAGTGCTAGAAAGGAATTTTGCTGACTTCCGGTTGCAGGTGCTGATTCACTCGCTACAATGGGCAGATGAGAGATCTGTCATGGAGCCATAGGAGATGGTTCGAGGGCCTGAGAAGAAGGTCCAGTTGGTGTCGCCAAAAGTCTTGGGGAGAGAGGCGAGAGAGGACTCCCAGGTGAGGGACAGAGGTGTTGGTGTAGCATGAAGGAGTGGATTTTAGTTGTTGCATTTCAGAGGCAGCCATTGATAGAAGGCACAGTTGAGGATGAAGAGAAATCAGCAGAGGCATCCAGTTAGCATTGAAGACATTGAGAAAGCCAAAAGACATTGCAGGCTTTTCACTGAGCATTTCCATGGGACATGGAAATTTTTTCAAGTCCGGGAGTATGGTGCAGGACCACCCTTGAAAATCTAAAAATTCCTCACATTTCAAGAAATGTTATGTAAAAGCTTTCGAGCCATGTTAAATGAATATAGGAACGTGTCATAAAGGATCAATGTGATGTAACCGAACTGTCTGTTTTAGAAATGGTGGTCGGTTGGTGGTTCACCTCCCACCACGTAATGTAACTATTGGCATAGGTGTCATTCTTTAGCAAAAGTTTGTATCTATAAAAGAATGTGGACAGACTGAAAAGAAAGGGGGGTAGAGGTAGATGTAAGTGAGAGACAGAGTGAAAAGAAACTGTTTGTACATTTTGAAATAGAAGGAATAGAAAGATTTCGTGTTTTCTGGTCTAATTGCAGTGGATCTTGTTTGGGGTCATTCCACTCGAGGACTTCTCTGAAATCAGTAGAATAGCCCCCCCGATTTGTTAATTCATTTTATGTTCTCCCCCGGTTGTTAGTTTATTTTCTATTCTGTGTTGAAATTAATGGTTTTATGAGTGTGGGTTGGTTGCAACGGTTACAGAGGAGGAATGGTGCATTTTGTGTATATACTACGTTGCTTGGTGAATATTCTATGTGTATTCATCAGTTGTGTCTGTAGGTACATCGTTGAACAGTTCAGGTGTCAAACAAGTCAAAAGGTATGTTCTGAAGCATCGGCGTGAGACATTGAACCTCGTCGCTAAACCATCGCATTGAACCAGTTCATTCGGTTCAATGGTTCACGGGTTTAAGGTCAAAGAATGTATGTTGGAAGCCATCGGAGTGAGTTATGCCATCGGCGGAGGGAGTAGAGGTGTCGCTGATAATCAGTGTTTTGCCGATGGTAAGTCTATCAGCGTAACCGATAGCATCGGCATGAGATTTAAAGAGCTCACCGACAGACATAAGTCTCCCCAAAGGAGAAGGTTGAACTACCAGATTTAACCTTGGTGTTGAACCACTAGATTGAACCGGTTCATCGGTTCAAAGAATACACGGGTTCAAGTCAACGGTTCACGCGAAGGGTTCAATACAACGGTTCAATGAAGAGGTCCAGCCGACAGATAGGTACTCATCGCTGTGACTTGAGCATCGGAGTGAGATGCAGAAATAGTGCCGATAACCTGTGGTCTTGCCGATTGGCAAAGAGAAGAAGCCACTCATCGAAGTGACTAAACTATCGGCGAAGGAGTTTTAGGGTTGGCCGACGGTGGACTATCTTGCCGATAGGCAAGAGGGGGATTGTTTCGGTGAGACATTGGGAGAAGTCTTGCCGATATCTACTACAAAGGTCTTGTAGGTGCCGAAAGGGTGATTGAACCAGATTTTTATGCTTTATTTTGGGAGAGGCTCTGCATCAATAACCTTTCACATTATCACCATATCCAATGAATGTACACTTTTCATCTTTTGGATCCAACTTAGATCACTTTTCCTTAGGCACATGAACAAAATCCTCACAACCAAAAACCCTTAAATGTGAAATAGAAGGTTTCTTACCTGTCCACACTTCATAAGGTGTTGAATCAAGATCCTAACAAGGAGATATGTTTATCAAGTAGCAAGCAGTACACACAACCTCTGTCCAAAAGCATTTATCCAACTGTGCATCACTAAGCATACTTTTGGCCCTTTCCATAATTGTTTGGTTCATCCTTTATGCAACACCATTTTGTTGTGGTGTATACGGAGTTGTCTTTTGTCTGATTATACCTTCATGCTTGCAAAACTTATCAAATTCCTTAGAGTAATATTCCCCTCCATTGTCAGATCTTAATATTTTTATCTTTAAACCTGATTGGTTCTCTACTAAGACTTTGAATTCCTTAAACTTAGTGAAAACTTTAGATTTATGCTTCATAAAATAAATCCATGTAAATCTGGATACATCATCAATGAAGGTTACAAAATAATGAGATTTTCTAATAGATTCATTATCCACAGGTCCAAAAACATCCGTATGAATAATTTCTAATTTCTCTTTTGCTCTATTGCTTTCTGAAGGAAATGATTTTCTATTTTGTTTACCAAACACACAATGCTCACAGAAATCAAAGTGCTCATCAGAATAGGAGAAACCATCCAACAAATTTTTATTCTTAATAGTTTTCAATACATTATTACTTGTGTGGCCCAATCTACGGTGCCACAACATACATGTATTTTTAGTAGTGGCCTCAGATACATAGGAGGCATTACAAACTATAGTGGCTTCAAGCTTAAACAAGTTCCCAAATTTCTTCCCTTTCACTACCACCAAGTTCCCTCTCACCAATCTGCAGCCATACTTGTCAAATGTCACATGCATTCCCAAATCATTCAACTTCGAAATTGAAATAAGATTTCTAGATAATCCAGGAACATGCAAAACACCAGGGAGGGTTTTAATCCTCCCATCACTGAAACACAACAATACCTTTCCTTTCCCGACAATCAGATATGAAGAGTTGTCACTAAGGTAGATATTACCTCCATCATATTCTTCATATGTGGAGAACCATTCCTTATGTGGGGTCATATGAAATGAGCATCCTGAGTCAACCAACCAGTGATCATTAGAAACAAGATTACATGCAGAAAGTAAAACTTCTTCACCTGCATTTGAGGACTTATCCGAAGCACTCTCCCACTGTTTCTTGGGGTTTTTGCACTCCTTCACATGTCCCCTTTTACTGCAGTTCCAACACTTAACTCTGTTCTTTTTACCATGAGTCTTAGACCAGCCCTTGGACTTGTCCTTAGCCCCTTTCTAATCTCCTTTAGGTCCCCTTTCCTTAGACCTTCCCCTGATACTGAAAACATCACCTAAACTATCCGAACTCTTCTTCCTCAATTCCTGTGATAATAGCACTGAAACACGAGCATCCAACTTCGGATCTGCAAGGTTAGCAGTGATAGCAAGGATAACATTCTCCCAAGACTCAGGTAAAGAACAAAGAAGTAAGATACATTTATCTTCCTCACTAACCTCAACATCTACTAAATCAAGCTGACTCACTAACAAATTAAAAGAATTTAAATGCTTTGCAACTGATTCACCTTCTCACATTTTCATGGAAAATAATTTTCTTTTCAAATAAAGTTTATTTACCATACTCTTGGCTTGATAGATCTCATCCAACCATTTCCACAACTTGTATGCAGTCTCTTCCTTTGTGACATTCAACAGGACAAAGTCTGAAAGACACAACCAAATGGTTCCCCGTGCCTTCTTATCCAGTCTATCCCACTCATCTTGAGACACATCATTGGGTTTCTTCTCTTTTTGAACAACCAGCCATTGGTTTCTTTCTTTCAACAAATCTTCCATTTTTAGCTTCCACAACTCATACCCCGTTCCGTTGAACTTCTCAATGTCCAATTGAGAGCTTGATGCAATGGTGGATGTAGCCATAATAACAACACAAGATCTACAAAACAAACACAACCAAATCTCCCACTGCAGCTACAACTTCCACACTACCACCCAAGAGTCAAAGCTGGCCAGGCTCTAATACCAAATGTTAGAAATGAAAGCAACACTACTTCAATGGAAATCTGATTCAAATAAATTTCTACAATCTTTAACTGTGTGTTATTAATAGAGATTATAACACAGAAACAAAACTATGCTTCACAGAAATGCAAAATCGGAAATATGAACACATAACACAATGCTTAACGTGGAGAAAATCCTTTTGGGTAAAAAACTCCACACAAGAAATAGGCCCAATGTTTGTATTAATTTAAAAATAATTTACAATACAACACTTCAACTCTTTTCGCTAGTCTTCAATCTGACAACATTCCGGCAACACTTGAGTACCTAAAATCTGTATTGCAGCAACAAATACATGGCAAATACTTATAGAAACATTTTCCAACTCATCCTAAGCGTTCACCTTCTCTCTCCTAAGATTCTTCAATCTATAAATATTAATTACCATCTTACAAGCATCTTACACTTGTCCAAAAATAGCCATGTAAAGGTTGGGGGCCCAAGATTAAATCTAGCCTCTTACAACATCTTATGACGCGTCTGTTAGACCGAACAACTGAGAGGGGGGGGTGAATCAGTTGTCCCACAAAATAAACCCTTTTTGCTTTTAACCTTCTTTATTAACTTACTATCAGATTAATGATGTAAACATTAAAGCATGGATCAACAACATATGAGCATAAACATAAGCAATACACTTGACACCAAGATTTTGACGTGGAAACTAGTTAAGGGAAAAACCACGGTGGGGGTTAACCCACAAAGATTTGTACCCTGTTTAAAGTACTTTAGAAAAATAGAAGGCACATGCCTTTCGGGCGCACTGCCTAGAGGTTACTACTCAAAAGAGAGGCTCACTGCCTACATAATTTATTTTAGAATAGAAAGAATTAACTGAGAAATATCATCTACTTCATGCCTGGTTCAGTTTCATTGAATGCTCACAAAATTTCTGCTTTGCCCCAAATACTTCTTCTCTAACTCTTCATCAAAACAACTCTTGTTCTTCTGCTTCTCTTTTTCTCTACTCTACCTTTTGATCCTTTCTTCAGATTGTATTGATTTCTCACAAGGATGATTTTCCATGACTCATCAACAAGTATTTATACGCTTCATGAACCTTGGAATGAACATCAAGGTCGGCACTACAAACATCTGACTTAGTGAGAATCACTAAGCTGTTAGCCAAACATAACTAGGACTTAAATCTTCCTTGATCAACATGCCACGCTTCATAGAATTGCTCTTAGATCATTCACAACATGCTTGAATCATGTGGTCGACCAAGACTGGGAAGAACAACAACACCAAGAAGACAATATTCATTGACAAGCTCAAACTTCAATGTGGACCTCCCACATAGTAGTCACACAATCCAGAGACTTCCACAAGCACATTGAATTAAACAAAAACATCCACACTCCTCCAAATCATTTGAATTACTTGCATCTTCCTCTGAAACCTCAAGAACACTATCTGCCATGACTGTCACATTAGAAAGATTGCTTGTGGACCTCCAAACTACAAACCACTTGAATGGATGACACACACTAACTTCCCAAACCTGCCTCTAGATCCGTAAGTCATCATTTGACATATCTGGAACAATCCGGACCTCTTTTCTATCACTCTGTCTCTTCTAAATATTACGGGAACTAGTTCTACTCAGATGGCCATAACTTCTTTAGATCTTAATGCGAACCTCTCAAATCTTAACTGGAGCTTCTTCAGAAAAACCTCTACATAGCCATCTGGTCTACATACATTGATCTTCATTAATTTTCACAATATCCTCAACAATCTGGTCTTCTATATAGGCAGCAAATTAGGATACAGTTGACACCAATGACAACAGGAATATGTTGACATCAATGACAACACTGCTTAAGCACATATTTGCAACAATCTCCCCCTTTGTCATTGATGGAAACATATGATGTGAAAAACTAAATTCAACCATCAAGACAAGAATTTCTCCCCCTTTCTCTTCTCACTTCTGCAAATACTTTCTTTACTGCTCCCCCTTTCATCAGCAACTAGTTTTTCACATGAACTTCTCTCCCCCTTTGACATTAATGGCAAAGGACACATATTTGCAATCTTTTCTCCCCCTTTTTATTTCATACTGATCTCCAAAATTTACATACTAACTACTCCCCTTGAGTAGTATCTCCTTAACATCAATCCGGATCACAAGATATGACTGTGAATTCCACCGGACTGATGCACTTTAGTGCATCTTAGTTCTGATCAGGAGGGGTAATAACCCCTAACTTCTCTTTGAGATAGTCAAAAGTATCCTTGGGAAGAGGCTTAGTGAAGATATCCTCAATCTGATCTTTTGAAGACACAAACTCCAACTTGACTTCATTCTCATTTACCTTCTCTCTCAAGAAATGAAACTTGATAGATATATGCTTTGTATTTGAATGCAACACCAGATTCTTTGAGATGCTTATTGCACTTGAATTATCATTGAAGATTGTGACTGTCTCCTCAAACACAATTCTGATGTCTTTCAACATTTACTTCATCAACAGAACTTGAGTACAATTATTTGCTGCTTCTATATACTCTACCTTTGCAGTAGATAGAGATATTGCCTCTTGCTTTTTGCTCATCCAAGAGACCAATCTTCTTCCCAAGAAGAATGCACCACCACTAGTACTTTTTCTATCATCCACATCTCCTGCCCAATCAGCATCTATATATGCATGAAGAGTGAAGTCATTATCCTTTGGATACCACAATCTATAATCAATTGTCTCCTTGAGATATCTAAAAATTCTTTTGACTGCCACAACATGGGATTCTTTTGGATCAACTTGAAATCTAGCAACAAGTCCAACTACATTCATGATGTCAGGTCTAGTCTGAGTCAGATAGAGCAATCCTCCAATCATTGATCTATACCTTTTCTGATTTGCCTTGGGGGAGTCATCATCCTTACTTAACTTGCATCCAGTTACCATAGGTGTACCTACTAGCTTTGAGTCTTCCATTCCAAACTTCTTCAACAATTCTTTCACATACTTGGACTGAGATATGAAGATACCTTTATTTGACTGAACAATTTACAGACCTAGGAAGAAATTCATCTCACCAAACATTGACATCTCAAATTCACTTTTTATCTGATCAGCAAATGCTTTGCACATACATTCATTTCCACCAAAAATTATATCATCAACAAAGACCTCAACAATCAGGATGTCCTCATGATTAATCTTGAAGTAAAGATTACTATCAGCATTACCTTTGCTAAATACTATCTTAAGCAAATATTTATCCAATCTTGCATACCAGGCTCTTGAGGCTTGCTTGAATCCATACAAAGCTTTTCTCAGTCTGCAGACCATATTTCTTTGATCAGACAATTGAAAACCTTCCGGTTGTTCAATGTAGACTTCTTCCTCCAACTCTCCATTCAGGAATGCTGATTTGACATCCATCTAATAAACTTTAAAATCTTTGAAAGCAGCAAATGCAAGAAATAATCTAACTACTTCTATTCTTTCCACTGGAGCAAAAGTTTCTTCAAAATCAATTCCTTCCACTTGGGAATAGCCTTTGCATACCAACCTTGCTTTGTTTCTTACAACTTCACCATCTTCATTTGGTTTATTCTGGAAGACCCATTTGGTTCCAATCACATTTTTGTCCTCAGGTCTAGGATCCCAAGTGTGGTTCTTTTCAATTTGCATCAATTCTTCTTCCACTGCTTTTACCTAGTTTTAATCATTGCAGGCTTCACTTACTAATTTAGGTTCAATCTTTGAAATCAAACAAATCTCCTCTTGATCTTCAGAAAATTTTCTCCTAGTTCGAACACCTTTACTCTTATCTCCTATGATCTGATCTTTAGGATGATTCAGTCTTACATACTTGGGAGTTTTGGGAATTGTTTGAACTTCTATTTCTTGAGCTTGTTCCTCAACATCTGTACTATCCTCTTGAGTTCCTGGAGTTTTCAGATCAATCTGGATCTGAGTCTGGGATTGAACTTGCCTTCCTTGACTTAGATTTTCATCTTGATCATCTAAATCATATCCGCAAGACTTGGAATGTCCTTCCTTGCTCTCATCAACTCTAACATTAGCACTTTCAACAATCTTTTTCAACCTCTTGTTAAAGCACTAGTATGCTTTGCTTTGAGTAGAGTAACCCAAAAAAATTCCTTCATCACTTTATGCTTCAAACTTGCCTAGATCCTCATCTCTTTTGATATATAATTTACTACCCAAAACTCTAAAATATCTCACAGTAGGAGAATGACCAAACCAGAGTTCATAAGGAGTCTTACCAGAATTGCCTTTGATCTGTACCTAGTTAAGAGTGTAGACAGCAATACTCATAACTTCTCTCCAAAAAAATCGTGGAACATTTGTTTCCATCATCATGGTCCTGACAGCTTCTTGAATGGTCTGGTTCTTTCTTTCTACAACTCCATTTTGTTGAGGAGTCCTAGGAGTAGATAACTATCTTTTTATTCCATGCCTTTCACAGAATGTATCAAACTCACCGGAGGTAAACTCTCCACCTCTGTTGGATCTCAGACACTTTATCTTCACACCAATCTCATTTTCAACCATAACTTTGAACACTTTGAATTTGTCAAGAGCTTCTGATTTTTCTTTTAAGAAAGTTACCCACATCATCCAGGAGTAATCATCAATCAACAACATAAAATATCTATCTCCTTGCACACTCCTAATTATAGCAAGACCACATAGATTAGTATGCACAAGTTCCAATCACCCACTTGAAAATTGTTCTTTACTTTTGAATGATGTTTTGCTCTGTTTGCCCAATTGACATTCTCTACACATGCTATCAGGTTTAACAAGTCTTGGAAGATCTCTCACAGCCTGAGTAGAACTTATCTTGACAATGTTATCAAAATTCACATGGCACATTCTCCTATGCCACAACCATCTTTGATCTGTCTTAGCAATCAAACAACTTTTACCAAAACTACTTAATTGAAAGATGTTACCTCTAGTTTGTGTACCAAATGCAATTTTAGTTCCGAAGCTTTCCAAGATTCTGCATTTGCCATCCTTGAATCAGAGATCATAACCCTTGTCAATCAACTGTCCAACATTGAGAAGATTATGCTTTAGCCCTTCCACATACAAAACATCATTGGTATTATTCTTGCCATCAAAAGAGATGGATCCTCTGCCACGAATTCTCCCAGCTAAGTTATCTCCAAATTTAACAAGCCCACCTTCATATTTTTTAAGGCTTATAAACTTACTTTTATCACCAGTTATATTATGAGAACATCCACTATCAATCACCCATTGATCCTTTTCAACAACCTGAGTAGCCAAGGCACTTTCCATATTTTCACAGCTAGCAGATTCAGTAGACACCAGATCTTCTTCTTTGATAGCAATGAACACCCAATCATTTTCAGTGGAACCTCCATGATCAGATTCATCATCTATGACTCCTTCTCCAGCTTCTTGGACATAGTAACATTTCTTCTGACCTTTATATCTGTTAGGGTTTGGTTTTGAAAACCTCTCGAGACATCTTGAGGCAAAATGACCAATCTTATTACAAGCAAAACATTGAGTGGCAACTTTCCTTCATACTTACCGGATCCTCTTGGCATTCTTTTGGCAATAAGAGCTTCAAGATCTGCAGTCTTGATTTCATCATCTTCAAGATCCTTCCTTGCCTTCACAAATCTGTTTGATCTTGCAGAAGAGATTTCACTCGGATCATATCTTTGTTTTCCATATACACTAGCCTTGAATGCAGATTCAAACTTAGGAAGAGAATCACCAAATTCACTTAATTCAAAAGCTAAAATTTTGCCAACCAGCTGATTTCTTGTAACTTCTGAGATAGTCCTGATCTCCTCTATAGTAGCAACCTTATGTTTGTATGAATTAGGTAAAGATCTGAGCACTTTTGCCATAATCTCTGATTCTTCCAAAGTTCCACTAGCACACCTGATACCATACACAAGTTCATTTATTTTTTGCATGTAGATTGTGATGTTTTAATCTTCACTCATCCTTAGATTTTCAAATTTTCCTCTCAGACTTTGCAGCTTGGCACATTTGACAAATTCATCGCCTTCATACAGATTCTCCAACTTTTTCCAGATTTTATGAGCAGTTTTTAGTCCAAAGACATTTGTCATTTCTGAATCAGTCAGGGCACTCAACAAGGCTTCTTTAGCACGAAGGTTATTTTCAGCATCTTTGAGTTCATCTGGAGTTGACGGACCCTTCTCTAGAGGATTATACTCATCCTTAGTTAACACCCAATATGCTTCACCCATGCATTGCAAATGGCACTCCATACAACTCTTCTAAACAGAGTAATTTGTTCCATCAAATCTCAGACTATCCTTCTTGTAGGTCGACATCCTGGATCTCCTCAAGTGGTCAAGCTTCTTTTAGAGGATCTTGCTCTGATACCAATTGTTAGACCAGACAACTAAGAGGGGGGTGAATCAGTGGTCCCACAAAATAAACCCTTTTTACTTTTAACCTTCTTTATTAACTTACTATCAGATTAATGATGTAAACATTAAAGCATGGATCAACAACATATGAGCAGAAACATAAGCAATACACTTGACACCAAGATTTTGATGTGGAAACCCAGTTAAGGAAAAAACCACGGTGGGGGTTAACTTGCAAAGATTTGTACCTTGTTAAAAGTACTTTAGAAAAATAGAAGGCACATGCCTTCGGGCGCACTGCCCAGAGCTCATTGCTCAAAAGAGAGGCTCACTGCCTACAAAATTTATTTTAGAATAGAAAGAATTAACTGAGAAATAGCATCTACTTTATGCCTGGTTCAGTTTCATTGAATGCTCACAAAACTTCTGCTTTGCCCCAAATACTTCTTCTCTAACTCTTCATCAAAACAACTCTTGTTCTTCTACTTCTCCTTTGCTCTACTATGCCTTTTAATCCTTTCTTCAGATTGTATTGTTTTTGCACAAGGATGATTTTCAATGACTCATCAACAAGTATTTATACGCTTCATCAACCTTGGAATGAACATCAAGGTCGGCACTATAAACATCTAACTTAGTGCGAATCACTAAGCTGTCAGCCAAACATAACTGAAACTTAAAATCTTCCTTGATCAACATGCCACGCTTCATAGAATTGCTCTTAGATCATCTGCAACATGGTTGAATCATCCAATCGGCCAAGACTGGGAAGAACAACAACAGGAAGATGAAAATCTTCATTAACAAGCTCAAACTTCAATGTAGACCTCCAACATAGCAGTCACACGATCCAAAGACTTCCACAAGCACATTGAATTCAACAAAAACATCTGCACTCCTCCAAATCATCCGAATTACTTGCATCTTCCTCCGGAACCTCGAGAACACTATCTGCCATGACTGTCACATTAGAAAGATTGCTTACAGAACTCCAAACCATGAACCACTTGAATGGATGATACACACTGACTTCCCAAACCTACCTCTAGATCCGCAAATCATCATTTGACATATCTAGAACAATTCAGACATCTTTTCTATCACTCTGTCTCTTCTGAATATTGCAGGAACCGGTTCTACTCAAATGGCAATAACTTCTTTAGATCTTAATGCGAACCTCTCAAATCTTAATTGGAGCTTCTTCAGACAAACCTCTACATAGCCATCTGGTCCGCATACATTGTGTTGGTGCCTGCATAAACATTTAGGTTTCAAGCATTTTAATATGTAGGCACCTTCCAAAAGATTTATAAAATTCTAACTCTTTCGGCCTCTGCAATTGAAAAAATGCAAAAAACAGAGTTAAAATGCATGTATCTTTGTATATACAAAGAGGTTTGTATATACAAGTGCTGATGTGCATTGGCGGGCTTGCAAAATTTCCATCGGCCTTTGAAAAAATGAGTTATATGCATTTTTGAATGCATATCAGGCTTAAAAAAGTGCATATGCAGGAGGGAATCTTTCGCAGATTCCCGGGGATATTCTCTGCTTGTATATCGGGCTTGTATGTCTGAACATACATCGGCTACATGCATTAGAAATGTACAATGAAAAATATACAAGGGTGGAATATGCATCAAAGATTCCTGGAATATTCTACGGATGTATCAAGGGTTTGCTTGTATATTGTGTTGTATGTTCACACATACAAATGAAAAATGTACATTGGGCGCATACATTGAAAACATGCAAAGAAAAGATAAATTGGTGGGGCCCGCGGATATGCAAAACAGGATGTACATCGCGTGGCAAATATACAAGTCAACATGCAAGAGCACAAATGCAAAAGCAGGCATACAAGCTGGATTTCGAAGGGTTCTTCCAATCCGACTCATAAAGATATGGAGTCTGCGCCTTGTATGTATATCCGCGTTGTATGTTTACACATACAAGCCGATATACAAGGAAAAAACATACAGTCCGGACCCGATTGAAAATCAAATGCAATGAATAGGGTTTGGGGTCCGCGACATGTATATTGGGCGCTTGTATGTGCTGATATACATTGCAAAGATATATAAAGCCAGATTTCAAAACAACTTCAGCATGCTTCATAAATTTTGAAATCCGCGCCTTGTATGTATAAGGAGAATGCATATGCACATGCACAAAGAAGATATGCAAGGAAAGATGATGCAAAGCGGACCCGATGGTGATTGTGATTTGTTCTATGGAGATTTGGGTTCCGCCTTGTATATTAAACAGTTGTATATGCATTTGCTCTTGCATATACAAAGGATTTTGGAAGGCAAAAAGGTAGGCGATTGTATATGCATTTAAAACATATAAAAAGGCGAAAAAGACAAAATGAAGGGTAGAAAAGTCAGTGATAGGAAAAAGCCGCCTACGTGGCACGATATCATTGGCTCTTGACTTTTCTGCAGGATTTTGAGCCGCAGATCTCAGCAATGGGAGATGATCAACGACCATGTTTTAAAACTTCAGCGAGGGTTTTTCCTTATATGTGGCTTCATCTTGAGTGGGAAAAATTTGGAAACACGCAATTGCAACACTTCCAAGAGGCCGTGGGTAGGTTGATCATAATGGCGGTTTGCAGAGTGCATGGTGGGTGGAGCGACGGGCCAACTACCAGATTTAAGATGAAAATCTTTGAGTGGCAGCACATTCCCTGAGCCTATCTGCTCCTCCCTCTTCCTCTCTGCTGCATTCATTATTTTGGGTGCCAATTTGGAGATGCAATGCATCTGGCGAGATTTTGATCTGCCTTGTAATTAATTTGCTAAGTACATAGTTTTGCTATAAAATGCAAACTGTGTTACTCATTTGTGGTTGTTGAAGACCTGGGCATTTTTGTGAAAATAATAAAAAACAGAGCTGTTCTTGGCTGTTCTATCTCTTTTTGTAGTTTATGAGTTGCACCTGAATGTACATTGCAGACATTTTCAGTTTTAGTGTTGTTTTATATGAAAAATGCTTATTGCATGTGTCTAGCTGTCACTCTCCATTTGTTGCATGCATTTCTTCTTCTGAATTTGGTTGCTAAGGGTTCCTCAAATTCTAGAATACAGATTTATGTATTGCATGCTTGATCTTTAGACTTTCATTCAAGGAGTGGATTAAATTGTTTTAGGTTGAGTATGGAGGAGATTGTATGTCAACTGGGATATCTGTAAGTAGAGACAGTTAAATACCCATTCTTGGGTGGTGTTTGTAAGGCAAACATCAATCTAACCCCTTGAAACTTGAATCCAAAGTGCAATCCGTTCTTGTGTATATGTCTAGTTGACTCCTTGCCCTGAGATAGGCACCGGTTTGCCCTTGTGCAGTCGTTATGATCCAAAACCCCCTGTCTTGCATCTAAACCATCAAAACAATCATTCCATATTTCCAACCTGTTAGTTGTAG
The DNA here is from genome assembly GCA_027924645.1 of Cunninghamia lanceolata. Lineage (NCBI taxonomy): Eukaryota > Viridiplantae > Streptophyta > Pinopsida > Cupressales > Cupressaceae > Cunninghamia > Cunninghamia lanceolata. The sequence continues at coordinate 19,574,733 of BSBN01000511.1, read as the reverse complement.
GAGTAGGATTAGGAACCCCCTACATACTCTCATCCATAACCAGACAAATATGTCCAAGAATGTTTCCAACCTTGGTCCACACATGAGAGTATTCTGCCTGTTATTGTAAAGCTATATCTTTGTGTCATTGGGTGAGTCAAGTGTTACATCTTTAGCTATAGGGATACCCCCCTTGGTGTGACAGAACCAGAAGTGAAGGGGAGGCAGCTCATGCAACCTCCTGTATTCGTTGGCCGAATCTAACTATGCATTGGAACTGGCAAACCCTCTGCTGATTCGGAAGAAACACCAACACATTGATCTTCATTAATTTTCTCAATATCCTCAACAATCCGGTCTTCTATATAGGCAGCAAATTAGGATACAGTTGACACCAATGACAACACTACTTAAGCACATATTTGCAACGTCATAACCATCATAGATTCCACAAAAGAGTATCTTTCCAAGAAAGGAACCTTGGGCTAAATATAACAAATATACAACTAACATATCCGTCATATGCGTCATAGAATCTCAAAATCTTATGACAACTTGAAGCTGTCATAGATTCACTTACCAAACATTATGACATTTGTCATACATGCTAAAAATAGTATATTCCTCAAGGGAGCATGCCTACCCTCATTTACTTTGAGATTTTACAATTGCCAACCGTAAATATCACTCCATAACTACCGCCGGTAACTCCAGAATTACCCCTGTTAGTGAAACTAGTACATTTCCTCATGGGTAATTACAAATTACATATAATAAATGGAATAAATACAATGTTGGTATTTACAAGGTTAATGGCACCTTATCCCAACATATAGGAGCCACACCATATTCTCTTGTCTTTAGTTCTGAAGCTATTTTACCAATTGAGATTAAGCTTCCCTCTTTAAGGGTATCAATGTAACATTTCATTGATGAGGAAGACTATAGAGTATCTCGGTTGCAAGAATTGGAATTGCTAGATAAAAGGCATCTCAATGCTCTTAATCACCTCATGGGATATCAAAATCATATTCATCATAGCTACAACAAGAGACTCAAAGAAAACAAATTTGAAGTTGGTGATCTTGTACTTAAGGAAAATCAAAAGAATCTTCAAGACTGAGATAAGAAAGGGAAATTTGAGCCAAATTGGTTGGGACCTTTCATAATTATTCTGGAGCCTATAAGCTTTCTACACTTGAGGGCCAACCCATTCAGGAACCTATCAACATTATTCACCTCAAGAGGTTCTGTGCCTAACCTGCGGGGTATCTCAATTATATTATTAAAAAAAATCAAAATAGTAAAGAGAAATAATTTCTCCTATGGTGGAAACCACTTCGGTGGCCCCTTAGATAAGTACCATGGAGTGAAAACATGTTTACAAGCGCCATGTGTAGTAGCCTTGCATCTACCATCTTATAGATAACCACTTTGACTTCCACTTTCCATTCACTCATCTAGGTCTCATCTCTCTCCCACGTCAACATCCATTTACCTTATCATTGTCCTATCATGGCTTGAAATTTTTACTTAGTGTCATTTCTTATCATACCATAATAAGACATCCATTATTACATACAATACTACCTTATCCATCCATATCATAATAAAACCCTATCACTTGGGGACACATTACTGACACCTAGTTATGGTATGGATTGTTCTCCCAGTTTCCATAATACATTGGAAGGTAAGTCTTTAGATTAATTCTCATGCATTTCATCCCCACAACATATCCAAAAATACAAAAAAAAAATCAAAATAATTCAAAAAACACAAAAAAACCAAATATCGCAAAAATCCAAGTAATAAATCACAATGCAAGTCATCCTTCATCCATACAATTTTTACATTACACCATAATAAATTATTTCCATCCCTTTCCATAATAAATGCTAAATTCACATTTTCGCCCTTTTCATAATAAAACACTTGACATTCAAACAAAATAACAACCATGCGATACATTGTGCCTTAACAAGAATCACAAGCACTACTCCACATTTTGAAATAATAACTAAGTCATGTTATCAATTGTCATATCATTTGATATCACACATCATCATCAAGCCTCATCTAGGGATATATCATTCACGTCATCAGGAGCCTATCCAAACATCATCCAAATCTTTGGCAAGAGATACAATGGATGTGTGAATTGTGTTGTCATTTGGTCTTTTATTTTTATTTTTATCTTTTCTATCTTCTTCTCATGCTTTGTCAAAACCACCTAGAGATCCATTCATATCTTGGTGCGTTACGACTAGCAGGGAATGGGGCATAGCATTTTGCATGTTTGTTGGATATTCTTATTACTACAGCTAATATTCATATCTTGTGTGTAGTGGAATAGCTTTTGCATACCAGTCTTCCTTTGCATCTAAGGTCATTTCATACCTTTTTTGTATTTAGACTTAATGCTTTAAGTTCATTCCTCACACGTCTAGACAAGGTTGTATTATGTTGGGCATCTATAAGGATACTCTTTTTTATTTGTAGCATCAAGTCCATGCAAAGGATACAAGGTCACCTTGGTTCCTTATACCTTGGTGCATAATATTCTATTGCTATATCAAATTAGGACTGCTCTACATATTTTACCAGCATAACCATACCCTTCTGATACCTATATCTATAACCTATCCATTTTCATATCCTATTCTATAGCATTCATTTTCACTCACCTATCATCTATGATACCATATCAACTCATGTTCAATTAATATTCATCCTCACATTTCATCCTAATATTTATCCTAACATTTCATCTTAACTTTTCATCATAACCTACCCATCCTCACATTTCATCCTAATGTTTCATTCTACTAAGTACCATGGCCAAAATAAGAATCCATCATCATGTCACTCCATTGTCTTGTCAATCACAACTACACATTATCCATAATCCATTATCATTTCTATAACTATATCTATCTAGTTATAATCATTATCCATAGCCATACCATTTGCATAATTATTATCATTCATTATATCCACATATACATCATCATAAAATAAAACAAGTACATATCCATATCTCTACATACATTTCTATATCTATATCCATGATCATATTTATAATCTATATCCCTACACATACATCATACATATGTCACATAAGAATCATCAAATCATAGTCCATGACATCATAAGTCCATTAACATCCTAACATCATGTCAATCACATCATATAAAGATTATCATCTATATAACCACAAATCCATAAACATCATAGTCCATATAATCATAAATCCATACATCATCATATACCATAGAATCATCATGAATAAACAATGCAATCACATCATCAAAACTAAATAATAAACCATAAAACCATCATATACGCTGTCAAAAATCTATGTCATCTCATATATATAGTACAAAAATGGTCATGATACGATGTCTATGTACAAAAGGCTTTGCAGAGCTATCAAAATATATCAAGCCCATAGGCATCAAAATACATCTATGCATTGTCATGACGAGCTACCTCCCTTTGAATGTGTTGATGGCATAGGTTGTGGTCCTAATATCAAAGGTGGAGGAGGGCATGGTCCTTGAGTCTCTGTGGCCCATCCTAATGGTCCTGTCGATGGTGAACCCTATGCCCCATGATCCCTAGGTGGAGGAGGTCCCATGATTGATGGTCTTGATCTAGCTGATCTAGTAGCCCCTGATCTACTTCGCGTGCTAAAACTAGGTGCCCTATGACCCTCTAGAATCACACTATGACATAGAGTATGATAATACTCTACTCTTTGAGTCACAGTGATCAACTTGCCTTGTACCATCATCATATTGGTCCACATCTGACTCATGCCTCCACCTGCCAGTATACCCTATGTTGTATCACGCTCCTACTGGAAACGTGTAGCTAAGGCCTCTGTAGTCACGCTATGAGCCACAACTGTGTCACTCTCTATCCTAAGGGCATCTCGCTCTACTATAATCTGCTATAATAAGCCATCTCCACCCCACCTCCCACTTGAACTTGTACTTGCCCCTGTAATGCCTGTACATGTCCTTGTAGAGTTTGGATTTGAAGTCTGACACTATCCCTCTCCACTGTCACAGTAGAAAGAAGACCTTGTACTCACTCAACCTCTACTTGAAGGCAGTCACATGAAGCTCGTACTATCTCTATATCCTCTCGCTCCCCCACAGGAACACCAACAATCTGAGAAACCTATCCTCCATCATCTCCACCAACAGGTCTCTGACCTCCATTGCCATTACCACCTCCTCCAGCCTATCCTCCAACACCTCCCTCTACTCGTTGTATGACCCATCTTTAGAATGGAGGCACTACCACCTGTCCAGCCTGTGTCCCTGGAATAATCAATCAAACTGGCCTATGAGTGACCCAACATGCATTATAATCTGGGATCGTACCTGTATCCTCCATATCATCCCCCAGTGTTACCTATTGTAAAGGATTCAATCCCTGAAACTTTGCAAGTGGGATCTAAGGACCTAGAGCCAGTCCCCACAGTCCAACATCCCTAGTAACTCTAAGAAAGACAAACTCATGTATAGGAGTAGTCTACCTCTCATCGAACTGTCGAAGCACTCATCTAGGCATATACCTCCTACAATCTGTATTGTCCTACCAAGGATGTATCTAGTCTGTCACACATACGACAATTGCTCAGTTTCATCTCCCACGCCTCACACTTCCTCCATGGCCGCCATGTAACCATGTCTAACTCATACCAAATTTGTCTCCAATAATCGATATCACCTACATTGCAATAATGTAGTATCCTTGCATATAGCCAATAATAAGGATGCTCCTCACCTCTCACCCGATCACATAATGGCCTCAAGACAACAATGTGCTCCCATGCCCGTACATGAAGTAGCGTCACTCCACACCCAATGTACTAGCTCCTGCTGTAGACACAACTATGCAAATGTCTATATAAGTGTGCCAAGATGCAAGAACCCCATGTGAAAACCTCTCCATCCATCATCCGCTCAATTACATCCCCCCATCCTATCACAAAGTACCTAGCTCGTCATCCTGGTACTAGCACATATAAGATCAATTCTGTAATAAATAGTGGCAGTGAGGCATCTACCTCCACTTATGTCAAATCCAATTGTGTGCCCTCAATTAGTAGATCATCATTTGTAAATACTCTCTCCAGTGCAGCCACTCTAGTATCCAAATCATATCTGACTAAGGACCCATGAATCAAAATCCTCAATATCTACCATACGTCCTCCAATGTCACCATCATCTTACTGGTGGGTAGGAGAAATGTGCTCTCTCTCTATGCCATCTATCAATGAGTGTGGTCATCATGGTTGTGTGTGCCTTGATCTCTAACATTAGAGTAATATGGATCATCCTGATCACACCTAAGAACTCCTGCTCCTCCTCAGTAAACCCCATAAACAACCTCATGGTCCTCGACCACCTAACTCACAACTGTATCACCACTGGTTACTCCTTCATCCATCCAAATCACCCAGGCATATATTTTTCCTGTCAAAACCTACACCCTTTTTCTTAACTACAAAAGCACATCTTTTTCATGCATAGACACACTTTTACACACAGGCACACTATTTTTTCTCATAGGCACACTATTATGCACAGGCATGTTGTTTTCCAACCTCGACACTCTTCCATTGCGAAAGCGTGCCATTTTCTATCCTAGGTGTTATTCCATGCGAAAGTGTGTTGTTTTTATGCCCAGACACACCTCCAAACAAAAGCATGTTATTTTCCCTCATATGCACTCAACGCAACTACACAGGCACACTTTTTTTCACACAGGTGCATATTTCACATAGGTGCATTGCGTTTCCACACAGGCACGCCACCTAACCATATGGATGCACTTTCATAAAGTCACGCCTACATTTTTCACCCTTTTCCTAGCAATTATGACACCTAACCTACCCCTTAACCTACCCAAAAGTCCCTAGGTTTAGTTACATACCGCTCTACCAGCTCCTAACGGTTGCTAGAAGGTCCTGACCCTCTCATCACGATGCCTATGTCAAGGAATAACCACTATGTCTGCCATCACTTTTTATCTTTTCTTCTCTCTCTAGATTTTCTAAAGCTTGTGAGCTCAAATGAGGAAAGATGGGGCCCCTGCCACTATTTGTAGGTCCCCCAAGCCAAAATTTTCATCCTTAACCAATATTATTTATCCCTGGCCTCCTCTTTTCACCCCCAAACCTCTGTTCTCATTTATGTTTCATCCCATTCACCTTTTACCATCCTCATCGACCATTTTCACTTCGTCACCTTTCCTTCGAGATTTTTTCTAATTTTTTTTATATTTTTGAATAAACTCTAGGGGGCATCCATTATCCATTGATCCTTTTTCCATCACTGACCAGGGCATCTTTTTTATTCTTTGACATGACGCCACCTTACAGGACGCCATATTAAAGACGGGTAAAATGTAGACATCTGAAAATGACCATGTATTCACCTTCATTTTCAACACATTCTTAACATCACTTTTCATTCTAACATGTCCTCTAAATTATTTAAATAATTTATCCCACTTTCATTAATCTATTTTTCCCATATTAAATAAATAAATTTTATTTATTTATTTAATTTACCATTTCCTCTTAAATTAATTAATAAAGCCCATTCACTCCTAACAATTTCCTCTCCATAAATTAATTAAATAATTCTATTATTTAATTAATTTACCCACTTACATCCTGTTTAAGGTGAAATTTGATGAAGAGGATTTGTTTGTGTTTAGGGTTGATTTTGCTAGTTTGTATGAATTCTCCTTTCACCTCTAAACATTCAAGGACTTCAGCCGAGTAGGAAGTCTACTACAGGCTTTTGGTCACTCAGAATATAGGGGAAAATTGGAATTGTGTGATTTAGCTGTTCAATTAAGCCCAATTATGCTCAAAACCCTAATGATGTAAATTTGGAAGCAAATGAACAGATCACAAAAAATGCTCACACACAGAGATATCAAATGACAATCAAATGTGTACTAGATTTCAAAGTTTAGAAAATGGAAAAGTTGAGGACTAACGAGCGGGTGCCCTAGTCCAGTGCCATAACTTTTGTCAGAATCTGGGAATCTTGTCTGCAACCTGTTCCTGCTGTTCCAGAGATTTTTCTGTTGTGAGATCCGAAGGACTAATGAGCGGGAGCCCGAGTCCAGGTCCCTATTTTCTTCTCTAATCTACAATTCTAATAGTCTGCACTGCTCTCTTGAAACTCCACTTTTTATGCTCCTGCAACCTGTAACCTGCAATCATGGAAAAATGGTTGGGGGTTGTGGTGTTTAAAGGCTTGCCTCAGTCAAGCTCCAGAGAGACATTCAAGTCTTCTAAACACCGTTGTTAGATAAAGAGTGCATATCCCTATAGGATAGAGGCAAAATCCAAATGATAAATTATTGAAAACATAATTGATATCACCTTGTAGTGAAGATCTCATGGAAGGAAGATGCTCTTCATGCCATGAGGAGATGGATGCCAAATTTGCAACTACAAACACAATAACAACACAAATTTTGCTCTGCAACACACAATGAATGCCTTGAATCACTTTCACAAAAGCTCTTGAATAAAAAATGCCATCTAATGTCCATCTAGTTTACAAATGAATGCTTAAACATGCTTATATATGCAACTACAAACATTCCCGCCAAGAATTTTGTAATCGAAACTTACCGTGTCGGCATAGGACCTAAATAACGGTCATAAACTGACACTCCAAAATTGGTCCTGACGTAAAATAGGACAGGACTAGGGCGCGGGCGCCCAAGTCCTCCCCCCTATTTCAGGCAGGACTTATGTCAAGTGCACCCCCTAGGTCCCATTTGCCTTGAAACTTCAGGGTTTTCTCATTGGGATGTCAAACTAACATGAAAAATGCTCTAAATGCATTCTAAAGACTTGGGAGCTAAACCTTAAGAGGGAAAAGCCCCCAAGGGGAGATTTTCTAACGTAACATTTAGCCCCCACTTTAATGTATGTATAAACACAAGGCCAATACATGCATTAAAGTACGATCAACAAACACAACAAACACGCCAAGCACGGAGTAGACACACCAATCATAGAGAAGACAGTAGCAGGCACGCAAAACATGGAGAAGATAGTTACAGTCACGCAAAACACAGAGAATATAGCATTGAAGACACACAAAACACAATGAATACAGTGAATGCAGTGAAGACAATGATGATTTTCTTTTTCTTTTTCTCATATATGAAATCCAGATGCAAGTACAAGGAAAGTAAACACACCACCCATAATGCAGGAGGGACTCATCGCCACTAGTCTTTAAGACTACATATGGGGCAACAAACATGCCAAACAAATCAAGCACACCATACAAATCTCAAAGCATAGGAGGGAATCGTTGCCACCGGTCTTTAAGACTATGCTTGGGAACAAACACGCAATACACATACACTTGGAAGACATGGAGAAAACACAACAGACAAGCAATGGAGTGTTCCTATTTCTAGGTTCAACACCATCTTAGGCACATTACAGGCACACACCGACAATTGGGCTTTGCCACAACAATCACCGAAGACATGCTTAAGGGTTGAGTTAGTCATAGAACCACTCCCCGCCTCACGATGAGGACTTTTTAAAAATGACAGGATGTGCACTCTCTTCAAGAAATACACCATCCCCACCTCGCGATGAGGGCTTAAATGATTGCAAACAAATCTCAGAGTAGAGGAGGGACTCATTGCCACCAGTCTTGAAGACTGTACCTGAGAACAAGCACATTACTAACATCTAAACACATACAGCTTACCTTATATATGCCCCCATCTGAAGGTGGTTGATATCAGGTATCGATATCAAGCACGTTAAGGTAGGAAGAAAACACACAAGGGAACACAAGCTCTCGCAAAGCCCATGCCCCCCAGAGGTGACATGTACTTTACGATTGCCAAATGTTCCCACAAACACATCCCTGCAAGAAAAGTGTTAGTGTCCATATAATCATGATAAACAACAATGCACAATGCAAGATTCAAGATGCACAATGCAAGATTCAAGATAGACAATGTGCATGGAGCATCAATATTGTTATGTTTTTGTAAGTGTGATAAGACAACATCAAGATCACATGAAGTGATTCTACTAGCCAAGTGTCAGATAATATATAACAACCCCATCGTCATATAGGAACTAAGTCCAATTTTTGATTTCTCGCTAAAGGGACACTAGGTCCGCATTAGTATACTATGTTTTTCATCATCCGCCCACTAGGTAGAATCACTAGAGGAAGGGAAACAATAAATCAAGAGAGGAGAAACAAGTACCTTAGGGATAGTCACGTAGGAGGGTGCCCCCAAGTCACCAACTGCGATGCTATGTCCGCAAGACACAACACACAATAGTGAAAAATAGAGGAGAAGCAATATAGAAGAATGATGATACAAATAGAAGAAGGTCACAACAGAGGTGGTCTCTTGGTATCCTGGACCTTATAAGAGAATCAAGGGTCATCCCAGGAGGCCTAAACAACACATAACACATCACGGGGGAAACACATCACGAGAGATTAGAAATACTTACCTGGTAGTACCATCGTACTAAATTTTAGAACTTGCAAACCTCTTGGAGAGGTATTCGATCAAGTTTTGTGCGAAGGTTGAGTGGTTCTTATGAGAGTCTTGCTTGTAATCAGAAAATCCATGTAATGCTTGTTTCTCAAATCCTTGTGTAAGTGAGACCTTTTGTTGCTTGTGAGGAGGAGAACCACTATTATTTCCCAGTGATGATAATAGTCTTACTCTTTTTTGATTGTTAGCGAGTTTGTGTTGTTGATTTCTTCTACCATAGTGACAAGAATCATCTTGTAATATCTCACTCTTTTGTTTTGTTATAATTATTTGTATCAGTTGTTCCATTTGTTTTTCTGATGCATTTTAGTTATCTCCTGATCCTTGTAAAGATAATAGAGGAGGAACCTTAGCATAAATTCCTTTTCCGTGTGGACAAGGTAGGTTATCCAACTTTTCCTTATCCAATTCTATTATGCCCACGATGTTATCATATTCCAAATAATCCTCATCATCTACTTCCACTAAACCCCGTTCCATCATATTGTTATCAGTATACTTAGGGAAAGAATTAGTAAAGATTTGTAAATTCTGATTCCGTGGAGCAACCAACTTATTTCCATTGTCATTCACACCTGATACCTTTATTACATTCAAGTCAATGAGGTCTTGCATTTCATGTTTAAGATGCATACATCATTCAATATCATGTCCTTGTTGTCGATGCAAATGACAAAAGGCATTAGCATCGAAATAAGGTCCTTGAGTTTTATTAGGATCCATAGGCTTAATTGGGGGAAGCTTCATAAGATTATTACTCATAGCTTGACTCATGATAGAATGGTAAGACTTAGATATCAGAGTAAGGTTTCTTTGCTGATACAGTGCCTTCTTTGGATTAGTGATAGCAGACACTTGAGAAAAGTTATTTGACTTTGGTCCATTAATCTTGATGAAATTCCTATTATTGTTCCTCTTAAAGTTGTTTTGCGATGCTCCACCCATGGATTGACCAACTTGAGTTGATGAGTTTTGGTTTTCATACTGACTAGATGAAAGTTGATAATCACAAAGGGCGGTGCATAAATGTTGAAAGGAGTTATACTTCATTAAGAGAATCTTATCGCGGATGTTAGATTGTAGATTTGTAATAAACACCTTCTGAACATCCTCATCCTTCATCTGATATTGAATTTGTGAATAGAGAGATTGATACCGACTAATAAACTCAGTTAACTTCTCTTTCAGACCTTGCTTGCAATGAACTAAATCAATCAAGGAAACTCAAGGTCCAATATTTGCTTGAAATGGTGTAAAAATTGATCAACTAATTATGAAAAAGAGTGTATTGAATTCAGAGGTAAGGGGCAAAACCATTCTAAAGTAGTATCTTTGAGAGATTGTGGGAAAAGTTTTGCTAACAAGTCCTCTTCAAAGTAGAAATCACTACACATAGCTGTGAATGTTGCCACATGAGTATTAGGATCACCTTTTCCACCATATTTTTCAAAGCGAGGGGTCTGAAACTTCTTAGGCATAGGAGTTCTCAAAATTGCATAAAATAGAGGATTACGGGCATGATAAGTTGGTATATTAGGTTGTGAAGAATTTGTCAAGTTTGTCACTTTTTGTTGTAGAGCAGTCATGCCCTGCAAAAGCTGGTTTAGGATGGCATCATTGGGAGATGCGGTTTGCTGTGAGGAATTAGAACCAAAGTGAGGGGGTGATTGATCCTGAGTTGTGATAAGTGGAGGCTGTAAATAGTTCAATGGTGGTTGGACATAGTGAGAGGTGGAAGGTGGTTGTGAGTAGTTATATGTAATAGGTGGTTGAGAATAGGTATTCATAGAAGAGCTCCCCTTAGAAACCAAGTTCTGATAATTAAATCCTATAAATTTGTAATTTTGTGAATTAGTTCCATTAGATACTCCAATACCAATGGTTGCATTACTACAAGCATTTGCATTAGTTGTTAAAATTGTCGATGTAAATGTAGATATTCCAGTAGTCGGTATAGGTGCCGATACTTGCATATGAGACGGTGATGAAATGTTCTTGATACCATTCACACATTCAGTCGCCGTCATGAAATTATTGTGTACAATATGTGTTAAGCCTTGGATAACATCAATAACATCTTGTCCTTATTTTATCAATTCTCTTACGTGGTGAATCACAGGTACAACTTCTTGCGCTATTATTTCAGTTTCAACAAATGCTTGAAAATCAGTTAACTCTTTATCAAGTTTGTTTATTTTCCCATCAGGTACATGTGCGACCACCTCAGTAGTGTCGTCGACATCATGAAATACTTGATCTTCCATAGTGGTTGTATGAGGTATAATATCTTGCAAAATTTGTCTCTCTTTTTGTAAAGAAGGTGTTCAATGGATTTTCAAAGGTCTGAATATCATTTTCTTCAAGGGCACTAGTGTTAGGAATTTGTAGGTCTAATTAAACCAATTCCACATAACCCAAAAGGAGAAACAAGATGCTAAAACAAACCATAATGCAAAGATCAAATGAACAAGCAATAAGATAACACAAGATATACCCTGGGAAAACCCTTTGTAGGGAAAAACCCAGCCTTTAAAAGCATCCACGCTCAAATGTATTATTCAATAATATGAAATTACAATACAATCCATGAGCATTCATGAATACCTCTGAATCCATCAAGCACCTCCAATGCATCCTCCATGTGTACAAGCATGAATCCACACATCACCTACCATGCTTCACAATATGCACTTACAGGAGAGAACTCAATACAATGACAGCCTCTCACAAACCTCGAAACCACCTATAACGAGATAGACAACATTACCCAAACCACTAACCATGTGCTTTCTTTTATATACCAAGCTCACACAAATACAACTTGTGGTATTGGATAAAACCATGTGCCCCAAAACCATGGAACACAAAACCATTAACTTATAAACCCACTTGACCCCACATTTGACTATTGGTACTAACTTTTCCCAATTAATTAAACAATACAAATAATAATTAATTACTCTATGTGTCCCACACACATAAAATAACTAACCCAATGTTACAATACAACTTATACAAGTGGTAACCTAATAAAATAGTATAATATTATGCAAGGTGTACAACACCTATCCCAACAACTAGATCCCATGAGTCGCCTGCTTCTTCTTAAAGGGATATTTTTATTAGGGCATCAAGTCATAAGGCTCAAGCAAGAGCATGCAACACATAATGTACAAACTAATAGAACAAACCCTAGGAGCAGGATATGTTTAAGATCTAAAATGCTTTGATTTTTCAACTTTTTTCAATGCAAATCACTAGGATAAAAGGTGTTGTGACGAAATTGATCAAGGGAATAAAATAATATGTCTAATATTAGTCCAATAAAGCAATAATATCCTTCACAACACACTTTTGATGTAAATCTAGAGTGATGACAAGTCAAAACCTAGTGAAAATACACTAAAATATGCAATTTTTCACAACTTTTCAATGCAAAGACCAAATAAAAGGGGTGTTGTAAAGAATTTTAGGAGGTGCAGAAGATTATAGAAGTAATATCAGTCACCTAAAGCCATAAAATCTGTCACAACATGCTTGGAGTGCAAATCGAAGTCAAACCCTAGGGAAAATATAGCCAAAATATGCAAATTTTCACCAAATTTCACTGCAAAAGAGTATGACAAAGGGTGTTGTGAGTAAAATGATGATGGAAATCAAATTATAACAATAATAACAGCCACATAATGCCAAAAAATATGTCACAACACACTTATAGTGTAACTCAAAGTCAAACCCTAGGGAAAATATAGCTAAAATATGCAAATTTTCACCAAATTTCCACTGTAAGAGCCCAATAAAAGGTGTTGTAAAGAATTTTAGGAGGGGAAGAAGATAATAACCCTAATAATAGCCAATTAATGCAGAAAAATTCTTTACAACATGCCTATGGTGCAAATCTAGAGAGACGATAAGACTAAAATCTAGTGAAAAATCAAGGTTTTCAAACCCTAGGCATGAAACTTTGCAAGCAAACCACTATGATGCAACACTACAGTTAGAAATAAATCCTAATAAGTGTTTTAAAAGGGTAGTAAAATCTGAATAAGATTTGACTACAAACCGTAGCTAATGCAAAACTAAGTTATATGGAAAAATACACAATTTCAAGCAATTTCTATTAATTTAAGCATGCAAATGCAATCTAAATGAATGGTGAATGAAATTTTTTTGTATTTTAAATCAAATCTGATGATAATTACATAAATTTATTAAAATTAAATGCAAACTAATTCAAATTATTTAAAAATGCAAGCTAAAAATGCTAAATTTTTTCAAAATTTTCCAATTTTTCCAATTTTTTGTATTTTTCAAATGCAATGAGATGAACAATGATATGAATGTAAATCTAAAGCGCAACACTCAGCAAGATGCAAAATTCATTAAAAACATAGGTTCACCAAAATGTTTAAGGTGAAATTTGATGAAGAGGATTTGTTTGTGTTTAGGGTTGATTTTGCTAGTTTGTATGAATCCTCCTTTCACCTCTAAACATTCAAGGACTTGAGCCGAGTAGCAAGTCTACTACAGGCTTTCGGTCACTCAGAATATAGGGGAAAATTGGAATTGTGTGATTTAGTTGTTCAATTAAGCTTAATTATGCTTAAAACCCTAATGATGTAAATTCAAAAGCAAATGGATAGATCACAGAAAATGCTCACACACAGAGATATCAAATGACAATCAAATGCGTACCAAATTTTGAAGTTCAAAAAATAGAAAAGTTGGGGACTAATGAGCAGGCACCCTAGTCCGGTGCCATAACTTTTGTCGGGATCTGGGAATCTTGTTTGCAACCTGTTCCTGCTGTTTTAGAGTTTTTTCTGTTGTAGGATCCGGAGGACTAATGAACGCGCACCTGAGTCTAGGTCCCTATTTTCTTCTTTGATTTGTAATTCTGATAGTCTGCACTACTCTCCTACAACTCCAATTTTTCTGCTCTTGCAACTTGTAACCTATAATCACAGAAAAATGGGTTGAGGGTTGTGGTATTTAGAGGCTTGCCTCAGTCAAGCCCCAGAGAGACATTCAAGTCTTCCAAACACTATTTTCAGATAAAGAGTGCATATCCCTGCAGGATAGAGGCAAAATCCAAATGATAAATGATTGAAAACATAATTGATGTCACCTTGTAGTGAAGATCTCATGGAAGGAAGATGTTCTTCATGCCATGAGGAGATGGATGCTAAATCTGCAAATACAAACACAATAACAAGACAAATTCTACTCTACAATACACAATGAATGCCTTGAATCACTTTCAAAAAAGCTCTTGAATAAAAAATGCCATCTAGTTTACAAATGAATTCCTAAACATGCTTATATATGCAACTACAAACATTCCTGCCAAGAATTTCGTAATTGAAACTTACCATGTCGGCATAGGACCTAAATAATGGTCATAAACTGACACTCCAAAATTGGTCTTGATGTAACATAGGGTAGGACTAAGGCGTGGGCACCCAAGTCCTCCCCCCTATTTCAGGCATGACTTATGTCAAGTGCACCCCCTAGGTCCCATTTGCCATGAAACTTCAGGGTTTTCTCATCAGGATGTCAAATTAACATGAAAAATGCTCTAAATGCATTCTAAAGACTCGGGAGCTAAACCTTAAGAGGGAAAATCCCCCAAGGGGACATTTTCTGACGTAACACATCCTTATCTTCAACCATTTGCCACAATTATTAAATAATTGATCCAAAGTTAAACTTACTTTTCATCTCCACCATTCATTATCACATTACATCTTTTAATCTCAACCATTCACATAAAAGAATGCTCTAGAAGATCATTATCCATGAACTATAATCCTCACCTAATCTTAGCCGTCAATTTTATCTTTTAATCTTAGTCCTTCATTCATAATAGCCAACCTCTATAAATTGAGCCTCTCACATCATTATCACATCACATCTTTCATTTGCAAGTACATGCTGTCATTTTCGATATCATTATCATTATTAGTTGCCTTTATTATGGCCATTTTCATATGTAGGTTATGATGGTTTTATTGGTAGTCTACAATGCATAATATATCCATGGAACAAAGCTAGTAGAACTAGGGTGCACTCTACTCCGTTCTATCAAGTGTGAGGGTGTGAATGGAGGTAAAGGTATTAAGTTACATTGCATTTATCTTCATTATTTACCTTGGATCATATTTCTGCATACACCTCTTACAAGAATTTTAAAGAAAGACACCAAGTTTTAATGGGATGAGGATTACCAAAGGACATTTAATTTAATGAAACAAAATCTTACAAATTCCCCAATCCTCATGTTGGTTATTCATAGTAACCTTTGTTGTTGTATATCTATACTGTTGACATGGCTATTAGAGGTCTTTAGTCTAAAAATATGGAAATGGAAAAGAACATGTAGCCTATAACATTAGTTGTAAAGTCCTAGACTATGAAAAACATTATACCATAATGGATAAGATATGTTTGGATGTAGTATATGCATCCCAAAAATAATGACATTACATGTTGCATAGTGAAAACCATGTAACCATGAAAGTTGATCCTTTGAAATACATGCTTGCTAAATCTCATATTTAGGGTTAGGTGGCTAGATGAATTGTGTCAATAAGGGAATTTGATATAAATTTTATTTCTTAAGTCCATTAAAGGCCAAGTAATGTTTGATCAACTTGCAAATGCTCTTTGTAATGCTCATGCACCTTTTGATACATCTTTTCTTGATGAGCACATTTTAAACATTGAATCACTCAATACATGGATAATGTTTTTAATAGTTCTTAATGTATGATTGGATCTAGGGTGCTGGTTATCCTTGTTGAGAATAAGAAATACTGAGAGGGGGGTGAATCAGTATTTCGCAAAACCACTTCTTCACAAATTTATTTATCCAATTTCCAAAGTTAATAACATGAAAGCAGAATAAACATAGGAACAACAACCATAAAGACATAACACATGAACACTAGGATTTCTACATAGAAAACCCAAAAAGGGAAAAACCGCGGTGAGTGTTAGCTCACAATATATTAATATAGCACAATACCAGATTACAAGAAGGCTCACTGCCTAGAGAAATGCTCACTGCAAGAAAGGCTCACTGCCAAAACATGCTCACTGCCTAGAAAAAGAAAGAAGAAAGAAGAATGGCTCCCTACCAAATGGAACTACTCAGATTGCATCTACACATGCATAGTTGTAGCTCCAATGAAGCATAGAAATACTGTCTCAAAACTCTTCATCTCTGACTGCTTTATTTCACTACTCTGCTTTTACATAAGAGCAAGATCTCTCTTTTCCTGCTCTTCCACAATTGCTTTACTTCATATGTCACACATTCACATTTGCATCACATTCATACCGAACACTAAATTTTATCCCTTATATATATATATCTGCAACACTTAAGATCTTCATATTAGGTCGGCATACTCAAATGAAGCGTATAGTTAATAAACTTGTAGCTTGTCAGCCAAATCCATTCGCCAAAATACATAGCGGACCTAAATAAAATTTGAAACATCTTCTCATATGTCAGCTCCAACTTATAGAATCACTTAGGATAAAGTTCTAATCAATAGAACTTACCACACATAAATCAAACTAACATGTCGGCCTCAAACTCAGACTACTATTGGTTCAGTTCAACTGTCAGACTACATCTTTTACTACGGACAATAGGGCTTTCTCAAAATCATATCAAAGACTTCTCAGACATCACCAATCATACCTTCAGAACCACAGAGCAAAATATTCTTTAGCGGCAAAATGTGGACCATCATAACTTAGACACTGTCACAATCAAACTCTGTCAAACACTGTAGCGATACTCAGCAGCTTGAAACTATCTTTCTGGTGGACTTCATATCTTACAACTCTGGATTTAGACAATTCATACAAGTGTTTACAACACCTCAAAACCACATAACAAAATATGCACTTGCAGAGAAATGCGGATCATTTTACTTCTCACTGTATACTGTCCTTTTTTTACTTTTGTTCATCTAGACTTAGATATTTTCTTCAAATGACTTCTGGAGGAAGTTGTGACATGAACACTAGAATATATCATCATCAAGTGGCTATGAGTCAACATACCTGAATTGCATTTGCTGGTCTTCATCTGCGGAGGCATACTGATCCACTTTCTGTCCCTTACTCTGAATATTGTCCATACTTAGCCAATATGACTAAGTCTTCTTTACCGGACCACAAACTCTATTCCAACCTTGTTCCTTTTCTTGTTTCCATCAATGACAACACTCATTTATTCAACATAGCAGTGTCTCTTGCCAATAATCCTTATTCCTCATACGAGTAATGTGATACCATTGTATTTTCCATTGGATTTTTTTGACACCAATAATATTACAAAATACGAAGCTTTAATCACTAGATTAGTTGTTGTAAAAGTGTTGGGTGTAAAATTTCTCACTATTCATGAGGATTCACGATTAATTATACACCATATCATAGGATCATACCAAAATAAAGTGGATAGTCTTTCCCAATATTATGGTTTGGACCTATAATTTTTGGATTTCTTATTAACTTCCACTCTATTAATGTTTCACCATTCCTAAAAAGAATAATTGGCATGCAAAGGCTATGAATAGTGTTGCATCTCTCAAGGGAATTATACTCAAAATAGTTATTTTACATTGATTATTGATTAACTCAAAATGCTAGCAATTAATGATAAGGATGTTGATGTGTGTACAACCTTAGTGGGTGATGAATGGTTCATAGATGTCTACATATACCTTGATAATGGAATATTCCTTCCAAATTGCTCCAAGAATACGTGCATATGCATATGTAAGAAGGAAACAAAATATTTGATTATTTCTAATGTTTTATATATCATGGATAAAATGATCTATTGATTTGATGCTTAAATGATAATGAAGCTACCATTATGCTCCAAGAATCCCACGAGGCTTTTATGGTGGTCACTTCAATAATAAAATGCTCATGCAAAACTTTTGTGCATGGACTACTATTGGAGAAATATGTAGAAATGTTCTTACAATTATGTTAAAAATGCTCCATTTATAAAAAAATGTGGTAATTTAACACAAGCATTGGCCTAAGAACCCCAACATTTCACCTCTCCTTCCATGTTTGTGGTGGGGGGATTTGACTTGGTAGGAAAAGAACCCCTACTTCATTGCATCGACACACATTGATTTTTGCTGCAATTAATTATTTCACAAAATAGATTGTGGCGACCCCTTTGAAACTAATCATAACCTCTGATATGTGTGCTTTCATCATGGAAAATATCATATCATGATTTTGGCTACCCACCACCATTATTACCAACAATGGCACATCATTTTAAATATGAGAGATGAAGAAATTACTTTAAAACAATTATATATAACAATATCTCTCTTATCTGTATTACCCAAAAAATAATGGTCAAGAGTAGGCCACAAACAAGATCATTAAACAAATCTTGAGAAAAAATGTGGATAGGCATGGAACTAATTGTCACGCATAACAAATCTCACCTCATGGGATTATCGTATAAGTATTCATACACCCATGAGTCATACTCCTCACTCCTCAGTGTTTGATGTTGAGGCTATCATGTCCCTTTTGTTAGAAATTGATTCATCATGACTGTCAATTTAGATGATTATTGATGATAACACATATTAGGAACAACACTTACAAGATCTTGAATTACTCAATGAAAGGTGCATTAATGCTTTGGAAAATATAAAGTTATATGGATGACAACTCAAATACATGCTTATGACAAATGATTGATCCATTGAGAAGTAGAAGTTGGAGACTTGGTTCTCAAAGAAAATTAGTGAACCCTAATGCAAAATATAGACTCAAAAGGAAATTTTGGCCAAACTAGTTGCGTTGTATATCATTATTCAAAATTATGGATTAGGAGCTTATAAATTATACACTATGGATGGAAATACACTTAAAGATCCAATCAATATCATACATCTCAAGTATCATCGTGCTTAATTCTTTTGAGTGCTCTAATTTTTCTCTACCCTTGATAGGATATCTCACAATGTATTTTACACCATTTCTCACCTAGGATAGCTCACTTTCCATTACATTAAGCAATCCTTATTCCACATGCTACCATTATTTGTTCATGATTAAATATTATATGGCACTCAACAACTTTATCACCAAAACTATTATGTGAGTTATTAATGATGAAATCTTTACACGCAGGGTTAGGTTGGATACTACTTTTCATGGCACATTTAGCATACCACAATGAATATCATATAGTTATCTCATGATAATATATTACATAATCTTTATATCAGTATGGTTATTTCACATGACACATTGCTTAGCTTTCCCACTTAGAGATATTTATTGATAAAATCATAAAATCATTCAAACCAAGCAATTTCTTATCCTCCTTTTGGAGTATATATATGATATTGATGTTGGCAACATAGGCAGGATGATGAGAAGACTAATAAGCATAACTGCAAGTAGTGTTGTCATTGATGGAAACAAAGGGAAAAGGTACAATGGTCTGGAGAACAACAACAACATAGGATAAAGATAGTGGCATCAAAGGGTAAAGGCATAGTGGTCTGGAAAGTGGTAACCAAGCACAAGGAGACAGTTGGGTTGATTTGGAGAGTGGAAACAAGTGCAAAGACAACGTTGTGTTGGTCTGAAAAGAGACAAAAAAGAGAAAGGATTCAGTTGTAAGTGTATTGACAGTATTGACAGTAACTAAGTCTAATATGGAAATGAATACATCTAAATGTGGGTCCAGACAAGCTACCAAGTGCAAAATGAAGGAGAATATGTCTAAATACATTGCCTTTCCATTTTGATGTTCCGCAGTCAGACACAACCTATTGAAGATTTTTCTAAGGCATTTATAGTACAGAACCTATGACAGAGTCATTGTATTTCAGTCCACATTCCTCCGCCATGAATAATTTTGCTCTGTGGTTGTAAGGCAATGTTGATGCATATTAAAGGTGTGTAATTCCAAATTTTTAGGTCCTTAAGTCCTCCAGAATGAAAGTTAGAGTATACAGAGTATTGCACTCTGTATCGATAGTGTATTGACAGTGCAAGTTACACAGTGGGACACTCCTCATTCCACCATAGATGAATATCTTGTTTTGTGGATTTGAGGATAGGGTTATGGATGCCACAAGTATGTTTTCTCCAAGTGGTAAGCAATTTTGTGGTCTGCATGTTGTTCTATGAACTAACAATGTTACATCTGCAACTTATGATTTAGTTTAATCTTGCTTTGGTGTGGTAATCAAGATGATTAATCATAGTTTAATGATTTGATGTTTGTGGAAAATATCAAATAGAATAATTGATTATATGAATATGACTAATGTTAGTTAGACATGAAATTACATGTTGATATGATTATTTAATTGTAATGATTTGTGAATCAAATGATGATACACTAATCATGGTTATTTGGTTGTGAGTAATCAAGAAAAAAAATCTCCCTCCAAGGACGGAAGGAGAGTATCATCCGGGAGGAGGAGATAGATGTTTGGAAAAGGTCAGAATTGCCATATGAGTATCTAAATTAGTCTTTGTGAACCCATGCAAGGCGGGGTGAGTTATCATCTTTCCTTTGTTATTCATTTTCAGTTCAGTCTATGTTAGCATGACAATTCGAGTTATTTTGACGTTATCCACGTTGATTCGACTAGACGATGTTCTTGGAACATTAGTTTGGTCGATAAGTAATCTCGACAGGTTGTCGAGTATTTCCTTGTTTCCTTATCTAATTCCTTATTAGTTTTTGTGATTATCATTGTATATTTATATAATAATTATGGTTGTTAAGGTGATGTGGTGGAGTAATAACTCGACCTCAAGATCGCATTGTGTTATTACATCACCCTATCAATGATGTTATCATTTGATGACACCTTGAATTATTTGATAACCCTTATACATCATTTAGATGTAGGGGAAATTAAGTGTGTGTTATAATTATTTCAACCTCCATAGAGGTTGAACACCATATTAATATTAATATATTTATGTTTATCCTTGAGCAATTGGCCAACCACCATCCATGATAAGTGGAGTGAGTGGAGGCCGAGTAGAGGCTATTATGAGCTTTAACTTTGTCGCCTATATGATAATGGAGTTGGTTGGCCGTGGGAAGCCCCACGAGGTGGCGGAACCATTCCGGCCACTACCCATAGTTAGAGGGTGGAAAACTTTGTGGCATGTTGAGATAACACATGCAAAGTTGGGAATAAGGTATCATTATTTTTGGATACATGCTTTTTGTTTGAAGTGTGGAGGGGAGATGAATAGAAAGTTTGAAAGAGGCGATAGCAAGAATAAGTTTTGCTATAGAGATAGCGTCGGGCTGGTGTAGGTAGCTCATGAAAGAGCTATTGATTGGCGCACATGAACTATCCTTAAAGCCATCTCAATTGTACATTTAAAGTACATGTATGAATCTTAGATTGTGATGTGAATTTAATCAGGGGTAGATACATGTGCTTGTAATTAATGGTGTCAATTATTTTTTTAAATACACAGCAATGCATGATTATGTGAGGTTGATAAGGCTGAAGTTGATACCACCCTGTGAGTTCACTATGAGGCCATCGAGGCCCTATGTGATACCTCAATGTTATCTTTTGAAAGCAATGTTTTAACACACCACTCGGCCAAGGCTATAAGGCCGAACACCAAACACAACTATGCTTGCAGGAATCTTGTATATGCCGATATGACATGGTTTGTAGACCACATGATATACTCATAATATTCTCTTGGCTATCATTCGATCCATCTATGCTCAAAGCCTAAGTAGTATCGATTAATTATGACTGTCTAAATTTATAATGAAGATTGTTATGGGCATAGGCCAAGAGTAGTGCTCGGGCCATATTATCTTTATTGATAATCTTTTTTAAGCCTTGACTATGCCCTAGGCACTTAGTATATCAGGCTAGGGTGCTGTGTTAACAGTGCTCGACTGTTTATAAAGATATTATGTTATTTACATTGCAACCCATGTGCATAAATGGGTACTGTGGAAATAATGTTCACTTGTTATGAAAGGTATTATGATATCTTTAGAGTAATTGATTTGTATTTGAAGCCTTATGACTCCTCATGCTAAAGGATGAATAGTAAAAGGTTGCTAATAATGTTATCCAAGGCAGTTTTAAATGCATGCCTTAATAGTCAGAGAAGTAAAACCTCCTTTGATGTTTATTTACTTATGGGAACAAATACAATGTTTAGCATGAAACTCTTGGGTTTAAATGTATATGAATGCCAACCCATTTGAATGGAAATGCATCATGAGCAAGGTATGGGTTCTCAAGAACTTACGTAGATTCTTTGAGTTAGGGTCTATTCAAGAAGACCAACCCATTAGACTATTATAATATAAGTCTTAAATGATATGAATTTGAATGTAAACCTTGTTAGGAACCCGTGTTTAACCCTTCTCTTTACTTTGTTAGTATATTACTTTTGGACGCATATGCTTTGTAAGTTATCCTGTGAGTATATTGTATTATCCCACATTCATGGGAAGTAATAGTTTTTTAGATTAGACTTAGTATATAAGTACGTGTTGAGGCCAATGAAGGCATCCATGAATTTATTGTATTGAGCTTGCTCAAAGGAGGTTGCCCCCTTGAAGTGGCCTGCAATCAATAAATTCCTTCTATGTTTCTGCTATTTATATATTTATGTTATTTCATGCATTTTTCATTATATTGTTGCAGGAGGTTCCTTTCATCTGGTATCAAAGTGCTTTCTTGGGCTCGCTGGGTGGAATTTCTGTCAAATTTTTTTCTGTAGTGGCCTTCAGGCACTGTGATTATTGTAGTAGTTCTTTCTTTTTTGCATTTGTATTGTTCATTTCAATTGTAGGTTCGGATCAGGGAATATCCCTATTCGCTTAACTGTGGGAAGTGCCTAGGCATATAGCCCTAAAAATCATTGTGAGGAGTACCACAGGAACCCCAAAGTAGCTGGCCTATTGAGAGGACCTACCAGTGAAAAGGGAAACAGCCCTTACCTGATTGACTAGTTCCCATCCGTGAGGTAAACTAAGAGCTGTCGTTTGTGGCAAAGCAGTTATCAGTTTTACCTGAGCCGTGGAGTGAGGGGTATTGCCCCAATATGCAAGCTGTTAGACAACATTAGTGGTCGAGTGACTCCCCTAAACCCTTAGGAAGCTGAACATACTTGGGGCCCATATTTATTGATAGCCGACAAATTGCATATTGAATCCATCTAGAGCAGTTGGCAAATCGTTCTTTCTAGGTATCACCAAATTCAGGTTCATGAGGATGATATCCCTAAAATGGCTTTCTGCATGCATGATGGCCACTATGAGTTTTTGGTCATGCCCTTTGGCCTCATTAATGCTCCTTCAACATTCCAAGCATTGATGAATAAAATATTCCAGCCCTACTTGCAGAAATTCATTCTGGTCTTCTTCGATGATATCCTCATCTATAGTGAAACATGGGCTGAGCATCTCCAACATCTGGATCTCGTACTGTAACTTCTCTCTAATCATCATCTCTGTGCAAAATAGTCTAAATGTGTTTTTGGCCAGGAAGAAGTGGAGTATCTCGGGCATATTGTTTCAGCCCAAGGGGTTCGAGTGGATCCTGCAAAAATAGATGCCATGAAAAATTAGCCGCATCCTGCGACACTCAAAAGCCTCCGTGGTTTTTTGGGATTGATTGGCTACTATCGCAAGTTTGTCAAGGATTACGGGAAGATTGCAGCTCCATTAACAACTATGTTGAAAAAGTATGCTTTTACATGGACATGTGCTGCTGAGTGTGCATTTGAAAAATTGAAACAAGCTATGTGTACTACACTTGTTCTAGCTATGCTAGATTTTTCAAAGACCTTCACTATTGAGAGTGATGCTTGCGGCAATGGACTTGGTGCTGTTCTCCTTCAAGATGAACATCCCATTGCGTTCACCAACAAAGCCCTTTCTGGCAAGAATTTAGTACTCTCTACATATGAGAAGGAAATGATGGCTATTTTGCATGCAGTATAGAAGTGGCGACCATACCTACTAGGGAATTATTTCTGCATCAAGACTGATCACCAGAGTCTGAAATATTTCCTAGAACAACGGGTCTCCTCCCCAGCACAACAGAAATGGGTTAGCAAACTCATGGGTTATGACTATGAGATCACTTACAAGAAGGGTAAGGACAATATTGTGGCGGATGCTCTTTCTCACACATTTAATGACCAAGCTTCTCTTTCAACTATTTCTATGTCTATTCCAAATTGGTTGGAATCTATGTTAGTGACTCTTCATTATCTCAAATCATTCAACAATTGGCCAATAACCCTTCGATTGTACCACATTACTCTTGGGATGGTGCTTCTTTGAGATACAAGGGTCGTCTGGTACTTCCCCAAAGCACAGATCTTCAGCAGGCTATCTTCTATGAACTCCATGCTTCTCCATCGGTAGGGCACTCTGGGTTCCTCAAAACTTATGAGCGGGAATGACGTAACTTCTTTTGGAAGGGAATGAAAAAGGCAATTCAAAAAATGGTGGTTGAATGTGATACCTACCAACGCAACAAGGGTGAAATGACACTCCTTCCTGGATTGCTTGAACCCTTGCCCATCCCTACATGGATTTGGATAGATATTTCTATGGATTTCATTGAGGGGCTCCCTAAATTTGGAGGGAAGACAATGATCTTGGTTATGGTTGATCGCCTCTCCAAATATAGTCATTTTTGTGCCCTCAGCCATCCTTATACTGCCTCCTCAGTTGCACAAATTTTCATGGACCAAATTTTCTGTCTTCATGGCATCCCTTCTTCCATTGTCTTAGATCGTGATGCGAATTTCACCAGTCATTTTTGGACAGAACTATTTCGACACACTTGCACCAAACTGAAGATGAGTTCAGGGTATCACCCACAAACAGATGGTCAGACTGAAATTATCAACAAATGTTTGGAAACTTATCTTCGTTGCTTCACCTCAGAACAACAACATCAGTGGGCAACGTGGCTTCCTCTCGCTGAATGGTGGTACAATACCTCCTACCACACTGCATCTAAAATGACCCCATATGAATCAGTCTATGGTCAGGCACCACTAATGCTCCTTCCATACACCCCAAGTAGTTCACCAGTTCAGGCAGTTGACACAGTTCTCTGAACCCAGGATCAGATTCTTTGCATCTTGCAGGACAATCTTCACATGGCAAGAAATCAAATGAAACAACAAGCCGATCATCACTGTTCTGAGCGCACTTTGCAAGTAGGTGATATGGTTTTTCTTCGTCTACAACCATACAAGAAATCATCCCTGAAAATCAAAGGGCATCATACGATGGCTCCAAAGTTCTATGGGCCATATAAGGTTCTTCAAAAGATTGGGTCAGTTGCTTATAAATTGGAGCTTCCTCCTTCTTCCCGCGTTCATCTAGTATTTCACGTCTCTTGTCTATAGAAAGTTCTTGGCACCAACATCAGAGCACAAACTGTTTTACCAAAACTGGATAACGAAGGATCCATCATTTTGGAGCTGGAGGCAATCCTCCACAGGTGCACTCGTCAGCTTCGCTCTCGCTCCATCACAGAGGTATTAATTCAGTGGCACCAAATGCAACCAGAGGATGCTACATGGGAACCACTCCTTCAGATTCAACAATAATTTCCACATCTTAAGATTTGAGGACAAAGCTTTTCTAAGAGGGAGGGGATGTTAGGAACTCATGTTTAACCCCTCTCTTTACTTTGTTAGTATATTACTTTTGGACGCATATGCTTTGTAAGTCGTCCCATGAGTATATTGTATTATCCCACATTCATGGGAAGTAATAGTTGTTTAGATTAGACAGTATATAAGTACGTGTTGAGGCCAATGAAGGCATCCACAAATTTATTGTATTGAGCTTACTCAAAGGAGGTTGCCCCCTTGAAGTGGCCTGTGATCAATAAATTCCTTCTGTGTTTATGCTATTTATATATTTTTGTTATTTCATGAATTTTTCATTATATTGTTGTAGGAGGTTCCTCTCAAACCTTGTGATAAGGTAAACATGAAATCCTGAGCCTAGAAAGGTCATGAGTTGGAAAACATGATTGGGCAATTGTCATTATGAAAGGATGAGAATAGAGTGACGTGGAGTCACAGGTTTCCCGTTGCCAAAGCAACGTAGCATTAATTAATGTACTCCCAAGATAGGAGTCGATTGTCTTAGAATTGGACTAAGAATGAATTGAACTTACCTTTCCTAGACCTAGAAAGGTTGAACTATGATTATTGTAGGATGAGACAACTTCTAAGTCGAGTCAAGGTGGTAGACATACAACTACGTTCATTGCAAAATGTATATGTATGTAAATCTTTGGCCAAAGTAATGCATTTGTCTCTGCATGCATTAGTTGGTCCGTTGTGCTCCAGATGACATAATGTTTCTAGTAGTGTCATACATAGTTAGAGTGGATCTATAGTTGTATGGCCAAGAGACATTATGAAGGACACAACACCATATACTTAGATGGCAATCCTAACAGTTCCTTATATCTATACCCTCCGTGAAGGGTAGGGCCACTTCCAGGTAGGAAGTTGTGTAGGGGACTGCCGGTCTATGGTTGGAGGAAAATAACTTAGATGATGCTCTCTTTCCCAAATAGAAGACAAGCCGAGACTTATGAAGACTTATGAAGAATTATGAAGACTTTTGAAATATCTTGAAAAGAAAAGCATGTTTAATTTCATGATGATATTGATTCATTTCTTGTTAAATTATAATTATGGTAATCATGATGCATACCTAACCTTAAATAAGATGGTTAATTAATGTGAGATGACATGTTACATAATAGTTAGTTCATGTCATTGGTACTTCACCAGTTGAGCCGACCCAATAAGTTTTATGAGCAAGCAGATGTTGAGTATGTATTGATATTTTATGTGGGTGATATTTTAGGTCCATGCCGACCTATCTTAGTATGTTACATGTTTTGGTTCTCTCCTCAAGGTGTTGTGAAGTGTGTTTTTGGCCGACAGGTTAAGAAGTCATAGTGTACATACTTAGGCCAACCTAATTAGTGTTTTGGTTGATTGCAGTATATATACAAGATTGAATTCTTGTGTGGAGGTGTGTGTGTGTGAATGTTGTGAAGCAAAATAGAGTGTGGAGTTAAGCGAAGTCTGATGCAGAGAGAGACAAGTTGAGTTTGTGGTAAAGATGAAGTGTGCAAAGTCAGTATTCTGAGCTTCAGTGGAAATACATCTTTAGCATTAGTCAAATGCATTATTAGTAGTTCATTTTGGTAGTGAGCCATCCCCTTCTTCTATCTCTTTCTTCTCAAGATAGTGAGTCCTTTGGCAGTGAGCCACCTGCAGTGAGCATTCTTGGAAAATGAGTCCAACAATTGTATCAACCTTAACTGGTTGCTTTATTAATATATATTGTGAGCTAATCCTCACCTCAATTTTTCCCTTTTCAAGTTTTCCACGTAAAATTTTGGTGTTCATGTGTGATATGCTTTAATGGTTTATTTCATGCTTTCCTTTCTTAATGCAAGTTAAACATGCTATGCGAAATGAATGTTTAAATGATTAAGTGGTTTCAAAGAATACCGATTCACCCCCCCTCTCAATATTCTGGGTGTTCAACAACTGAGTTGTCATTCCCAACTCCTATTTTATTCTCTATAAATTGCAACTTCATTGCATTTTATGGTTGCTCATTTTGGTAAATCAGACTATGCTCCACTTGTTCGTCCTTTCATGTATATGTAAGTCTTTATTTTTGTGCATTGTGATGTTATTTGTTTTAAATTTGTATTATTCCCAAGCTATATTTATTTTAGCACATAGCATAAATATTACATGGTATCAAAGTGGATCAGATTTAGGCTAACTCCTTTTAGTTGTACAAATTAGGGATTTTTCTTCTTATGGATTCTAATCTTATCATTATGTCTTCTTGAATTCAAACTTAGCAAGAAGCATCTAAGGAATAATAGATTAAACTATTACATTCATAAGTCCCAAAAATATAAATCAGCTATAAAATCCACTTATAAATTATACACTATGGATTAGGAGCTTATAAATTATAAACTATGGATGGAAATCCACTTAAAGATCCAATAAATATCACACATCTCAAGTATCATCATGCATAATTCTTCTAAATGCTTTAATTTTGCTCTACCCTTGATAGGATATCTCACAATGTATTTTACAACATTTCTCACCTAGAATAGCTCACTTTCCATTACATCAAGCAATCCTTATTCCACATGCCACCATTAATTTATCATGATTACATATTATATGGCACTCAACAACTATTATCACCAAATTTATTATGTGAGTTATTAATGATGATATCTTTACACATAGGGTTAGGTTAGCTACTACTTTTCATGGCATATTTAACATACCACAATGGATATCAAATAGTTATCTCACAATAATGTATTACATAATCTTTATATCAATATGGTTATTTCACACAACACATTGCTTGGCTTCCCCACTTAGAGGTATTTATCGATAAAATCATAAAATCTTTCAAACCAAGCAATTTTGTATCCTCCTTTTGGAGAACATATATATATATAATTCTAGAATAACTTCACTTTATTTTCTTATTTTCTCTATATAGGGTTTGGGAAAAATTTGTTATTTCTTGAGACTGAGTTGTCATTCTCAACTCCTATTTTATTCTCTATAAATTGCAACTTCATTGCATTTTATGGTTGCTCATTTTGGTAAATAAGACTGCTCCACTCATTCGCTCTTTCATATATGTAAGTCTTTATTTTTGTTCATTGTGATGTTATTTGTTTTAAATTTGTATTATTCCCAAGCTATATTTATTTTAGCACATAGCATAAATATTACATGGTATCAAAGTAGATTAGATTTAAGCTAACTCCTTTTAGTTGTACAAATTAGGGATTTTCTTCTTATGGATTCTAATCTTATCATTATGTCTTCTTGAATTCAAACTTAGCAAGACACATCTAAGGAATAATAGATTGAACCATTACATTCATAAGTCCCAAAAATATAAATCAAATATAAATCATTAAAATATGACAACTTTTCTTGGACCCATATTTTTTGCCTCTCTGTCTACAAGATTCCATGTGACATGAATTACAAGGATATATTTTTATAAATAAAACTACATAGTTGTAAGGTAAAAAATTGCCTACTTTGTAATATTAATTTTGGTGTTCATCTCCATAAACATGTTCAAGAACCATCTTTCTTATTTCTTGGCCTATACTTGTCACTTATATGTTTTATGCTACTGTAGACCTATCTTCATGCCTATAATCAACCTTAAAAGGCTCACCTCAAAACTTAATTTTGGGACAAATTATACCTAGGCCTTGGTGAGGATAAATTACACTTAGGTTCCAATCTGTAAAGAGTTGAAGCTATGCCTCAAGTCTCTCACCAATTATGGATTATTAGCTCTTTCTAAATTCACAAACTCAATCTAATTGAACCATAAACTAACAATTCAAATTCCTAAACAAAACTCTATGCAAATAAACTATAAAAGCAAACAAACTCACAACAATCGAGAGCACACTTAAATTGAGACACATACATTGATTTTAACTAGAGAAACCCTTTTAAATGGAAAAAAATGCTAGGAAGAGTGTAATATGTTGCCTCGTGCCACTATCAATGAGTTATAAGCATTACATCGTTATAAGCATTACATCACCCAATATGAGTTTATTGGAATAACAAAATCAACACACAATTGCTCCTTCATGCTTGCTTTACCCCCATACCAGTGACACTCTAACTCTATGCATAAGCAACAATGTTGTCCATGCAAGCCAACCTTAGGAAATTCAATCAAATCCTTCAAATAGGCTTCCCCTCACTTCCGTGTCTAGTGAAAGATCTAGAGGCACTGAAATGAAGCATTTAAACTTCATGTTGTTTGCATTTTATTTTTCTCACATGCCAAAAATATGAATTTCTAGTAATTATAGTCATATTTGTTAGCATGGTGATTTTGTATTTGTCGAGGTGTGTATGCATTCATCGGGGTAGGTATTTGGCTCCTAGTAAAAGGGATGAACATGTCAATTACAGCCTTGCTTAATAGTCTTGGCATAAACATTTTAGTTTTAAAGTCTTCAGTGATGTTCTAGATCACCCCTTACACCTTAACCTACCTTAAGCCAACTATTATGCACTCCCAACTACTAAGAACATGACAAACCTCCACATTCATATTGATTAATGACTTCCAACTATGACTCTAAATGGTCTAGCATTTTCAATCCAATTCATGGAGCATACCTCATCCACTACAAGGATTTTGGTCCCAAAAGCTCAGAGACAACAAATTAGGGAATTTAAATTCCCCAATTCACCTCTAGAAACCCACTTTGCTTTGCTTTAAACTTCCCTTTTCTGGTCAATTAACCATAATTATTGCTCACCTTGAGTCTATCTCACATTCTTATCAAGTACAACATTATTTTCCAACACATTTTGTTCTTCAAGTGCAAAATCATCCATGCTCCCCATAACATCATCCTCCTTGTCAAGAAGTGAAATATCAAACAATCTCAATCAATCCACCTTAATTATAGAGAAAATATTCATGTATTCTAGCAAGTCAAACCTAAAATAATTATTCTCCACCTATATATGATCTAAAACAAACCATATCTTAGTGGTTTGAGTTTTTGTGAAGCACCCTGTAACCTTTCTTTTCCCAAATAAACCTACACCTTGTCACAAACCTATAATCCGTGCTCAACTCTATGCTAATCATGATGAATTGTACTTTTCTTGGGTTTCCTTGAGCTTTGTTGGATCTTGAGGTGAATTTGTCTCACCTTATGAATAAATTTATCTTCTTTACTCACCTCAACATCCCCCTTTTCTAACCCTTTCTTTGATTGTCCAAGGCAAACATCAAGAGGGCTCAATGGAAAATAGCCAAAACATGCTTCAAAAGGGGATGAATTAGTATAAGAGTGAATGGACCTATTAGAAGTGGGTGACAATACAATAGTGTGTCCCAAAGTCAACATTATTAGACCACCAAAATCAACATTTTTTAACATTTTTAAATTGTGTCAATTATCCCAGACAAACAATCAAGAATTTAAGGATAATGTGAACTAGTGAGTCATAGCATTTTCCATGTAGATTAATTTTATAATTTTTTCAAAGAAATATTTATATCATTTCATATGTCTCAAGCATTTTTTATTGCTTTTTATTAAGTGACATTTTACTGTAATGCATAAATTTCACTATAAATAAAATGTTTCCACATTTTCTTAGAATTAGATCCTCCAATGTCTAGTGCACAAACATTTTTTAGTAATTTTTATTAAATATTTTATTATTAATTTTTAATTAGTACTAATAAAATTTTTAAATCTCTATTTAATTGTAACACATTTCTCTTAGCGTATATATTGAAATTGATTGATTTTGTATTAAAATAAGGACATTTACACATAGTGTAGTGCGTTTTTTGAGATTTTTCTGACAAAGTGTATTATTTTTCCTAGTGTCTTTAATAGATGTCATCATTTTTTGCAATGGACCTACATTCATTCTAAAGTTTTAAAAAATATATAATATTAAAAATAACATAATACATATTATACTTTTCAAAAAGCTGACGCTACATGCAAAATGGTGTCTTTAGATAACTTAATTTGGTCCCCTAAGAGGTGAAGAAAAATTACATTTTTGTTAGAATTTTTATAGGCATGGAGGATATTTTGTTAGAGGTTTGATTTAGGGTTTGGGGGTTCTATCTAAGGGGTACCCCTTGGATAGACCTCCCCGAGGTTCAAACCATGTATCTAAAAAACTTGATTTCAGGTAGAAAATAATTTGGCTTAGAAGTGGGACTCACTTATGTGCTTCAACCAAAGAGTGTTGTATATATCAAATGCTCATCCCATCCCTTCTAAAACCTCTAATTATATCCACATAACAACTCTACTATTGTTACGTTCACTACCTATATTTATCCATCCATATGAGGATTAAAAGTTGTAGATTGCTTGAGTTTAGTATCTAATGTACACCAAAATTTACTTAAAAATCATGTGTCTCTACTTGAAACAATGTTGTATGGAACTCTAAAACAAATCCATACATTCTTGAAGAATAATTTAGTTGCATCATTTTTGGTTAATGTCTTCTTACAAGCAATTAAGATGGACATCTTATAAAAATGATCCACAATGATAAAAATGTAATCACTATCATATTTAGTCTTTGTCAAACCACCTTTAAAATTCATAGAGATTCTCTTCCATGGCCTCATAAGTATCAACAATGGTTGTTACAACCCATGTTTTCGTTTATTAAACTTGCATACACAACATAACTAGCATCCTCTTATAAACCTAGATGCGTCTACTTGTATAGACAACAAAAAGACATACCATTCAATATTCATTATGCTTTGTCACTCTAAAGTGACCAACCATTCGTGAGGTATGTGCCTCTCTAATAAGCATGAATTTGTGCTCCTTGGGCACACATGACTTCTATGCTTCATACAAAAGACCATCTAAGAGATAAAAATTTGAACTAGCCTCAAATTGATCATGCTTATCTTAATTTGATGATTTATAAATCTCACTTAGATCTTGATCTTTCACACAATCCTCTACATATACATCTTTTACAAATGGTTTAATCATCAACAATATTCCAAATTCTTATGGAAGTGGTGGTCTAAAAAGTATATTTTCCATGTTATTAGTTACCCCATGCTTATAGTTGATCATAAAATAAAATTATCACAAAAAACCCATCCATTTGTAGTGGTGTGATTGTTGTAGCTTATTTTAAGCTTGCAAATATTAAAAGGGTTGGTTATTGGTATGCACAATGGTCTATTTCCCATTAAATAGTGTTTCCACTTCTTTATCTTTGAAAACAAAGCATACAACTTCTTGTCACATGTGTTATAATTTATAATAGTTCCTTTAATCATGTTTGAATGGTTGTATTAAAACAATCCCCATGACATGATCACTAGCATTTGTTTTAACTTCAAATGGCTGTTGAAGATTAGACAATGCCAAAATCAATTGTGTTGACCTTCCTCTTCAATTCTTCAAAAGAACGTTATTGTTACTACTCTAATGAAATTTCTTGCCACTACCCATAAGAGCATGCAATAGAGGAGGGACGTATGAAAAAGACAACAAATTTTTAGAGGTATTATGTTGCTCACATAAAACTTTTCATTTTAGCGCTTGTGTTGGGCTTTGGTCAATTCATTGTGACCTCAATTTTAGAAGGATCTATCTGTACCTCCCCATATCCAACCATGTGACCTAAATACACCAATGAATTCTTTGCAAACTCACTTTTCCTTTTATTAAACAACTAATTCTCCAAAATCTCAAAAACATTCTTCAAATGCAAAATATGTTCTTCATATGTTTTGCTAAAAACCAATATATAATCAAGATATACAATGACACAAGAATCTAGCAAAAGATGCAATGCCTCATTCATTAACCACGTAAAATTTGTCATACGATTGCATAAATTGAATGACAACACCAACCACTCAGAAATCCCTTGCCTGGTCTTGAATGTTATTTTTCATATATCCTTCGCTTTTATTTGGACTTGATGATAACTTGATTTCAAATCCAATTTAGTGATGAATCTTACCTGCTAAAGTTGATCTAGTATATCATCAATATAAGGCAACAAGTTTCAATTTTTGTTAGTAATTTTATTTAAGCCCCTATGATTCACACATATGCATGAAGTTCCATCCTTCTTTGGAACTATCACAATAGAAGAAGCACAAGGGAAAGTAATTGGTCTAATCACCCCTTGTTCCCATAATTGTTTTAGCTTGTCTCTAACATTTGTGATCCAATAATGCTTTGATGACATAGCCCAATATTAGGTAATGGAAAATCTAATACAAAATACATTTCATGCTCTATTTTCCTCTTTAGAACCAATCTCTTCAGTTCCACAAATAATTATAAAAAATGCTTTACCAATCTACTATTCGTGATGAATATGAAGCCCATGTAATCACTGCACATTAACCCCTCTATCCTCATTCTCTCTTACCATGAAAAGAGTGAATTTCCCACTAGCATTAATTATTTTATTTACTTGAGTGACACTCACCATGGATAATGTTTCTTTCTTCACCAAAACATTCAAAGTATATGGTTCTCCATCCAAAATAAGTTTATATTGATTCCACACACATCCAAAGGAATGACATCCATTAAAATTTAATCTTTAAAGTTAACCCCAATGCTAAAATTTAACTTACATTATTTATTTATGCTTATATACATGCCTTGTTATAGCCAACCAATTCCATAGGGTTGTGGATGATCCACAATCGTCAAGTGCAAATCCTCTATAAGATTTTTAAAAATGAGGTTTGCTTGTGTGCATGTGTTAAACAATGAAATGCACCTTCTTTTTATTTATCTAGATTTTGATGTTGAAAAGCTTTGTGATCTATTCTTCCTCCCTTGAATTTGAGCTACCACTAGAATCAAAATCACTATTTACATATTTTCCTTTGTTTATAGATGCAACATTAGTGTCTTTTTTCTTCCTCCATGAAGGTGCAAGATCTGGGTGTAACTTCCAACACCTCTCCTCTAAGTGACCATCCTTATCATAGTATGAAAAATGAAATTTACACTTTTCTTTACCCCTTTCCTTCTTTTGGACTAATCTATTGGCCTTCTTGAGTTTTTCTTGGTCTTTATCCCTATTTTTGTTAGAAATTTGTTGTTGTCCTTATTTTTCGTTGCCTTTTTATTTGAAAGAAGAAGCTTTCTTTTTTTCTAATTCAAAATAATGTCCAAATGCATGAGCTTTATCAATATCCAGGGGCTTTTCCATCAAAACAAGTCACCTAAGATGTCAAAATAGCCTCCTAAGATACTTCATTAGCACATCCTTGTCTTGACATCTTTCCCCAATTGAATATCTTTCTTTCAAAACTCGTAATGTGTTCCTGAACACTATGTCCTTGCCTTTCCTAAAAATAGTGCCACTACATAACACACTCCTTCTCATAACATATAGGATAAAATTATTTCTTCATCGAAGATTTGAGGTCTTCTCATTTGGAAATAGGATCAAATTTATTACACTCTGAGGATAATGCATAACTATCATACCAAGTTAGTACATGACCAACAATGTTGAACCATGCAAATGAATTTTTCTAACATGGAGAAAGTTTATGGAATCTAAAGTATACTTATATCCATGAAATCAATTGATCTAGCTTCTTTATGTTGATTTCCCTATCATAAGGTTGAATATCAATTTTCACTTCAACCTTGAAGAAGGTACCTTGAGAAATTTCTTCATGCTCTAGTGGTGGCTCAGCCTCCACATGTGATCTTTCCATTCCTAGCCTCTTTATAAAAACAATCAAAGTGGATTCTAGTCTATCTATTTTACCCACCATGCTAGCTATTTTAGAAACATCATCTTCTATCTCCTTGAATCTCATTTTCCCACCATATTTTTATCCTAACATAGTTCTTCTCTACCCTACCGAAGCTTTAGAACCAATCTCAACTTCATAGGGTTCAAGGTTATCATGCCCACTCATTTTGGTGGGTAGTATACTAGTTCACAACCTCAATTTCAATCAAAGCTCACTTTGGTACCACTTTATCCATAAAGAACTAAAGTTATGCCTCACGTCTCTCACAAATTTATCAATTATTAGTTCTTTCTCAATTCAAAAACTCAATCCAATTGAACCACAAACTAACAAATTCAAATTGCAAAACAAAACACCATGCAAATGAACTAACATAGAAGCAAACAAATACACAACAATGGAGAACATGATCAAATATATGCACATACATTGATTTCAACTAGAGAAACCATTTGAAAGGAAGAAAACTCTAGGAAGAGTGTATTCTCTTTCCCTATGCCATTATATCAATGAGTTACAAAAATTACATCACCCAATATGGGTTTGTTGAGACAACAAAATCAATACGCAACTACTCCTTCATGCCTACTTTGCCTCCATACCAAGAAAATTCCACCTCTAGGCATAAGCAACAATATTCATCATGAGATACAACCTTAGAAAATATGTCCAACAGCCTTGTTGATGGATTTTCATGTTGAGCACTTAGGATCTCTCCTAGATACTAAGAAGACACCGAAGTTATGGGAAATTCTGTGACTTTGGGACTCTTTTGCAAATCATAGGGTAGCTTCTGGGTGTTTAAAAGCTAGCTCTTCTTAAGATTTTCATTAATTCTTTAAAAAGTGGGGGGAGGAAAGAGAAGAGAAGAGCTTAAATTAAAACCTATTCTAAGGTAGTGCAATAGAAGATAGGACTTAAGTTGATGCGAAAAAGGCATAGTGTTCTCCCGATTAATTCATGACATTAACTAGTGACTTCCAAGAGCAAACAAGGCATGATTTTAGATCATTCATTAACATCATTCATTAAAACACAAATAGAGGCACAACATCAATGCATGAAACTTGAAAGAAAACTCAATAGACGAGGAATGAGCACATGATGTCACCCTTCTTCATTGATAAGTTAAGAACATGTTACAAAAGGTGTAGAAGCATAGTTACAAAGTATTCAATTAGCTCTTAAAGAGAACTCACAAAGGCCCAAATGTCTATCAATTCTTCCCCAAATCTCAAAATTGGCTTAGCATCTAAACACTACCCAACCCTTATTACATCGGCTAAGTTACTATATATAGCAATTTGATTCTTTAGATTAGACCCCAAGTGGGAATATCTATCGCATCTACTTTTGGTACTCCAACATTGAATCACCCTGACCATGCTGCATTACCTATCACTTCATCCATCTGGGAAATTGAAGATTTACTAAGAAACTATAGGAGGCCCAATCATCACTTTGATGCACTGCCAAACTACTACACCTAGGTGAGTCTCGAGATGGATTTGTGTCCTTGCAAGCCTTAGAGGCTTACTGACCCATTTGTATTAGCTTTTGATGTGTTGTTTCCCTTTATCATCTTTGAAAGTTCCTTCATAAAACTTGGGCCGTTAGATCTCATGATCTACAATTGATGGCCTTGCAAGCCTATTCCCTTCCTCCCATATGGTGGGTCCCGTTGTTATGTGGCAACATGGTATTTCTCTTTGATGGTGTTGGGCTTGTTTTGTTTAAATCATGTGTGGGCGTGCCAAGTGTCTCATCTTTTCTTACTTCTTTCTTATGAAGATATCGGGACCCACAACAGAGACGAACATGACATTTGCCACTTTTGCGCAACTCCTTGAGGTGTCAGACTACTTTTCATCAAGGAGGAGCACAAACGTGCCAGAAGGTAGCATCAAATGCCCTATTTATGTTTCTTTTGATTCTCCTTTCAAACTCCTCCTTACTAGCCTCGGGCCCACCACTAGACTGCATTATGACACTTGGCACTTTAGTATAACCGAAATATGTTGTCAGACTTTCTTTGGCTCAGAGGTGTAATGCTTTTCCACTTGGCAATCATGAAATCTTCAACACTTGAAGCAATCAGAAGAGTAGATGGGTCTACCACAACCTGGCCCGAAAGCACATGGTGCCTTAGCGCTACACAAAGGGACCATCAGACTTTCTTTCCCTTTGGCTTGTGTTGTGGTGACACTTGGTAGCTTTTGCATAAGCTTCACCTTTTCTGTATCCTTTGGGACTTGGGTCCATCAAAAGTGACCCAGGACACTTGGCATTTTTGCGCTCTTCCTTGAGGTGTTAGAACTGGTGACTCTTTGAGGCTGAGACAAGCCTCCACATGGAAAGAAAATGCTTCAACTTTGATAGCCCATCACAACTTGATTCAAACTTGACAAAGGCTTAAAATGACGTCACCTGATTACGATTCAAAACTTGATGCCACGAAGCTGTTTGTCAATTGGTACCGAGGCTTTAGAAATAAAACAAAACAAAATGTAGAGCAAATGGCTCTATAGTTCTTAGAAACTCTTGGGGAAGTGTGCCCACACATGTCAAACACCCAAATCTGAAAATAACAAGAACAAAACTTCAAAATTAGGGAAGAAGATACCAACCTTAGAGATTTTCCAGGACAATATGCAAAGCTGCTCACTCACCCTCTAAATTCCAACCCTTCTTATTGAAGGCCTCTAAAGCTCTGCTAAGATCAATTATCTCCTTGTGGGAGATACTCTGCAATCTCTTGACCATAACCTTTGCTTGGTGTTCTAGTTGAGCCAACAACTGAAGGACTGCCTCAACTTCCGTGATGCTTGGTGTCTGTACCCAACCCTAAAAAGACATTTGGTCCATCATCTTGCTTGCAAGTGCCACCTTATACTCCACTTCATTCAATACATCTCCAACATTTTGGAAAGGAGAGGGCAGTCCTGATTGGACTAGTGAGTCAAGATGGCCCCTCATTTCTGTCACGGCTTGCTCTAACATGGCCAACTGAGACCTACACTTTAGAGAAACCTTATTTCTACTCTTGACCTCATTTACCTTCATTGCAGCAACATACCTATTATCCACCCCAGCTGATAGCAGAGACTCATCAGGTGGGATGTATAGCTTCTCCATTATATCCTAAGCCTAGTTTACTTTGGGGCAAGAGTCTGTAGAGCTTGATCAACTTCATCTTTTACCTGGGTAATGAGCTTCTAGGCAGTTGAGATGAATTGTAGTGCCCCATTTAGCTCTATGGTGTTAGCAATTATCCTAGCCCAATGAGATACATATATATCCTTAATCAATTGAATCACCTATGATGTGACAAATTATCTGCATCTCCACCTTTTGTTGCTTAATTTGAGACTCCTTGGTAGTAAGTTGGGCTTCTAGGGACTCATTCATGCTCCTTAACTCAGTCGAAGTGTTGTGTTGTGTGATCTCTTCTACTTTTTTCTTTCTTGTTCCTGCGCTGCCTCAATCGTTTGCCCGTAGCCTTTTAAGGCCAGCTTGTTTTTGTCTATCTTAGTCTACAAAGCTACATATTGAGACTACAAGGCTTCGTAGGACTCTTAAGTGACCTTTTCTTTTCTCTCCTAAGTTAATTTCTCAATTTCTAGCTCTCAATCCTTTATCTCTACCCATAATTGACTCACTAGACAAGCTCTGGTTCCTACTTTTCCAGCCGTCAACTCACTTTGATGAAATCTATTGCGATAAATTTCTAGGTTTCCTACATGAGTTCTAAGCAATCCTATAGGTGGGCCTGAGCAAGGTTTATCCCAACCACTTGGATCGAATAGTCATCAAGGTGCATCTATTCTTGTGACTTATTTATGATGGGAGTCATATGTGCAATCATTAACGACTGTTGTGCTAGGTCATACAAAGATTTTATATGAGGCTGGGATGAGGCCTTCCCCTTCTTCTGTCTTCTTTTCTTAAGTTTCACCTTCCATGCCTGGTGCACACTTTACATTTGCTAGTGGGAAGAGGCTAGGGACTATACAATTCCTCCAGTGAAAGAGACTCCTTGCAGAAGTCCATACGGGATGTTGATTTGCTACTGCTTAGGACCATGACCATCCCTAAAGGTAGAAAAGATAACACTGTGAGTGTGGATGTAGAGAATGGAGGGATTCTCTTTTCATGGGGAGTGGATGGAGAAGTGGTAAATATGAGAGGAAAATGCTACTAGAGGCATCCCAAAAGTTTGCCTGAAAGATAATGAGGTGGGGGGAATTGAAGGGGTGGATGCTGAGGTTGGGTAGATGGGTGCCAAAGGTACAACCAAAGTTATAGCAGTGTTTTGTATGAAAAAGGAGAATGATGACAACTAGAATGCGAACTAGATCAAACCCTTTTCCATATAACATTCAAGGACAAGACCGAGCCAAATCAGTACCAAATGAAGGTGGACTCAACTATTGACCTTGTGCTCATGTATGTTATAGATGGATCAAATTTAATTTAGTCTTTTCCTCAAATCCTAGGTTAACAATGCATGAAACCCTAGTTCTACAATGATCTACTTATAACAGAGGAAATACAATTGGATCCCAGAAACTAATTGCACAAGGATGATAAGAGGAATGATAGAACCTATCTCCAGAAAGTAGAGGAGTCAGAGGACCCCGGTGGGACTGTCCAGGTCCCAACTTAAGGAATCTGCCAAAAGTGTAAACTAAAAGGTTGTTCTAGATGTTGTCTTGATGCCATATCTAAACTCAGAAAAGGCAGAAGGACATGGGTGGTACTGCCCATGTCCCTGGTGAGAGAATACTCTGAAACTATCTCTAGATCTTGAAACCTTGATCTGTACCCAGTCTTCCTGTAGCTTTGTATTTTTTAGATCTCGCTCCTGTAACCTGCATACAAGAAGATAAGAAGTGGTTTGGGGGTTATGGTGTTTAGGAACTTTCCTCAGTCAAATCCTAGAATAGCATTCAATATTCCCAACGCCGTTGATTGATAAAGAGTTTGTGCCCTCGTGGGAGCAGAGGCTAAAAATAATGATAATATGATGATTTAAATGACGATAAATAAACAATGGTATCACCTATGTGATGAGCACTTAGAATGATGAAGATTATTCCACCCCTAAGGAAGGATAGACAATAGCTCCATATCTGCAATAACAACACAATAAAAATACATAAATCTTCTCTAGAATCAGAATGAATGCTCTTGCTTGCTTCACTTCAAGATCTCAAGTTATGCATCTTTCCTCTAGCTTCATAATGAACTCAAAAACACACTAATATATGCTTTTCTACTCACAATCGACAATTCAAACCAAAAGAGTTGACAAGGAGAAAGCTCTAGGGAGATGTCAAGCCGACATGCACTTAAATTAGCCCTGACCTAAGAGGGGGGACATGGACGGTACCACCCAGGTCCTTTAGCCCTATTTAGGTCTGGGTAAGCTAAATGAAGGGGCGCATATTCCAATTCTATCTTGGTGTTGGGCAATTCTACATTGGTAGAAACATTTTGAATGTATAATGCAATAAAGGGGACCTAGGAGTTAAGCAAGAAGGTAAAAATACATGTGGACACTTTTTACTCCTTAACATTTAGCCCCCACTTTAATGTGTGTATGATCTTACGATTAGTACATGCATTAAAGTATGCTTGAAAACACATCAAACAAGCCAGAAACTGGAGACAATAGCATGCCCAAAGTTTGGAAGATAATCTCTAGCCCCCAAGCTCAGTAGAACATAAGAAGACACATGACAATCACACAAAACATGAAGAAAATAGTAAAGAAACATGCAATACATGGAGAAGGCATGAACAAAGTCATGCAATACACAAAGCATACATGAAGAGAAGACATGATTAAACAATTACACAATACTAATAGGTGATGGGGGGATCTCATCACTACGCGCCACCATCAAAGCATGCAAAGCACATGGCGTGGGGGTAGCTCATCGCTACGTGCCACCACAAAACACATGGAAAACACATGAAATACACAAGCCTTGTAGAGTGTGTCATCGACCCACAATACGTCTTATACACAACAAACACAGGCAATGCAGAGGAGCTCATCGCTACACTCCATCATCTAAGACACGCCAAACACACCTGGCAGTCGAGGGGCTCATCGCGACACTACGACGATCGCCAAAAACACGCTTAAGGGTGAGTAACTCAAGACCCAACCCTGCCTCCTGTGAGAGGACTATTTTTAAAAAAATGATGTGCAACCACTCAAGGGAATACACAACCCCGCCTTCCGTAGAAGGGATTTCAAAAATGAGTCATGCAGTCTCCTCAAAGATATACACAACTCCACCTACATCACAGAGATGCCTTACAACAAACAAAAACATGCAACCCCAATTGCATCACGGAGATGCCTTATAGTGAAAAGGGAGCATGTGCTCATAAAGTATACAATCCCACCTACATCACGGAGACACCTTAAAGTGAAAATGAAGCATGTGCTCATAAAGTATACAACTCCACTTGTATCACGAAGATGCCTTATAGTGAAAAGGAAGCATACACAACACACAATTCAAAGTATACAACCCCACCTGCATCATGGAGATGCCTTATAGTGAAAATGTAGTATACACCACATTTTATCACAATATCTAAGATATCCAAGCATTTACCACAACATATGCCCCTAGCTTAAAGTGGTTGCTCCTGCTTGCTAGTAGAAATCACATTTAAGGTAAGGTTGAAAACACATGAGGAAACAAGACCTTTTGCAAAGCCCGTGCCCCAAAGCTTACAATCACCAAATTGTTCCCAACATTCATAATAGAAGTATATCAATATCATTTGCTAACAATCATTGATCAACAATACACATGTATACGAAAGATAACTAAAACAGGTTTCAGTTAGAAAATCTAAGATAAGATAACAACCAAATCATCTCATGAAACTAAAATAGAAATAAGGCACCATGCTGCTCAAACAAACCAAGGCTATACTTAGGGGTTCGAAACCGAGTATAGCCATGAGCTTATACATCAGGTATCTCAGAACTGAGTGTAGCTACAAGGTGAGATAAAAACATTTCAAAGTACATAGAAGCATATTTAGAGTATTGCAAAGGTTTGTTACAACAATTTCACAACACGATACATGATCACATCATGACATAAAGTGATTCTACTAGTCAAATGTTAGTAACAAATTACTCTTGTCTTCATATATCGACTAGGTCCATTTTTTCTTGTTTAGGGACGCACAGTACTTATTAGAAGTGTATATTTGTTGTCATCATCCGTCGACTAGAAGAGCCACAAGCACAACAAAAGAATGAAATCATGAAAAAATGAGAGAGGAGACAAAAGTGACTTAGGACCACAATGTGGAAGGATGCCCCCAAATCACCCTCCATAATGTTATGCCCCCAAGGTACAACAAACAACAATTACAACAAGAGAAGTATAGAAGAATGGAGAAACAAATAGACAAAATGTCACAATGGAGGCAGTCTCCTTGTACCCTTGACCTTACAAGAGCATCAAGGGTCATCCAAGGAGACCTAAACAAACATTTAACACTACATAGGGGAACACAACACATCAACATATATACCTAAGAGGAGGCCACCCTTGTGAGCAACTGGAAGAGGTTCTATATCGAGTGTGGCTGAATGAGGGAGAAATACATACCTACAGTCATGCAGTGATTGATTCACAAGATTTTGTATGTTTGAATTTGGTTGATGCTTCATCTATTGAAAAAGTTTCTAACGGGATATTTCCTGGTAGACAATTTATGTCTATCATCTCAGGATATATCAAATTGAGTGTTGGACTTGTTTATATTGTGTTAACATTAAGAGTAGGACGATGGTAATCTTTGATGGGCTTTGAAGGATGGTATCCAATACCAACCAAAGAGCTATGTGTAACAACTTCTAAGGGTATTTTGATTCCTTGTTGTTTTATGCCACAACCATTACCTACGTAGTTACAATTTTTGTAAAGGATTTGAAATTCATGACCATAGAGAGACACCATCTCTTTAGAAGGAGGGGCCTCATAAGTCTCATATTCTGTAGTGTAAGAGTATTGTCTTTGTTTGCTACTAAAGAAACTTTGGGTTCCTTAGGTATTTCCAAAGATTGCTTGGATGAGATCGAGGCAACTTTTGATGTTTCAGGATTAAGGTTGGTAAGTTTATATTCCCCCATAAAGGCAGGAGTAAAATCTAATGAACCCCAATTGTCACCAAGAAGTGCATTTGATGGTGATTT
The DNA here is from genome assembly GCA_027924645.1 of Cunninghamia lanceolata. Lineage (NCBI taxonomy): Eukaryota > Viridiplantae > Streptophyta > Pinopsida > Cupressales > Cupressaceae > Cunninghamia > Cunninghamia lanceolata. The sequence goes on along the minus strand of BSBN01000511.1, from coordinate 19,530,465 downwards.
GGAATCTTGCACAACATTATCTACATCAAGAAGTATTGATGAATCAACTTTTAAGTTATTGAGAAGTTTGTGATTAATAACTTGTTTTTGCGCCTCAACTTGTAAACAACTTTTCAGATTCAAGTCAACTTCAATGGTTTGAAATTTGTTTGCATAAAGAAAATTTATTGATCGATGAAGGGTAGACAAAACTACCCCCATGGCATGAATCCATAGTCTACCAAGAATGATGTTATATGAAAGTGCATCGGGCATGACATGGATATGGGTAGATAATGTCACAGGTCTGACAGGCTGTCATAAGGTCCTAACACTTTAGTTGAAAATAAGTTAGTTATGTTGACCGGGGAGTGTCCAAGGTTGTATGCAATAGGGAGTATTTTTGGACATCTCACTTAGTAACAGTTTTTTTGAATTTTTGAAAAGATTAAAACAAAATCTAAACTAGAAAGCATAAATACTTTAAGCTGGAAAGCATTTGAATTCTTAATCTAGAAAGCATATAAACTAACTAGGAATCAACACTTACATTTTAACTGAGTTTAAAAACAAAGGCATCTAACTATTAACTGAAAACACATTTGACATTTCGAACCAATAACTAACAACAGATTTATGAATGAAGTGGATGCTCTGAAATTTTGAAATGAACAGAATTTCAAAGATTATTAACTTAGACACTATAACCTACATGAACACATAACAAAACTAAATGCACAGTGAAATTGATCTAAATAGAACATTCACAAAACATAAATAACAACACCAATTCATAATAATAAAAATACTTATCTATTCTATAATCCCTCCAGTGGCCAACTCTTGGGAGATCCTATATCAACTCAAATCACATTCAATACTTCAACAACTCCAAAGTAAATTCCATTCATATTACTTACATTACTTAGAAAAGATTACTCAGAATAGAACTGGTGATATTCATTCATAAAGTATCATAGAACATGGCTATAGATTATCACTTCAACAATGAGTATTTTCATCCATAACACAACATAACATATCCTTGTTTCAGATGGCGGGTAAATGCCATTGAAGAAGTCTTTAAAGAAAAACATAATTAAAAACTAACTAGATGTCTATGAAATTAAACACATTAAAGGCTTTGAGTGGAGCCGTGAAGTCTTAAGTATGCCCAACAGAAAATAATAGAATTGCTAACAAAGTCTATGATTATGTATGCCTAAATTTCTGGCGCCCTCAAATTTTGGCGCTCTGACTTCAGCTGTTTTGAAGTCCACTCCTTCCATTAGGCCATACATGAAACCCTGCATAATTACACAGCTCTACATGCAATTATGTCAACATTAGTGGCTAATTTCAATCAATTGGAAAATAAAGATTTATACATCATTTTATCAAAAATAGATAAATATTGCTTCTAAAAATAAACAAATTGACATGGTTAGGGTGATTGGCAAGACAAAAAGGGTTATCTGGCTTGTATAAAAATGAGGTTGTTTATACCTCATCACTCTCCCCTCTCTAAGATGGAGCAGGTCCTCCTGCTCCCTGTTGATCATAAGCTCTTTGCCTTTCTGCATCCCTCTTTCTGTTTAGTTCATCATACTTCGAGCTAAGGTCATACATGTCCTCTGCTTCCTCATCTAGATGGCTAGGATACTTAAGAAAACCTTTATTCAATTTAATCCTCATCTTCCATGCATGTAAGTCCCTGGGATCTTGCTCTGCAGTTACCAAAACTGCAGGGGATGGTTGAAGGAGCAATGGAGGTCTGTATCGCATTCCTATCCACTTGGTCTTAAGCTGTTGTAGTATTTTTGTCAAAGCTTCTGCTCTTTTATAGGACCATCTAAGATTGATTGGAGAAATCATCTCTCTTTGTTTTAGATACATAGGCAGGGGAGTATATCGTTCCTCACAGGCATTCTATGCTCTGTCTATTAATTGTGGCCTATTAATTTTGAAATCTCCAAAACAAATCCTGATACTTTCATTATACTTTTATTTCATAGATTCATAACTCTTAGTCCTTCAGAATTGAGCTTTGAAGGCAAAGGGCTTACAGTTAGGGTATCTCATGTGGAGCCCTATAGTTCTTTCTACCTGAAGATATTTTCTGGTCCTATCTTGCCAATGGAGTTGATTTTGCAGATTAGACATGAAAGCTCTGAGTTGTACTTCTCCCACAAAAAGGTTAATGAAGAAATCAGTGTATTTTTCCAGAAATAGATTATGTATGAAAATTCACATACCAGATTCTGCTAAATAGGGGGTGCCTCTTTGAATGCTTCTAGTAATTGTTTGTCATCTGGATCATGGGGCAAGTTGTAGGAAATTCTCAAAAGTTTCCATCTCAATAACTATTCATTGATGAACATAGAATATAACCTGGATGGCTTCCTACAAGCTAATAACAACTCTCCAATTTTGCATGCATCAGTTTTAGCTTGATAGAGTCTATCATATGATTCCTTCAACAATACCATTTCCTTCTTAAGTCTGACATTTTCTTCCCCAGCTTGTCTTAGGAAATAGCACCTTTCCATCCACTTGGCTAACATGGGAGGAATGTGAACTTGAAACCACTCCATTTTGGTTGGTTCAGTTTGTATCTCTTTTGATTCCATGGTTGGCTTAACACTAATTTCCTGTAATTCCTGTTCTAGCTCTACAGTTTTGCTAAGAGTCGTGTTAAGTTCTAATTTTTGTTTCTCTTGTTCCTCTACAAATGATTTAAGGAATTGCTCCAAATTGCCAATCAAATTTTTGATTTGTTCATTCTTTTAAAATAAACTAATCAAATGTTTGTTATCTTTCTCCTCAATTTGTTTCATTTGGGACTGTAATTCCTCAGTGAATTTACCCTTCTGTTCTAATTGGGTCCCTAGAGTTCTGATTCCTTGATCTTTCTGCTACAAAAGTTTTGTCTGTGTCTATTTCTTGCTATTGTCTAGCTATCTGTTCCTTATTTTGCTGGAGTTTATTTTTCAATTGTACAATTTCTACTTTTAATTCTTCTAATTCCACCTTTATGTGATCACATTTTTCATTGTCTGTATTATTGGAAAGAAGGGAAGTAAAAATCTCTGTATCATTGTTAGGTACATGTCCTTCATCATTCACTTCTAGTAGACCTTGTTTTGTGTCATTGACAGTATTTAGAGGGGATGAATATGCAATTTGAGGGACTGTGTCAATTCTATGTTCATCTGATGGCTGTTGAGTAGGAGAAATTGTTTCCACGGGCTCATCCTCTTGAGCCTCTTCTTCTTCAACAAGTACATAATTTGGGACTTGTTCTCCTATTTCTTCTTGATCCTTCTTAGGTGGATCAATATCCTTCTCAAATTTAGGAGCATCATTACTTCCCAAGGTTTGATTCTCACTCAATTGGATTGGGTTTTCACTTGGCTGCCTATCCCGTCTTTTCTTCTTAGGAATATGCGATTGGTCACAAGTCGCGACACAGCTGAAATTGGTAGCCAATCTTTTACTGCAATTTTATTTTAGGCCTCTTTTCCTTTTTGTTGGGCCGACTATTTTCATCCTCAGAGTCCACTAAGTCCACATTTTTTTTTCTGGAGTTTCTGGAACATTATGTGGTCTAGGTTGCTCCTCGGGTTTTGCAGGGTTTGAAAGATTTTCTGGTGCTTGGCCTTCAGAAGCTTCCCTGGTAGGTGGGGGTATAGGGGAAGGTTCCCTAGGGTTCTCCGCCACCAAACTAGATGACTCACCTCTCTCAAACTATATTGAGGGTGCTAGGGTTTCAAATTTCCTGAGAAATTTTTGTCATTTCTCGTCTGTGTTTCTCTTTTTGAGGAGTTAATGCTTGCAAATTAAAGAAATGAGGCCATGGTGTTTTAATGGCCCAGACCCAATTTTGAACCTTTCTATCATGTGGATAAGGGATTCACTTAAGAAGGTGGGAAGATTAACCCTCAATTCAAGGTTTTCAGTGCCATGACGCAGGTGAATGAGCAAATAGAAGGGAGGACCGACTATGGTAGTACATTGCCCCTCACATGTGAAGCACTTAATTATCTAGGCTACCGCTATTCTCCACGGCTCTACAATAGACATTCTTTGAAACCCTTTATTCTGCCCTTGGGTATATACAACTAATACTGGCTGAGGTTCCCCTTCCCTTAAGAAAATCTCTATCAATTTCTGGTAGAAATATGTGTAGTTTCTAATAGATTCAAGCCTTCATTTTTAATACCAGATAAGCTAGAAATAGTTCAGGTACTTACCTTAAATTTCATTCCTCGCACAATTGACTGTCCATCTGAGAAGTTCTCTATGAACTCTTTAACTAGTGTATTATGCCCCTCAAACTTTTTCATGAACTCTAGCCATCCCACCTTTTGAAATAATTCTGAAATATTACTAAGTGCCATTAACTTGTTTGTAGAAGTTGGCTCTGATTTGCGCTTTGCTCCTCCCATTCTATCCCCTATTGGCAATTCTGCTGAGTGTCTACTGAACTTCATGGCACACCAAGGTGAGAACTATTTTAGACAAACTGATATGTAGATTAAGTGAAACTTAATCTTTATGGCCACTTGTACTTTGATAAAGTTGATAGGACATAGATTAATTCATGGCATTCAGCTGTGTTGTATCTAATTATTACCTTGCATGGAATGAAATGAATGAGACACCACCTCTTCTAGTGAAGGTACAGTTTGTACAATTTACTAAATTTGGAAAGGAGGGGGAACGTGCCAATTTATTTAATTTTATTCACAATAATTTACCTACTTAAGACAAAAGATGTACATACCTTACGTTCCGTTATGATTTAAAAGTCACCTCATTTATGCTGACATAATGGCATCATAGACGACAGTGTTATTAGATTCAGATGGGATGGTAAAGGGGTGTAATGGATTTATTACTGATGAAGATGGGGTGGCTAAAAAGTGTTCTAATTATTATGATGATAGATTGTCACAATAATATCATTTATTATGGTGAGAGATGGCGTTATAGGGCACGGATTTCTAAGGTGGTGTTGGTATGGAAAAGTTTGCTGATGGCGATGGGTATGGTTTTGAGGATGTCAGAGCATTTGCAAAGAAGGGGAATCATGAATCTAGAACATCAGAAAAAGATGCCCATGGAATGAGTATCCAAATTATGAAACAAGGTTCTGGAGCATCGCTGACAGATGCGACCGGAATGCAAGAACAAATTCGGGAGCATTGCTGAAAGATGCAGCTAGAATACAGGAACAAAATTTTGGAGCATTGTTGAAAGATGCAGCTAGAATACAAGAACAAAATTTTGGAGCATCGTTAAAAGATGCAGTCAGAATGCAGGAACAAAATTTCAGAGTATCACTGAAAGATGCAGCCGGAATGCATGAACAAAATTCTGGAGCATCATTGAAAGATGCAGCCAGAATGCAGGAACAAAATTTTGGATCATCACCAAAAGATGCAGTCAAAATACAGGAACAAAATTCTAGAGCATCGCTGAAAGATGCAGTTGGAATGCAGGAACAAAATTCTAGAGCATCGCTGAAAGATGCAACCAAAATACAGGAACAAAATTCTAGAGCATCGCTGAAAGATGCAGCCAGAATGCAAGAATAAAATTCCAGAGTATCACTGAAAGATGCAGTCGGAATGCAGGAATAAAATTCTAGAGCATCACTGAAAGATGCAACCGAAATGCAAGAACAAAATTCTGGAGCATCGCTGAAAGATGCAACCGGAATGCAAGAACAAAATTCTGGAGCATCGCTAAAAGATACACCAGAATGTAGGAACAACATGAAGAAACAAGTTTTGGAGCATCGCTGAAAGATGTAGTTGGAATGAAAGAACAAAATTCTGGAGCATCGCTGAAAGATGCACTGGAATGTGGTACTTATTCAAAGATGAAGTCCTACGAAACAATAATAAAATTTAGACAAGTACAAAGATGAAGATACAATAAGAATGCTCTGAAATAATCATGAATACATACACACACCAATTTTTTTTTTCTCAGAATTATACTGCCTCTGCTGAAACAGAGTCAATACATTGGGTTTCTCCTTGCATTTCTACCATTCACGTAAATTCTTCTTTGTTAATAGGTTTGTGGTAGATTCGTAATCGATGACCATTGATTAATAGAGTTTAAGTGTCACCATCAATGGGTTTAAGCTGCATTGCTCCATTTGGAAATACTTTAGAAATCTCATATGGACTCATCCAATGAGTTCTTAGTTTACCTTTCTGATCTTTATATCTAGAATCAAATAATAGTGCCCAATCCCTTTTATGGAACTCTCTTTCTTTTATATGTTTATCATGCCAAGCCTTTCATTGTTGAACTAACTCAGTCTGGTGAATAGATTTCAGACGAAGTTCATCTAATTCACTCAGCTGCAAGACTCTTTCAACCTAGGCTCGATCAAGGTCCAGGCCTACCTCCATTGTTGTTCTAAGCGTTTGAAGTTCAAATTCAATGGGTAGAAGAGGTTTCCTCCCAAAGAATAACTCGTAAGGAGTAAGACTAGTAGTTGATTTCTAGGTTGTATTATAGGCCCAAACAGATTCAGGTAATTTCCTGGCCCAGTCTCTTCTTCCTGATGAAACTATTTTTGTCAAAATGTTTTCAAGCTCCCTATTAGTGACTTCCACTTGATCGTTTGCTTTTGGGTGATAAGGAGACGACTTCTTATGGCTTACCTGGAAATGATCAGTAAAGGCTAGCAAAAATTTGGACTCAAATTGGGGTCCTTGGTTTGTGACAATTGATCTAGGGGCTCCAAATCTGAGAAAGATCCTGTTATATAGGAAGTCTGCAACTTGTTCTTCCCTATCAACTCTCAATGCTTGGACTTCTACCCATTTAGTTAGAAAGTCAGTACAGACCAGAATGTATTCTTTACCCTATGAAGGGGGATCTATGGGACTGATGAAATCCAATCCCCACTTTTCAAATGGTTCAAAAACTACCTGCAGCTGCAAAGGCATCTCATTGGATGCCATAGGTCTTCCTACTCGTTGGCATTCATCATAGCAGGGAACATAGTTTTTTACATCTTTATGCATAGAGGGCCAATAATATCCTGCACCTAAGAATTTATGGGATGTCCTTTTAGCGGAGTAATGACCCCCAGAGGGATCATCATGGCGGGCTCTGAGGATGTTATATGTTTCATCTGATCTGATGCAACGTCATAAAACCATATCAGAGACACAATGAAATAGCATACCATTAATCCATTTGAACTGAGCACTCTCTCGAATGAGGCGTTTCTTTTGTTTTGAAGTAAAGTTTGGTGGAAACTTAGAGGTGGCTATATAATTGGTGATGTCTGCAAACTAGGGTGTTTTAATGGAGATGGCAAAAATAAGTTTTCATCTGGGAATTCATCTTGCACAAGGGCACAATCTCCATTATCTTGTTTGATCCGGCATAAGAAGTTTGCGACTATGTCAAACTTTTCAGGTTTATCAATGATGGTCACATTGAATTCTTAGAGAAGCAATAACCATCTGATTATTCTTCCATTTACTGCAGGTTTGTTCATTAGGTATTTGATAGCTAAATGGTCTGTGAACACAGTTACTTTATACCCTATAATGTAATGTCAAAATTTATTGATTGCATGAACCACAACTAAGAATTATTTCTCCATAGTGGTGTAGTTTCGTTATGTGGGAGTCAAATTCTTACTGATGAAGTAGATGGCATATTTCCCTCCATTCCCATCTTCCTGACGTAAAACTGCTCCAATAGCATCATTGGAAGCATCTGTGTAAATATGGAAAGGAAGATTCTAGTTAGTTCCACATAGGACTGGAGAAGAAATGAGTTTTTCTTTAATGATCTCAAATGATGTTTGGCATTCTGTTGTCCAAACAAAGTCTATATCCTTTTGGAGAAGGGAGAACATGGGGGCTGCAATCTTGCTAAAGTTTTCTATGAATCTTTGGTAATATCCAGCATGTCCTAAGAAACTCCTGACATCACTTTGGTTCTTTGGAGTCTCTAGTTGTTGTATCACTTTGATTTTCTTAGGATCTACTTTTATCCCTTCATCTGAAATGTGGTGTCTTAAAACTATCCCTTGTTCTACCATTATTAAACATTTTTCGTGACTCAGGGATAGCTGATGGTCCTCATATTGCTGAGACACCTTGTCCAAATTTTTAAGAGATTTGTCAAAAGCGGAACCATACATTGTGAAGTCATCCATATAGACTTCCACATAATCATTTACAAGCTCAACAAAGATGGCTAGAACAACTCTTTGAAATGTTGTAGGAGCATTACATAGCCTGAAGGGAAGAACTTGATATGCGAATGTTCCCTAGGGATAGGTAAAAGTTGTTTTGTCTTGGTCCTCTGCTACTACTTGTGTTTGGTTATATCCACTGAATCCGTTAAAAAAATGAGAAATACTTTCTTCTTGCTAGATTATCCAAGACCTGGTCTATGAAGGTAAAGGAAAGTAATCTCTATAGGTGGCTTTATTGAGCTCTCTATAATCAACGGACACTCTCCACTTCCCATTTTTCTTTGGGACTACTACCAGAGGTGAAACCCATTTGCTGTCAGAGATGGGATAGATGAATCCTACTTGCAGGAGTTTTTAATCTCTTTTTTAACAATGTCTTTGAGAGCACGGTCGAGTCTTCATTGTGGTTGACGAACAAGTCTAACATCTTCAGTATAGATGTGACAAGTACAAACACTTGGGTGTATTCCTTTCATGTTAGTATAATCCCAAGCAAAATTTTTGGATCTATTTACCAAAACATCAAATAACTTAAGTTCATCTGCCTATGTCAACTAGCTGTTAATATTTAAGGTCTTTCCTGGTAGTAACATGATAGTTTTGGTTTCGGGGTAGTTGGAGGTGATAGTATGAACTTCTCTCATTAAGATGTTAAGAGGACAACTTTGCGGTATAATTCTGTGGAATTTGGCAATATCTTCAAAGAAGTTATCTATTTTCAGAATGATATTAGCCAGAGGACAAGGTAACACTGTGAAGTTGGTGTCATTGTGTTCGATATCATCAGTGTGGATCAGGTGTCCTAAAATATCTTCTACTTATAAAATTTCTTCATCACCCGAATCTATGGCAATATCTTGCATGTTGTTTTCCAATTCATCTTCCAATTCTTCACCATGTTGTTTGATGACTATCATAGCAAGTGAGGCTAGATTCTGTTGTTTGTCAAAACTATTTGGTTCGTCAACCCAAACTTGGTTAAGTGCAATAGGTTGAGCAGGGGGATACATGAATAAGTGTTTGCTATTGGGGCTATTTGAAATGGTCATTCTTCCTGCTCTGCAGTTAATTTTGGTTGCAACTGTAGCCAACCAAGGTCTACCTTGTATTAAGGGATAACTGTCCTTGGGCGTGAGGGACTAGATTACTTGGAAATCCACTGGGTATTCCTAATTGTAGACCTTGACAAGAACATTTTCTAAGACACCTTTGGGAATAGATATGGACTAGTTTGCCATTTGCAATATGGTGGTTGTGGGATGTAGATCAGTGAGTTCCAGTTTTTCTATAATGTCCACCATCATGACGTTGATGGCTGCTCCCAAGTCCACGAGTGCATTAGGAATTGCTACTTCGTTGATTGTCACTGTTATGAGTGGACTACCTAGGTCACCATATTTTAGGGTTGAGATTTCTCCAACCACAAGGTTGGCTAAATATCCATTGATGTGCACAGTGTTAATCTGTTTCTTTTTCCTTCCTAGTGTTGTTATGCATAATTGTTTGACTAGATGGTTTAGTTTAGGGATTTCTTTAATTACCTGTAACAATGGAATCTTGATGTGGAGTCATTTAATTTCTTGTATTAATGTGGTTTTAGTGGGTAAGGTCATTTCTGTAGGGTTTTTTAGGGGGGTCTCCTTGAGGTGATCCGGAAAAGGTGCTTGAGGTCTCTTCTTCAAGGTGGAATCCTTCTCCGGAAGATCTACTGAACGTTTGACAATTTCTTTCTAAGGTAACTTAGAAGTCTTAGGCGAGGATTGAAGAAGCTTTTTCTGGTTACTCTTAGGGTTTTTATCTGAAGGTATGGAAGGTGTCTCTGTTCCTTCTACAGATTTTGCATTCTGTTCATCAAGGATCTCAACTATGGTAGGCTGCTAGAGTGTTTTTCTTGACCTCAACTGCAGGTTTCCACAATAGATAGCATTAACTCCATCCATGTTTTCCTGCTCTATGGAATACATTAGTGTGGTTTGACAGTTATTCTTTGGATTAGGGATAGGTTGCATTAGGAGTTGTGGTTGGTTGAACTGCTTGTTTTGCTGAGTGTTTTGGGGTGCTGGCAAGAGGTTTTGTTGTGGATTGGGCATCCTCCTCGGTCCATGATAGAACTGATTTGGAGTTTGATTCCATTGAGGGGCAGGATTTTGAGGATACCATTGTTGTTGAGTCTAATTTGGCCATTGAGGATTTCCCCAGGACTAATTTTCCCATTCAGGTGGTCCCCAAGGGTAAGGTCCCCAATTAGGTGGTGTTGGGGGCCAAGTTGTCGCCCATTGATTATTATTCCAATTATTTGGAGGTTGCTAGGAGGGGTTTGAATTCTAGCCATAAGAGAAATTCTGTCCAGGCCTTTGACCCACAAAATTGATCTCCTCCTCAATGTGAGATGACCTTTTCTTGGAATTTTTAATTACATTTAGGATCTCACATTGGTCGGTGGCATGACTCTTTTCACAAATTTGATAATTGTTAGTTTTGTCCAATGGACACTCTCTCAATAGATGTTTGTTTCGACACCTAGGGCAGTAGATGGATAAGGTTTCAGGATTACGTGTTTTGGCCTGTATTCCATCCAAAATGGTGTTTAGCTGAACAAGAATGTCAATTTTCAAATTTTCTATTTCCTCTCGCAGTTTACCAATTTCATTTAAGCCTCTCAAAAGACTAGATTTACAGATACCTTCGTGAGTTCGGGAGAAATTCTTGCATAACTCAATGATATCACCGAGTTCAAGTTGGGACACATCTCCTTTTCCCATTAGATCTAGGCTTGTCGTAGCATCCTCATCAAGTCCCTTGAGAAATATGGTCTTTAGAATTTCTAGGCTTATGGCCTCTTCGCCACATTATTTGGATAAGAAGTTGAACCTATCAAGGTAATCTTCCAGGCTCTCATATTCTTTTTGCCTTAGTTTGAACAATTCCTCTTTCCTATTGCTAACTCTGCAGTAGCTCTGATATTTGTCTAAAAAGACAGTGTCTATTTCATCCCACGTGGTTATTGATCCTGAAACTAACCCCATGAACCAACGCATTGCAGAGTCTCTTAGAGTGGAGGGGAAGAGTTTAAGTTTCTGGTTATCATTTTTGTAGTCATATGTATGACACAGGACTTTAAACTCAAAAAGGAATTGATCAGGGTCTTCGAAGGATAATCCTTTGAAGGTTGGTAAGATGGAAGGTGAAATGTTTTTCATGGGTGCATCGTCATCTGAGTTGAGAGCAATAGGATAGGTAAATGTCTGTGCTTCTCTTCATGGGTTATCACTGTCTCCATTGTTTGCTCTCCTTCCATTGAAAGGGTTATCATTGTTATCAGCCATGATGTTATAACGAATGCTTTCATCCTTAAAGATTTGGTCTGATGGATGAAATATGGGGTATTTTGGGAGGTCTTAGGTTGATCCTGATTGATCAATTCATAACAAAGTTCTTCAGCTGAGACTTCTACCTCCATGTTTATGGTTGGAACTACTATTGGGGGGTTTTGGTATGAATCTTCCTTGTGGACCTCATTTCCTGACCATGCAGAAAAAGAAGTCTGACAACTATTTTTTTCTAAAAGAGGTATCCAAGCAGTCCCCTATTAACACTAGAAAAGAAGGTCCTCGACAACGGTGCCAAAAAGTGACAAGTTGTCGTAAGGTCCTAAGACTTTAGTTGAAAATAAGTTAGTTATGTTGACTAGCTAGTATCCAAGGTTGTATGCAATAGGGAGTATTTTTGGACATCTCACTTAGTTACAATTTTTCTAAATTTTTGAAAAGATTAAAACATAATATAAACTAGAAAGCATAAAACTTTAAGCTAGAAAGCATATAAACTAACTAGGAATCAACAATTGCATTTTAACTATGAGTATAAAAACAAAGGCATCTAACTATTAACTGAAAACACATTTAACATTTTGAACCAATAACTAACAACAAATTTATGGATGAAGTGGATGCTCTAGAAATTTGAAATGAATAGAATTTCAAAGATTATTAACTTAGACACTATAACTTGTAGGAACACATAACAAAACTAGACACATAGTGACATTGATCTAAACAGAACATTCACGAAACAGAAATAACAACACCAATTCATAATAATAAAAATACTTATCTATTCTATAATCCCTTGAGTGGCCAGCTCTTGGGAGATCCTATATTAACTCAAATCACATTCAATACTTCAACAACTCCAAAGTAAATTCCATTCATATTACTTACATTGCTCATAAAAGATTACTCAGAGTAGAACTGGCAATATTCATTCATAAAGTATCACAGAACATAGCTATAGATTATCACTTCAACAATGAGTATTTTCATCCATAACATAGCATAACATATCCTTGTTTTAAGCAACTACATATATACATTGTACTACTCCAAAATCCTAAATTTTAGATGGCGGGTAAATGCCATTGAAGAAGTCTTTAAAGAAAAATAGAATTAAAAACTAACTGGATGTCTATGAAATTAAACACATTAAAGGCTCTAAGTGGAGCAATAAAGTCTTAAGTATGCCCAACAAAAAATAATAGAATTGCTAACAAAGTCTATGATTATGTTGTTGAAATACACTGGACAACTGAGAGGGGGGTGAATCAATTGTCACAAAAACTTAGCTTCATATGAATATCAAACCATCAACAAATTAATTACTGATAATAAGATTTAACCATGAAAGCATGAAACCATAGATTTAATCACAATCACACATCCAACACAGTAGACACTAGATTTTTACGTGGAAAACCCTAAAAGGGAAAAACCACGGTGGGTGTTAGCCCACAAAAATTAATGAGTTATAACAATACCAAAAAATAGAGGCTCACTGCCCAAATTACTCACTGCAAAGAACGACTCACTGCCAAAGGGTGGCTCACTGCCAAGGGGTGGCTCACTGCCAAAGTGGTGAACATATTAAGTAGCATCTACTCCATGCCTGGATTTAGTTCCATTGAAGCACAATATAACTTCTTTGCTCTACTCTTTCACACCTTCGCACTTATCTCTTCATTTTCACACCACACATATTTTTGCAACTCTACTACATGCTTTTATACAATTCATCAACCTTGGAATGTACATCAAGGTCGGCATTACATTTATCAACCATTGGAACATTCTCCAAGGTCGGTATTACAATAATACAAAGAAATAGGTCTGGACCTAAACAAGATTTGTTAAGGTAAAGATGTATGCGAATCATGTTACGCCTTAGCTAGGACTCAAATTCAATTCTTCACGCCATGACACACTTCCACAATCTTCAAGGCATCTCCGCAATTAGTGAAATCAACCAAGTTGGCCAAGACTAGTGATAACACTAGGTCTTCAAGGAACATACTTCATCCATGATCCAAATTACTCTTTGCAGACCAATCCAAAGGTAGGAACATGATCAGGAGACATCTACAAGCACATTGTAATCACCAAGAACAACCACACAATCTCTAACCACTCTGTCAAGAAGATTCTTCAAACTGGAGCACAAGAACAACACCATCAGCTACTGTCATTAGAAATAGATCACTTGCAGACCACCAAATCATGAACCATTGGAGTTGAAGGCACATAACATCATCTCAGACTTAACTCTAGAACCGCAAATCAAAATACTTCAATGCGGAGGAATGCGGAGCATAATACTTTCTCCTTGTCACTACCAAACATATAGGAAAAGTAGTTTTCACTCTGGTGAACATAACTCACTCAAATCTTCATACTAGAGGCTCAAACTTGGAATATACCATCTTTAGACATACTTCTAAATAACTTCCAATCTGCAGACAAAGATATTCATCCTACAGGAAATGCGGAGCAATCTCTTGGACTGTTCTTCTGTATGTAACACACTATTTCCACCACGACTCACTGTTTCTACTGGAGGAGCTAATTTTCTCAATATCCTCAACATCAATATCACTTACATAAGTAAGTACAAAGCATCTTACTTATTACAAGCAAGAAACAAGATAGGAGCACAGTTGACACCAATGAGAACACAAATATGTTGACATCAATGACAACATCGATTAGGCACATACTTGCAACAGTCTCCCCCTTTGTCATTGATGGCAACATATGATGTGAAAACCTGAGAAGACCATAAAGACAATGATTTCTCTCCCCCTTTGACATAAATGGTAAAGGGCACATACTTGCATTCTGCTGCTTCGATCCAACTGAACTGTTACCAACACATCTAGCTACTCCCCCTGAGAGGTAGCTCTCAAAACATCAATCCAGATCAAAGAATAAGACTTTGAACACACTGGAGTGATGCATTATCATGCATCTTAGTTTAGGGCAGGAGGGGTAATGACCCCTAACTTTTCTCTGAGATACTCAAAAGTTTCCTTAGGCAGAGGTTTGGTGAAAATATCTACAATCTAATCCTTTGTGGACACATATTCCAACTTTACTTCATTCTTTGTCACCTTCTCTCTCAAAAAGTGATACCTTATAGATATATGTTTTGTTCTTGAGTGCATCACTAGATTCTTGGAAATGTTTATGGCACTTGTATTATCACACAAGATTGCAATTGGATCTTCATAAACAACTCTTATATCCTTCAAAGTCTGCCTCATCCATAATACTTGAGTACAACATGCTTCTGCAATATACTCTGCTTCTGCAGTTGACAAAGAGATTAAATCTTGTTTCTTACTTAACCATGAAACCAATTTGTTGCCCAAAAAGAAAGTGCCTCCACTTGTACTCTTCCTATCATCAACATCTGTATAAGCACTAAGAGTGAAGTCATTATCCTTTGGATACCATAAGCCATGATCTAGATTACCTTTTAAATATCTCAAGATTCTTTACTACCATCACATGTGATTCTCTTGGACCTGCTTGAAATCTTGCAACAAGAAAAACTACATGCATAATATCAGGTCTGGTTTGAGTTAGATAAAGCAATCCTCCAATCATGGATCTGTACTTTTTTTGATCAGTCTCGATTGATTCATCAGTTTTACTCAACTTGTAGCCAGTCACCATGGGAGTACATACCGGTTTAGAGTCTTCCATCCCAAATTTATTTAACAATTCTTTCACATACTTAGATTGAGATATGGAGATTCCTTTATTTGATTGATTGATTTGCAAACCTAGAAAGAAATTCATCTCACCAAACATAGACATTTCAAACTCTTTTTGCATTTCACCAGTAAATTTCATACAAATACCTTCATTGCCTCCAAAGATGATATCATCAACAAAGACTTCAACAATCAAAATTTGATCACCATTAATCTTGAGATAGAGATTACTGTCAGTAGTACCTTTACTGAATCCTAACTGCAATAAGTACTTATCCAACCTTGCATACCAGGCCCTAGGAGCTTGCTTGAGTCCATACAATGCTTTCTTCAACCTGCATACCATATCACCTTGATTTAATAGTTGGAATCCTTCTGGTTGCTCAATGTAGACTTCCTCTTCTAACTTACCATTCAGAAATGTAAACTTCACATCCATTTGATACACTTTGAAATCTTTATGAGCTCCAAATGCTAGAAACATTATGATTGCTTCAATCCAAGCCACTAGAGTAAAAGTCTCTTCAAAATCTATCCCTTCAATTTGAGAATATCCTTTTCACACAAGCCTTGTTTTATTCCTTACAACATCTCCATTTTCATTCAGCTTATTCCTGAAAACCCACTTGGTTCCAATAATATTTTTGTCAGCAGGTCTAGGAACTAATTCCCAAGTTTCATTCTTTTCTATCTGCATTAGTTCTTCCTCCATTGCCTTTACCCAATTTTCATCATTGCAGGCTTCATTCACAGTTTTTGGTTCAATTGTAGAGTAAACAGTAATTCACTTGTTCTTCTACAGTCCTTTTCCTTGTCAGTACTTGTTTTTCTTTATTTCCAATAATTTGATCTTCAGAGTGATTGATTCTTACATACCTGGGGGTCTTAGCAACTTCCGGATCCTTTTCTGCTTCATCTTGACTGTCTTCTTGTTTAACTTTTTCTTCATAAGTCATAGTAGTAGGTTCATCTGATTCATAGCCATTTTGATCTGATGTTCTTCCTTTTCCTTCATCCACCTTCACATTTGCACTCTCAACAATCTTTTTCAACCTTTTGTTGTAGCATCGATAGGCCTTTCTCTTGGTAGAGTATCCAAGGAAGATTCCTTCATCACATCTTGCATCAAATTTTCCTAGGTCTTCATCTCTTCTGATATAACATTTGCTTCCAAAGACTTTGAAGTATCTTGCTGTTGGAATTCTTCCATACCATAATTCATAGGGGGTTTTTGTACCATTACCTTTTACTTGAACTCTGTTTTGAATGTAGATAGCAGTATGTATAGCTTCTTTCTAGAAAACTTCCGGTAGGCCTCCTTCTTTAATCATTGTTCTAGCAGCCTCTTGAATTGTATTGTTCTTTCTTTCCACAACTCCATTTTGCTGAGGAGTCCTAGGTGCAAACAACTATCTTTTTATTCCTTTCTCTTCACAGAAATTATTGAATTCATTTGATGTGAACTCACCTCCTCTATTAGACCTCAAGCATTTGATTTACAGCTCTATTCCATTTTCAACCACTGCCTTGAAGGATTTGAATTCTCTAGGGCTTCAGATTTGTCTCTTAGAAAAGTAGCCCAAGTCATTATAGAATAATCATCAATAAGAAACATGAAGTACTTGTCATCTTGTGGACTTCTTATCCTTGTAGGACCACATAGATCTGTATGAACTAGATCTAGCAAATCGACAGAAAATTGCTCTTTACTCTTGAAACTTGTTCTTGTCTGCTTCCCCAACTAACATTCCTTGCAAATAGTATTGGTGGGTTTTGTTGGGACAGGAAAATTTCAAAATTTTCCTATACTCCTACCCACCTCATGTCCAACCAAATCAGAAAATCATACGCCCAAAATCATAATAGCAGCTGATAAATTCCATAAATATCACATGATTTTCACCACAAATAATTGTCTCACCCCTCAAACTGTAGTATAATAAGGGGTCTCAGTTCCTTAATTTCAGCGAGACCTCGGTGTTTTCGTTATACCGATCCGTGTTCTATTTGAAACAAGCTTGATGTGCATCGGCATGAGGATTATGGTCGGAGAGAAAGCTTCAGAGATCTTCAATGAAAGGAGTAACACCGATGACCCTTCGTTGGAGAGAGAATTCCCAGTCACGTCGAGTTAATCAAAGGCGAGAACTATCGGCATGAGAAAACAATATTGGAGAATACTCCGAACACTCCCCCGAAAGTATAGATCACATGAATGAGAGAATTTGGTAGAACTCTTGTCGAACAACCCATGGAACAGGTGGAGCTAGTGACTCATCAGGAATAAATGCACATCAGGGCAAGAAATTAAAGTGTCTTCGACCTTATGATGTCTCAACGACCAAAGGGCATTGTTTTGGCCTAAGTCACACCGATGTATATGGAGGATATAAATCATCGGCAAAAGGGAACAAGTCAGAATAAAGTTTACAAGCCCTACCGAATTGATAGTCACGACGATGAAGGATTTTGGTGACATGTTATGATGATCATTCCAATGAAGGATAGAAAGAAAGGTATCAGGGAAACAACCCTGATCGGATAGTTTGAATCAAGTCATCCCGATATCATGTGTTGTTCCGATGATGGTAGTGGCCACACTCATCGATAAGACTCTTTCTGACAGATTATAAAGACAAGCGATATTGGTATTAATTACCTAGGCCTTGCTGATTCCACTAACCTGCCCTATAAAGAGAAGTTGATAATCTTGTCGACAAGACTCATGTTGATATTCATATCAGAGATTTTTTAAATATCAGAGTATAATGATGTTTTCACAACGATAATGTAAGTCAGGCCAACAACAACTATGCTCATTTCTATATCGAGTAGACCTTGAAATGTCTTGCCAATACAGACATATATATGTTTTTATAAAAAGTGACATCAAGGAGACAAAATGAAAAGTCACAGCAATTGAGACATCTGCAAATGTTCGCGCCATAAGAAGTTATTAGATTGCCATAACATTACAAATGTCCCACCGAGGAAGGAGGTTATGACGATGTGACATCTCACAACGATTATGAAATTAATACATTGGAACTATTAATTACATACCGAGAAGAAATCCCTTGAAGAGATATTCGAAATCATTGCAATTTGGTTCAGGAAAATTGTCTGAGAGGAGCACACAAGCAAAAACTTGGAGGAGAGAACAAATGAGTTCAATCATCATCTTAGATAACAGGTACATATATAAAAACCTCTGTGTGATAGATTGGGATTTGAATTTGCTATCCAGAATTATAATGGAGACTCCAGTAAAAAGCAAGGGTAGAAAATAGCAGGGTGAAACTAGCAAAACTAAGAAACAGAAAATTGACAAAAGCCCTGACGAAAAAATGAAAGAAAGAAAACTAAATCAGGATTTAATTGACCAATTGCCTGGGTCTACCCCTAAAGCCTGAAGGTCTACACAACTTAGGGTAGAAGTAGAGAAATTAGAAGACAAATGCAAATACCTAGGCAATATATGGACACCAATCAGAGGCTATGAGTTGTTCAAATTCCATTATGATAGAAGATTCAAGAATGTCCTAGTATCTAATCCATGGCATTTGAATTTAGGCAAATTGGTCGTCCTTGATGTGTTTGTGAATGTGGTACTCCTGAAACTCTTGGCTAAACATTACAATCCCAGCCTCAAAGCCATATGCAATCCACAAGGAGAACCTGTTATCCACTTGTCCAAAAATGCCCTTTGTGAAGTATCTGATTTAGATGATTTGTGTACTCTTCCAATAGTATATGAAGATTTGGACAAGGAATACTGGAGGATGGATACCACGTATAATGGATGGAGATTGCTTCTCCACAGGCCTAGGGCAGAGGGAAAAATAGTGCCTTTGATGATAATGATGGACCTCCATTCCATGTGTTTTTGTTTGAACCATATATGCAATACACGTATTATTCCATTGGCCAAGTCCTAGGGTTAGAGGTTCTTGATTTTATGTCAATTCCATTAATGGTGATAGCAACAGACATTCAGTGTCACAATGCTAGGCAGTTTGACTATGCTACTTATGTTTGCAGAAAGATTGATTCCAGTTTAATTGCAATTAAGAACAATGCCCCAACAGTCTCTTTTGAGTATTATTCGCTCCTCATGCATATGGTGTTATATTATGGCCAGGAAATTGGAATATGGCCAAGCAAACTTAGAATTGCTCAACTAGACAAAAGGGGACAAAAATTGCCTGTACAAATGTGGACAAGGATATGGGACAGTAGGTTTGCCCATTCTAGTTATATCCATTTTGAAGAATACTGTGTAAAGGTGTTGTATAGATATTTCAATCATCCTTGTGAATATTCAATATTAGATGAAATAAAGAGGTTTCTTAGACCAAAGGATTTTGGTGGTCCCCCAACTATCACCCACAACTGGGGGGATTGGTATTGTTTTGAGGATTCCCCCATGGTTAGAATTTATGGTTTTGAAGATACCCCATTTATATTGCCCAAGACATTTCCTGATAGGATTACCTACTTAGAAATAGTCAGGCAAATGAACTACTCTAATGTGATGAATTTGATTGCCTTTGACAAACAATCCTTCATGCCAAGTACTCTGTGCTTCAGGGATTTTGCTATGGTGTCAAAAGAAGGTTATGGTCTCATCCGGGACAAATTAATGCACTACAACATGAGGTGTACAAAAGCAAGAAAAGGATTTGATCCTGAGGGATTTATTGATTTTTCCAGAAGAAAACAAAACCTCAGTGGATATACACATATTCCATATCCACATGATGATATTATTAGGAACATGGAAGAAGCTAAAGTTGAACTGGTAATTGAGAAGTATAACAAAGAACTAGAAGAGAAGAGAAAACAACTGGCAGAGATAGAGTTGTTGTCTTCTGGTGATGAAGAATCTGCAGGAGAAGAAGAGCTACATGAACAGGCAACTAGAATATCCAAATGAAAAATGGAATGTTACCAATTTCCTAATAGAGAGAAGGATGAAGAGGGGCCTGGTGATGAAGATCCTAGACAGTTAGCATATGATTCTTTCATTGCAGATGATCAATTTATTCATTCTCAAGAATTTAAATCATTTTTGTATAAATGCAAAGGAAAAGAACTCAGGGAATCAGTTGAAGATGTCACGGCTGACAATGAAAGACAATTAATTGATATGTTAAAAACAACAGTGGACAATGAATTGAAAGCTATGACTCCTAATAGAGGTAGCAGGTGTCATGATATTTCCTGGACTTGATATAAATTCTTCCTTAGTGTTTGATAGTTTTTTGCACAATACTGATGACAAGTATAAGCTCACTCCTGAGGGTGTCACAGAGGTATACATGGGTACCAAATATAACAATGATGAAAACTCACTCATGATATGGGTCTTGTACCCTCCTCATAAGAAAATGACCATTATAGATACTGAAAAAACTTTTGGGCATGTTATGACTTTGAAAGCAGGGGAAACTGATCCATTGATTACTGCAGACATTGGCATAAATGTTGCAAAATTGAATAAAGCATAGGCTCAGATGCTGATCAAGGAACGAGATGAATATAAACTAAGTTGTAAAAGATTAACAAAAGAAAATGATTTCTTGAAAGATACTGTCAAGAATGCCTTCAGAGGGTTAGTGAAAAGGTTAACCCAAGGAGAGAGTTCACAAAGCGTCCAGTCACCATCTGTTGATCAGATAGATTAGGTTCAGATTGACACACTTGTAGCAGTGCTACAGAATAGGCATATTAATATGATGCACTGGATGAACAAATTTTGGGATGTCTATTCTAAAAACCGTAAGGTGATCCAAGAGCACGAAAGGCTAAACAACAGGCTTCAGGAGAAATTCCATGAGATACAGAGTAGGGATGTTTCTGACACTACTTGTACTTCTAGTGCAAAAGACTTAATTGAAGAACATCAAAAATATTATGACCAGCTTAAAAATGATGCCAGGGAATGCATTGAGGCTTCAAAAGCAGGTGTACCCATGTTGTTCAGAAATGACAAGAAGCTAAAGAGCAAAGACGAATGGAGTAAAGAGTGCCAGGTGATATTACATGAAGCTTTAGAGGCTCTCAAGGATAAAGACTCTGCATCTAGGGAAGCCTGCAAGCATCTGGAGAAGATGGTGACGATGGACGTGATCACAAGAAATGCTATTGAGTTTACTGACACACATTGTAGCCAAGAATAACTGGATCATATTGCTCAGATATACTTGTGGCCCAGTAGGGCTTAGGATCATTTTCTTTGTTTATTGTTGTGTTAATCATGTTAATTCCCAAAAGACATTTTGAAGAGTTATGTCTCTTCATAGATATTGCTATATAAGTTGGACATATGGTGATCAATTATCATCAGTAGTAGGAGATAATATGAGAAGTTCATAATTATTTAAAAGGACCATGTTGCAAATATTATATTAAAGAAGTTAATAGAACATCTCTAATTCTATGGTTTTATACTGGTATTCAATTGTTTGTTGAAACTATTCAGTTATTTGGTTGTCTCTAGTTCTGCATTTCCTTTTTACTCAAATTGATATATCAAGTATATATTCAATTTGTCAATGCACATTTACTGTATGTGTGTGATTTGATTAATTGGTTTCCTTAAAAGAGGATTAAAATCCTTTTGGTCAGTCACAATAATCTGGAAGTGTTGATTTGGATCACTAAGAAGAACCATATAATTAGGATTGTCATTCTATCTCCAAATTGATATTATCTGTTATTCTTGTATATTTCATTCAATTGGTTCCTTCAAGAAAGGTTTAAATTTCCTTCTGGTGAATAACAAGAAACTTGATTGTATCAGTTGGATATTAAGAAGAGTTTGTCAATCATTTCCCTGCACGTTTATACAAGTTATAAGCCAAAGTGTTGTGCCAAATAGTTAGAGTTATCACCCAATATAAGCCACTGGTCTCAGATTTTCATTTGACTCTGTTTACCCAACAAGGCACTAGTCTTATCTTGAATCATCATTTAGTTTTATCCAAAACCCATTCATTAGTTGAGCATAGTCATAAAGTTTACCTTGATATTGCTTATACAATTTATACCAATTATCTTTTAGATATTAGATATAGAACTAGTTAGCAAGATTTCATCTATTCCACACCATTTGCCACCGTGGGTAGATCCATTAACTTAGTCAAAGCACTTACACTCATCTAATCTGCTTCAAATTTCAAGGTCCACCTGCCTAGGTATAGAAGTGCCTAAAGTGCAGGGAGTCATCAACCATATAGGTTAACTCTGTCGCATTAGTTCAAAAATGTTGCCAATCTGATCATAGAGTCTGGCATCCTCTTAGGATTTACAACCTGCATTTTTGAGACCTAACAGGTTTCACGAGTTTTGGTAAATATCTTACAGTCTAACCTAAACTTATTTTTACCAGATTATCAAAATTTATATGACACAACCTTCTATGCCACAACCAACTTTCATCTGCTTGGGCTAATAAACAGTAATCATTAGTTCCTCTTAATTGATAGATGTTACCTCTAGTCTTCTTACTAGTAGCAATCACAATTCCAAAGCTTTCCATTATCTTGCATCCATTATCTTTGAATCTTAGATCATAACCTTTCTCACACATTTGACCAACACTCAAAAGATTATGCTTTAAACCCTTCACATATAGAACATTGTCAGTGTTATGCTTTCCATCAAATGAAATAGATCCTTTTCCACAAATCTTACCTGCTACATTGTCTCCAAATGTAACCAGACCTCCATCATATTTTTCCAAACTTACAAACTTACTTTTGTCACTAGTCATGTGATATGAACATCCACTATCAATAATCCATTCATCCTTATCTTTCTCAACCTGAACAGCCAAAGCACTTTCTTCCACTTGTTTTTCTTCCTTCACACAGCTAGCAGGATTAGTAGACACAGGTTCTTCTTTAATAGCAATAAACAAGCATTCATTTGCACTAATACTAGCATCATCAAATTCATCATCAATCACACCTTCATCATCAAAATATCTAACATAGTAGCATTTCTTTGGAGCTCTAGACTTGTTCTCAAATCTTTTTCTATTCCTTTCAATTCTTTCAGGACATCTGGAAGCATAATGACCTACTTTACCACATGAAAAATATTTAAAAGGTAATTTGCCTTTGAACTTACCGGAACCTCTTTGCAATTTGTCAACAAAGTTAGCTTCAATTTCATCAAAGTCATCATTAGGTTCTACCTTATATTTCTCAGCTCTGGAGATCTTTTTTGAAGCATTGGCTTTAAAAGTTGTCTCAACTTTTGGCAGAGCATCTCCAAATTGTCTCATCTCAAAGGCTGTAGGTTTTCCAAGTAATTGATCTCTATCAATAGTTTTCATAGTCATTACTTCTTCAATTGTAGTTGCTTTGTGACTGTATGACTTTGGTAGTGATCTAAGAATTTTCATCACGACTTCTTTATCACCAATAGTACCTCCCATACCTTTTATTCCATTGACAAGTTCATCAACTCTTTGCATGAAGGCTGTAATGGTTTCATCTTCATTCATCTTTAAACTCTCATATTTTGCTTTCAGGCCTTGTAGCTTGGCTTCTTTTATAGAATCATCTCCTTCATACAGTTTATTCAACGTTTCCCAAAACTCATGTGTAGTTTCTAGATCCATGACTTTTATCAAGTCAGTGTTAGACAAAGCACTTAACAAGGCATCTCTAGCTTTTGTATTCAACTCATATTCTTTGATCTCATCTTCAATTGTCAAACCATTTTTAGGTATGGTGTATTCTATTTCAGTAGCTTTCCACACTTTATAACCAAGACAAAGGAGATGGCTTTTCATTCGTACCTTCCATAGAGCATAATTTGCCCCATCAAATTGCGGTGCTTCCTTTTTAAAAGACATCCTAGATCTTCCTCAATCTGTTAGGCTTTCTTTCGAGGAACCTACTCTAATACCAATTGTTGAAATACATCGAACAACTGAGAGGGTGGGTGAATCAGTTGTCACAAAAACTTAGCTTCATATGAATATCAAACCATCAACAACTTAATTACTGATAATCAAATTTAACCATGAAAGCATGAAACCATAGATTTAATCACAATCACACATCCAACACAGTAGACACCAAATTTTTACATGGAAAACCCTAAAAGGGAAAAACCACTGTGGGTGTTAGCCCACAGAAATATATGAGTTATAACAATACCGAAAAATAGAGGCTCATTGCCCAAATTGCTCACTGCAAAGAACGGTTCACTACCAAAGGGTGGCTCATTGCCAAGGGCTGGCTCACTGCCAAAGTGGTGAACTGATTAAGTACATCTACTCCATGCCTAGATTCAGTTCCATTGAAGCACAATATAACTTCTCTGCTCTGCTCTTTCACACCTTTGCACTTATCTCTTCATTTTCACACCACACACATTTTTGCAACTCTATTACATGCTTTTATACAATTCATCAACCTTGGAATGTACGTGAAGGTCGGCATTACATTCATCAACCATTGGAACATTGTCCAAGGTCAACATTACAATAATACAAAGAAATAGGTCTGGACCGAAACAAGATTTGCTAAGGTAATGATGTATGTGGATCACGTTACACCTTAGCTGGGACTCAAACACAATTCTTCACGCCATGACATGCTTTCACAATCTTCAAGGCATCTCCGCAATTAGTGAAATCAACCAAGTCGGCCAAGACTGGTGAGAGCACTAGGTCTTCAAGGAACAAACTTCATCCACTATCCAAATTACTCGTTTCTGACCAATCCAAAGGTAGGAACATGATCAGAAGACATCTACAAGCACATTGTAATCACCAAGAACAACTGCACAATCTCTAGCCACTCTGTCAAGAAGATTCTTCAAACCAGAGCACAAGAACAACACTGTCAGCTACTGTCATTAGAAAAAGATCTCTTGTAGAGCACCAAATCATGAACCATTAGAGTTGAAGGCACCTAACATCATCTTAGACTTTAGAACTGCAGTTCAAAATACTTCAATGCAGAGGAATACGGAGCATAATACTTTCTCCCTATCACTACCAAACATATAGGAAAAGTAGTTCACTTTGGTGAACATAAATCATTCAAATCTTCATACCAAAGGCTCAAACTTGGAATATAAAATCTTCAGACAGACTTCTAAATAGCTTCCAATCTACAGACAAAGATATTCATCCTACAGGAAATGTGGAGCAATCTATTGGACTGTTCTTCTGTATGCAACACACTATTTCCATTGGGACTCACTGTTTCTACCGGAGGAGCTAATTTTCTCAATATCCTCAACATCAAGATCACTTACATAAGTAAATACAAAGCATCTTACTTATTACAAGTAAGCATCAAGATAGGAGCATAGTTGACACCAATGACAACACAGATATGTTGACATCAATGACAACACCGATTAGGCACATACTTGCAACATATGTATGCCTAAATTTCTGGCACCCTCAAATTCTAGCACTCTGACTTCAGTTGCTTTGAAGTCCACTCCTTCCATTAGGCCATACATGAAACCCTGTGTAATTATACAACTCTACACACAATTATGTCAACATTAGTGGCTAATTTCAATCAATTGGAAAATAAAGATTTATACACCATTTTATCAAAAATAGATAAATATTGCTTCTAAAAATAAACAAATTGGCATGGTTAGGGTGATTGGCAAGACAAAAAGGGTTATATGGCTTATTATAAAAATGAGGTTGTTTATACCTCATCAAGGTCCAACCTTGATGGGTAAGGTTTACCTAGTGATTGTCCACCAACATTATCAAAGCCACGAATGTTAAGTTTAACCGATTTGATTAAAGATGTGTCAACCTTGATATTGTGTAGCACATCAATTCCACAAACATTAAGAGCCAATCCATTGTCAATCATAGTTTACTTTATCAACTTTTTATTTACTATGACAGAGATTATAAGTGGATCATATTGGTTTTGAACTTCAATTTTTGCTAATTCATGTTGTTGAAATAGAATATCCATTTTTATTGTATGCATACAGTCTACCAGAGCTGCTACATCATTTGGCTTAACAATAGGTGGTACAATCACCTTTTGTAAAGCTTCTTAGAGCATTCTGTGTTATGTAGGCGATGTTTGTATGAGTTCCCAGAGAGAGATCTTAGTAGGAGTAGCACAAAGCTTCTCGACAAGATCATATTCTTTACCAATATGAGTAGGAAGACAAGTTGTTTGAGGAAGCATAGGTTGAGAAGTTGGTAAAGTGATCGGAATGTTTGATTATTGTTTACTTTGTTTATTATTGTTAGGAATTGCATGCAGAAGATATCAATTAAATGCAAATAAAGATTAAATAGAGGAATGAAAATACACATAAATAATAACAACAAGAGACAATTTTTAACGTGCTTCACCCAAACTTGGGCTACATCCACCAAGAGAGAGTCCAATATTATTATCCAGCAAATTAAACTGATTACAACTAGCAATCCTTGTAACTCAATATCGCTGCAAATGCTACAATACAATATCAACGGAAACCCTAACCCTTAGCCGCTTTTATCAAGCCTTATGTCGGTTACAAAATAGGGTTTTTTTTATGTCAGCCAAACCCCTGTTAAATAATTTGGGGGAAATTGCGCCGATAAAAGTGGGGAAAATTTAACCTCCGAGTCTGATTAGGCTTCGTATAACAACAACCTCTCACTTGGAGACTGATCAAACTCCACAACATATTAATTATTTCATGTATTGTATTTGTGAGCAACCACATTGTAGTTGAGTTGTTGTGACACATTTTGATACACTTGATTTCCTTGAGTAATTTGTTTTGCATAATTGAGAATGTAACCCGGGGGTTAAGGTGATGTTGGATCACCTTGAACTGTAATCACCGATTAGAAGCGAGGAGGAGAATTAGGTGCCTCATGCACAATGATTTTAGGAACATTAGTACACTTATCCACTATCCCCTTAGTGGGTTGAATAAGTCTATTAATGATGATTGAATTAACATTATTTTTACTTTGATTAATATCAACATCCATCCCCAAAGGATTTAATTGAGAGACCTTTCTTCATCCACCAATGCTTCATCTTTTGAAGGGAGAGCATTGGAACGAAGGGAAGGTAAAGTGTTGTTAAGAGAATTGTTGATGATTATATCTTTAGTGATGTCCAAGGGGTTAAGGAGAACTATCCATGGTCTTCACATCCTTAGTGATATCCAATGTGCTTGAACATTCAATCAAAGGTGGGAGATCCATAGGATGAGCCATAGAAGCCTCATGTACTATAGAAGATTTAAGATGATTAGATGAACACTTATTATCTACCCATGGAGGATCCTTTTTGAGAAGAGGCTCTTCATCCACTAATGCTTCATCTTTCAAAGGAAGAGTATTGGAATTAAGAGAGGGTAGGGTGATGTTAAGGAATGTATCAATGATTTCATCCTCTTGCGCCAAAATGTCCTCACAAGTGGGAACAAATTTGTGAGAGGGATCCAAATCATAGGGTGAAATAGACAAAGCTAGGTCACCATCACATGTATTAGAGACTAGATCCATGGCATTATCATAAATTGTGGTATAAGTAGAAGAATAACTATCACCATCATCTTTCTCATGACAATTCATAGAGATGAATTCAATTAGATCTTCTAATATTAAAGGATACATACCCATGAGGGTTATGAAGCTATCAAAATCAGATATTCAACCAAAGATTTCATATAAAGAGCCTTTAAAGATATCAATATCTAGAACATAAGGATGCATATTAATGAATTTATAAAAAAAGTTCAAGATCTTTGATATATGCATGCAAAGATACTAAAGAGAAATAACATGAAGATGCCATGATGAAATACCTTGGAACATCAATGTACAATCAGATCTATTCATTAATCAAGTACCACCAATATGATCATGCAAGAGAATTAAAAAAAACCCTAATGCAAAACTTTACTAAAATACAAGCTTTTTAAGGCCTAAATAATGCACTTTTTCCAAAATTATGCAAGATTTTCAAATGAATAATGAGAAATATGCAATAAATCAATGCAAGACATGATTTGAATAGTCAACAAGATGCAAATGCTCAAAGCTACAAGTTCACCAAAATGTTTTGTATGAAAAAGGAGAATGATGACAACTAGAATGTGAACTAGATCAAACCCTTTTCCATATAACATTCAAGGACAAGACCAAGCCAAATCAATACCAAATGAAGGTGGACTCGACTACTGACCTTTTGCTCATGTATGCTATAGATGGATCAAATTTAATTTAGTCTTTTCCTCAAATCTTAGGTTAACAATGCATGAAACCCTAGCTCTACAATTATCTTCTTATAACAGAGGAAATGTAACTGAAACCTAGAAATTAATTGCACAAGGATGATCAGAGGAATGATAGAACCTGTCTCTAGAAAGCAGAGGAGTTGGAGGACCTCGGAGGGACCGTCGAGGTCCCAACTGAAGGAATCTGCCAAAAGTGTAAATTGAAAGGTTGTTCTAGATGTTTTCCTAATGCTAGATCTACACTCAGAAAAGGTAGAAGGACATGGGTGGTACCGCCCAAGTCTCTGGTGAGAGAATACTCTAAAATTGTCTCTGGATCCCAAAACCCTGATCTGTACCTAGTCTTCTTGTAGCTCTGTATTTTCTAGATCTCACTCCTATAACCTACACACAAGAAGATAAGAAGGGGTTTGTGGGTTATGGTGTTTAGGGACTTGCCTTAGTCAAGTCTTAGAATAGCATTCAAGCTTCCCAACACCATTGATTGATAAAGAGTGCGTGCCCTTGTGGGAGTAGAGGCTAAAAACAATGATAATATGATGATTCAAATGGTGATAAACAAACAATGATATCACTTATGTGATGAACCCTTAGAATGATGAAGATTCTTCCACTCTTAAGGAATGATAGATGATAGATCCATATCTACAATAACAACACATTAACAATACACAAATTTGCTCTAGAATCACAATGAATTCTCTTACTTGCTTCACTTCAAGATCTCAAGTTATGCCTCTTTCCTCTAGCTTCATAATGAACTCAAAAACACACTAATATATGCTTTTCCTCTCACAATCAACAATTCAAACCAAAAGAGCTGACAAGGAGAAACCTCTAGGGAGGCATCAAGACGACATGCACTTAAATTAGCCTTGACCTAAGAGGGGGGACATGGGCGGTACTTCTTAGGTCCTTTAGCCTTGTTTAGGTCCAGGGTAAGCTAAATAAAGGGGCCCATATTCCAATTCTATCTTGGTGTCAGGCAATTTTGCATCGGGAGAAACATTTTGAATGTATAATGCAATAAAGGGGACCTAGGAGCTAAGAAAGGAGGTAAAAAGACATGTGGACACTTTTTACTCCTTAACAAGTAGGAATGAAGTGAGTTGCATGAGGGGGATGAGAGATACTTACCTGTGTGATTGCAAGGGTTGTTGGTTTCATTCACATAACAACTACCTCATCTTCCTCCTCTGATTCACTTTTAAGTGTTAGTTTTCTTCTCTTCCTTTTTGGCTACTCTTCTGAGGACAGGATAACCTCCTCTATTGTGACTTGTGTAGCTACAACTCTTGCTAGGAGTGATTTTGTGGCAGCAAGAGGGGTTGCCTATGGTACAGATTCGAGTGGAATCTACTTAAGTGGCTCTTTGCCCTTTTGAATTGCTTGTTGATACATTTCTTGTGCAACTTGGATTGCATGTGTGAGCTTCGCACTAAGGTCCCTAGGTGTCGTAGCTTTCTGGAATGAATGTGTGGGATTTTAAGAGCTTTGTCCCAACACCTGATATAGTGGTGGGGGCCATTTCCTATGGCTTGTTTTAGGCAGAGGCTCATATAATACCTCCAGAGAATCACTACCTTCCTTTGACTCATAATCAACCTCTACATCTTTTGTATATGTTGTGGCCATCCCCCCAGGTGATATGTTTCTTGTGTCATATTAAGACACAAGTGAGTCATGTACTCTATCGCACAAATCCTCCCAGGTTTTGTCAATCTTTAAGGCCCCAAATTCCTTCTTAGGCTCGACAATTTCCTACCTATATTTCCAATAAGCTTGGATCTTCTTGTCACTACAATCCTTCTTTTTGAGGCTCTACTTTATCCCATGAGTCATTACCTTAGAGGGGTCATAAATGTTGAAATGCACCAGACAATTGAGAGGGGGGAGGGGGTGAATCAGTTGTCTCCAAAAATTTGACCACTTATGAACATTAACATATCAAACACTTGTTCACTGTTATTCAGATTTAATCATGAAGACATGAAATAAAAAACTCAACACAATAACATAATCAACACATGAGACACTAGATTTTTACGTGGAAAACCTTATAAGGGAAAAACCACGATGGGTGTTAGCCCACAAAAATAAATATATTATAGCAATACCAAAAAATAGAGGCTCTCTACCTTAGGGCTCACTACCCAAAATGCTCACTGCAAAAGTTAGGGTTCACTGCCAAGGGTTGGTGAACTAATTTGATAGCATCTACTCCATGCCTGGTTCAGTTCCATTGAAGCACAATATAATTCCTCTACTCTGCTCTTCTTACACATTTTTACTTATCTTCCCATTTTCGCTCAAGGACATCTTTTTTGCAAGTACATTACATGTTTTTATACAATTCATCAACCTTGGAATGTACATCAAGGTCGGCATTACATTCATCAACCATTGGAACAATCTCCAAGGTCAGTATTACAAACATACATAGAGATAGGTCTCGACCTAAACAAAATTAGCTAAGGAAAAGATGTATGTGGATCACGTTATGCCTTAGCTGGGACTCAAATGCAGTCTTCCATGCCATAACACTCTTCCACAATTTTCAATGCATCTCCTCAAGTAGTGAAAACAACCAAGTCGGCCAAGATTGGTGTTAACACTAAGTCTTCTAGGAACAGTCTTCCTCCACGATCCCAATTACTCTTCATAGACCAATCAAAAGATAGGAACATGATCAAGAGACATCCACAAACACATTATAATCATTAGGAACTTCCACACAACCTCTAAACACTTTAACCATAAGATTATTCAATTAGGAACACTTGAACATAACTGTTATCCACTGTCATATAGAAAGGATTGATTGTAGAAAACCAAATCATGAGCCATTGGAGTTGAAGGTACTTATCATCATTACAAACTAGATTCCAAAACTGCAGACTGAAACACTCAAATGCAAAGGAATGTGGAGCATAATACATTCTCCTTGTCACCACCAAATATACAGAAAAAGTAGTTTTCACTCTAGTGAACATAACTCACTCAAAACTTCATACCAGAGGCTCAAACTTGGAGCATAGCATCTTCAGAAATGCTCTAAATAACTTCCAATCTGCAAAAAAATATATTTAATCTACAAGAAATGCAGAGCAATCTACTAGACTGTTATGCTATAAACAAAGATACTCTTCTTTACCCTGTTTCCACTGGAGGAGCAAATTTTCTCAAGAGCACTTGGAAACTCAATATTAGGATCACTAACTCATTATCTCCAACACTTATATAGGCCAATGCAAAGCATCTAACGCATTACAATCAAGCATCAAAACAAGAACACAGTTGACACCAATGACAACATAGATATGTTGACATCAATGACAACACATATATGTTGACATTAATGACAACACTGGTTAGGCACATACTTGCAACAATATATGTGCATTGGAGTTTATAAGGTCTCATAGGAAGGGCATGGATTGGCAAGGAGCTCATATAGCTTGACACACATGTCAAGGGAGTCCTCTTTAGGTGATTTATTAGCCTCAATGGTTGCGCAACTCTGGTGAATAAAAGTTTCTTTAGTCTTGATCTTTACAAAACAAGACACCATAAATCTTGTAGGATCATATGACTAGTAATATTCTATGATATCAAGTCCAAGCTCCACCAATTTCATTGTTACCAAATGTTTTGGACCCCTTTTGTTCACCATTATCCCTCCTTTTGAGAAGGGGATGTCATAGATTGCATTATTTTTCTTGATAGCTCCATATAACTAATCAAGGATATCTAGCTGGTAGAAGAACTCAAGTGTCAGGATTCAATTGTGAGGATCTTAGGCAAGTCGAAAACTTTCTCTTTGAAACCATGCACTTATCACAAGGGATCTAAATGTTGGTCATGAGACCATTTTGCATCTCACTCAACCAGAAGGTGATATCCTCTTGGTTGAGGTTGGTGAGGACTGGTGTGAGGAAGCACTTGTTGAACTCATATAAATCAGAGGTCTCTGAAAGGATGTGAGTCCATGCAGACACAGGGATAACCTTTTGAGTGTCATCGCATGTATTGAGGTGCATATATGATTGAAATATATGAGGATTTTGAAATAGAATTGTAATGTCAGAAAGTGTCCCCTTGGGGGCTTTTCCCTCAAAAGGTTTAGCTCCCGGGTCTCTATTGTGCATTTAGGACATCTTGCATCATAATTCAACATCTTGATGGAATGAACCCTGGGTATCATGACAAATGGGGCCTAGGGGGACCCCTTGAACCTAACCCTACCTAAAATAGGGGGGAGGACTTGGGCGCCTGCGCCCTAGTCCTACCCTATTTTGGGTCAGGCCCAAATTTCTAGTGTCAGTTTATGACTGTTATTTGGTCCCTAGGCCGACACGGTGAGTTTGAATTTACGAAATCTTGGCAGGAATGTTTGTAGTTGCATATATAAGCATTTTTAGGCATTCATTTGTAAACTAGAGATTGTGATTATGAACTTTATGCATCCTAAAGGTGATTCAAGGCTTGCATTGTGTTGCAAGAGTAGATTTGTGTTGTCTGTGTTTGTGTTTGTAGATTTGAGCATCCATCTCCTCATGGAATGAAGAGATTCTTCCTCCCATGAGATATTCACTACAAGGTGACATCTATTGTGATTATTGAGCATTCATCATTTAACTTTTGCCTCCACCTCCCAAGGCAGGCACTCTCTATCTGACAACAGTGTTCAAAAGGCTTGAATGTCTCTCCGGGACTTGACTTAGGCAAGCCTTTAAACACCACAACCCCCTCCCAAAGTTTTCATGATTGCATGTTACAGGTTAGAGTTGCAGACAAAGTGAAGTTGCAGGAGGGTACAACAGAGTGTCAAAATTGCAAATTAGTGAAAGAAACAGCGACCTGGACTTGGGAGCCCGCTCACTAGTCCTTAAAGTTCTGCAACGGGAAAATCTCTAATACAACAAATATAGGTTGTAGACTGAGTTTTTAGATCTCGACAAAAAGCAGGGCACTGGACTTGGGCACCCGCTCTTTAGTCCCTGACTTTTCCGCCTTCGGACACTGAAAACAGGGGCACAGTTATTTGATATTTTACATCTTTCTGCAGAAGCCTTTTCCATAATTCATTTGTTTACTGTCGTATTTGCATAATTAGGGTTTTAAGGTACAATTGAGCATAGGAGAAGGAAATTTTCAATCTAATCATAAAAATCCAAGTTTCCCTACATCTCAATAGTGACCTAGGGTATGATAGTACATTGCAACTCGACCCTAGGTCCTTGAATGTAAGGGTGAAAGGAGGATTCAAACCAAAACTAAACAATCCAAATTTTACCTATTACAAGAATCAAATGTAATAGAAATGAGGAATATCTAAAGGTCTGTTGATGGTGGAAGTTGGCCAATTAGTGTTAGGAATAACAGGCAGAAGATATCAATTAAATGCAAATAAAGATTAAACAGAGGAATAAAAATACATAGAAATGAAACAATAAGAGACAATTTTAACATGGTTCACCCAAACTCGGGCTACATCCACCAATAGAGAGTCCAATACTATTGTCTAGAAAAATAGAACCAATTACAACCAGCAATCTCTTGCAACTCAATACCACTGCAATATGCTACAATACAATATCAAATGGAAACCCTAACCCTTAGCCATTTTTATCAAGACTTATGTCGGTTACAAAAATAGGGTTTTTTTATGTTGACCAATAGAAAAATTAATTGTTGACGCCTTAATAAAATAACAAGCAATTTTTGCTTCAGGGGCGCTACCCCTAGACCCCCAATGTGGGCTCTGGCCCCAGGTCCCATCGGGGGGATAAGCCCCCCATGCCCCATAGGAGGGGCTCTGCCACCCTGCATTCCCTCGTTAAATACTTTGGGGGGAAACTGCGCCGACAAAAGTGGGGAAAATTTAACCTCCAAGTCTGATTAGTTTCCATATAACAATCTCCCACTTAGAGACTGCTCAGACTCCACATCATATCATCTCCCACTTAGAGATTGATCATAACACCACTGACCCTATACCTCCCACTAGAAATAAGCACCCTAGACCTTGCTATTATGATTTTATTATTGTCAATCTTGAAGGCCAACTGAAGCTGAAGATAAGCTCAGCTTCTCCCTTGTCACCGTCTTTGTAAACATATCTACTGGATTGTCATCTATATGTATCTTTTCTAGCCTTAACTGTCCATCCTCCAACACCGACCAGATGAAGTGATACCTTAGTTATATGTGTTTAGTTTTTGAATGCAATGCATAATTCTTTGCAAGATGTATGGCACTCTAGCTGTTTGTAAACAAATAACTGTTAGCCTAATGTTTGCCCAATTCTTTCCTGAAAAATTACATCCATATCATCTCCTTGCTTGCCTTTATTGCAGCTACATACTCTACATCTATGGTGGATAAAGCAACCACCTTTTGTAACCTTGAGATCCAACTCACTGTTGTCCCATCTACAGTAAAGACACAACCTGTAGTACTCCACCTGGTATCAATATCCCCTACCAAATCTAAGTCCACATAGCCTTTTAAATCAGTATTAGAGCTCCAAAAACACAAATGTTTATTGGATGTACCTCTCAAATACCTGAGAATCCATTTTATTGCATTCTAATGCTCCAATTCAGGATTACTCATATACCTGCTTACAACTTCTACAACATGTGCAATATTCAGTCTCATGCATACCATGGCGTAGATTAAACTTCCTACAACTGAAGTATATGGTACATTGGACATTTTTCTTTCTCCTTTTGTGTCTTTGGACACATCTCCTTAGTAAATTTTAAATGATTAGGCAAAGGTGTGCTGACAGCTTTTGCATTCTCTATATGGAATCTCTGCAACACCTTTTCAACATAATCAACTTGAAATAGAGTCAATTTTTTGTTCTTCCTATCTCTACAAATTCCCATGCCAAGGATTTGTTTTGCTGCCCCAAAATCCTTCATAGCAAATGATTTTGCTAACTGTTGTTTTAACTCACTTATGGGATCCATGTTAGACCCCACTACAAGCATGTTATCAACATATAAACATAAAATAATGTAACTATCATTATTCAACCTCTTAAAATAAACACAATGACTAGAATTACACCGGTTGTAGCCTTGCTCAGCCATAAAACTATCAAATTTCAAATACCATTGCCGAGGTGCTTGTTTCAAGCCATATATACTTTTTCTTCAATCTGCACACCAATTTCTCCTTACCTTTGACCTCAAATCCTTGTGGTTGTTGCATATATATCTCCTCCTCCAAATCACCATGGAGAAAGGCAGTTTTCACATCTCATTGTTCCAAATGCAAATCTTTAGTAGCCACAATACTTAAAACAATACGAATAGAAGTCATCTTAACAACTGGAAAAAAAATCTCATCAAAATCAATGCCCATTTTCTGTGCAAATCCTTTTACAACTAACCTGGATTTAAATTTGTTCTTACCTCCATCTTTCTCTTTCAACCTATAAACCCATTTGTTGGGTAAAGCCTTTTTACCTGCAGGCAACTTGCATAATTCCCAAGTCTAATTTTTCAGCAAGGAGTCCATTTCTTCTTCCATTGCATGCTCCCATTGAACCTTTGTATCGACCTGCATAGCTTCATCATACCCTTCTAGCTCACTAGAATCTATTAACAAAATAGAATACAAAGAGGGAGAAATTTTTTTGGGGGGTCTACTTAGCCTTGTTGACCGTCTAACATTCACTGGAGTTTGTGGTATTTCCTATTGTTTTTGCAAAGCATGAGGAACCACTGGAACATCGCTATTTGGAATATCATCCAGCACCACAAAATCCTTTTCTTTCTTCTCATGCTACTGCAACTGATCTTTGTACAACACCTTCTCATTGAATACAACATCCCTGCCTCTCACAATTTTTAGATTTTTAAAATCCCAAAGCCTATAACCAAATTCATCAATGCCATATCCAAAGAAGATACACCTTTTTGATTTTGCATCCAGCTTGGTTCTATTTTTAGAATCTACACGTGCAAATGCTTCACATCTAAAGGTTTTGAGACAAGAATAATTTAACTTCTTACCCGTCCATGCTTCCTTTGGAATACCACAACCCAAAGGAACTGAAGGACCTCTGTTAATTAAATATACAACAATATTGACAGCCTTTGCCCACATGTCTAAAGGCAGCCCAACATGCAATCTCATGCTCCTTACATGCTCCATTATTGTCCTATTCATGTGCTCAACCACTCCATTCTCCTGTGAAGTCCTTGGAACCATTTTATGCCTATAAATTCTATTAAAGGAACAATAATCCTCAAATTCTTTGTTGCAATACTCACCACCATTATCAGATTTGAGATATTTTAATTTTTTACTTGTCTCATTCTCAACCAAGCTTCTCCATTTCTTAAATGTTTTAAATACATCAGATTTCTGTGTAAGGAAATAAATATAAACCTTCTTAGTTGCATCATTTATGAATGTAACATAATACTGAGACCCACCAAGAGAAGATACCTAAGATGGTCCCCATACATCCGTATGCACAAGCTCCAACTTTTCATCTTTCTTTTGCTTCCCATCCTTGAGAAAACTAACTCTTTTTGTTTTCCATACACACAACTTTCACATAAACCCATATTAATACTTTTCAAACCTGGTAAAACTTTCTTAGAACGAAGTACCTTCATACCGTAGTCACTCATATGCCCAAGTCTGTTATGCCACAGTGCTGTCTTAGAACCCATGGCAACTATTTCAATCTCTGTCTACAAACCTACAACAACTGTTTCTGAACCTATTTGATTTTTCTCTACAACAACTAAAGTAGAAGGAATAGTATGACATGTACAAAGATATAAGGTGCATACTTTCACACCTTTTGCTACTATTAAGGCACCTCTTGTAACCTTCCAATTTCTATCACTAAATGTAACAATGCAATCTTCACCACCTAGTTGCCTTGCTGAAATTAAATTCCTACTAAGCCTTGGAATGTGCCTTACCTCTTGTAGTAGCCAATGATTCCCATTCTGCAACTTAATCCTAATTCTTCCCTTTCCAACAATCTGATAGGGTTTGTTATCTCCTAAATAAACCAGTCCAAAATCCCCTTGGACATAATCAAGAAAATAAATTCTATGGGGCATAGCATGAAATGAGGCCCCTGAATCTAAATCCCATGAATCATCAACATTATCTAGGGAAAGAAACAAAGCATCATCTTTAGATTTATTACTTACCACATTTGCCTCCTTATTGCCTTCTTGTTTGTCTCCTTTATTCTTCTGAGACCAACCAGTTTTTTTCAGATGACCCATTTTTCCACAGTACCGGCAATCCTTCTTTCCTCTGGATTGGGACCTATTGTCCTTTGATTTTCCTCATGACTTCACATGACCTCCAAAACCCTTTCCTCTCTCCTTTGGTCTGCCCCTGCTTTCTGCATTCAAAACACTGCTTGATGTGGATCAACCCAAGCTTTTCTTATGAATTTCCTCATTCAGAAAAACACCAACAACATCATTAAATATTAGTGTACTTGAACCAGAAACAGAGTTACTAACTGCCATTACCAAACTATTCCAACTTTTAGGCAAAAAACATAATATCAAGAGAGTTCTAACTTCTTCATCAAAATTTACATTTACAAAAGTCAATTGGCTGGTAACTATGTTAAACTCATTTAAATGATCAGTAATCGATCCACCTTCTACCATTTTCATATTAAGTAAATGCTTCATAAGAAATACCTTATTCAAAGCAGGAGGCTTTTCATAGAACTTTGCCAATGTTTGCATCAACTCATCTATTATCTTCGCTTTTGAAATGTTGAATGCCACCGATGGCGCCAGACACAAACAAATGATTCCCAATGTCTTTCTATCCAAAAGTTCCCAATCCTCATCAGTCATTACTGTCAGTTTCTTGGATTTCCCTTGCAATGGCCTCCATAAATCCTTCTGATAGAGATAATCCTCCATCTGCATCTTCCATAACTGATAGTTCTACCCATTAAATTTATCTACCTTCAATTTACCCTCGTCTTCCATTTCTCGCACTTAACCGTGAGACTCCCACTCGATCGTGAGACCTTCCTACAGATGATAATCAAACACAACCCACTTTGATACCACTTGTTAGGAATAGTAGGCAGAAGATATCAATTAAATACAAATAAAGATTAAAAAGAGGAATAAAAATACATAGAAATGAAACAACAAGAGATAATTTTAATGTGGTTCACCCAAACTCGGGCTATATACACCAACAGAGAGTCTAGTACTATTATCCAGCAAAATAGAATCAATTATAACCAGCAATATCTTGCAACTCAATATTGCTACAATATGCTACAATACAATATCAAATGGAAACCCTAATCCTTAGTCATTTTTATCAAGACTTATGTTGGTTACAAAAATAGGGTTTTTTTCTATGTCGGCCAATAGAAAAAATAATTGTCAACAACTTTATAAAATAATAAGCAATTTTTTCTTTGGGGAAATTGTGTCAACAAAAGTGGGGAAAATTTAACCTCTGAGTCTGATTAGGCTCCATATAACAACAATCAGAAACTGAGCGCATTGGCTATTACCTCCAAAAAATAAAGCTTAAAAGCTTGGCTTTTGGTAACGATCTTGAGTCTGAAAAGGTTTCCCAACTGGTATTCATAGATGTTGTGGTCATCATTGAGACTGAAAGGAATGCCATCATAGAGAAAGCACCCTGCACATCATGTGTGAATTGAGGCAATGATATGGGAAGGAGTGACAGTTTCGTGTTATCTTTGTCACGATGAAGCTCTATGTTCAAGAAGCTGAGTTGATTATGCCTTGTTTCCCAAATGTTTCACAACTTAGCATAGTTGTAGAAGAGAGCCATGGGATCATATTCAATCCTTAGCATTTTCCTCACAACATTAGAGGAGACCTCTACTTGTAGCCTCTTCACTTGAATCATCCCTGTCTTCAAGTCATAACACCTGGTGCAAGCTTCCATGATTTCATAGCAGGAGTGAATGGATGGAACCATGTATTAGGCTAAAGTTGAAATCTGACCTCAAATTCTAAAGGTTTCTACTTGTCCCACTTTTACCTTTTGGCACATTCAAGCATGGGCACCCTTCCTTAAGGTCTTAGCAGGCTTGGAGAGCATTGTGTCAAAATAATTATCTGCTGGGTTGAAGATGAGGGATGAGTCTCTGTGAGTTTGTCCATTTAGCCTCCTTCATCCATGATAGCTTCCCTTTTGTCCGCGTTGGTGCAGCTACATATTCTTTGCTAGCCAACAAGCTCTATGGAGGCTTTGCCCTTCTTAGAGAAGTTCTTTTCTTCCATAGAGTCTTGCTATTGGCTGCCTCTTTAGACAAATCACTGCTTCTCTTCAATACTTTCATCTCTTTACTAAGAGTGTCCCTTTAAAATGAATGAACAACTTGTTGTGTAGAAGTAATTTAGGCTTGAAGATACAAAGATGGTTGATCCCTAACAAAATCTCAAATAAACTTCTTCAATAAGCTCAGCTTTGAATTTATAGAAAAGAGGCCAACGGGAAGG
Organism: Cunninghamia lanceolata; assembly: GCA_027924645.1. Lineage (NCBI taxonomy): Eukaryota > Viridiplantae > Streptophyta > Pinopsida > Cupressales > Cupressaceae > Cunninghamia > Cunninghamia lanceolata. The sequence continues at coordinate 19,490,423 of BSBN01000511.1, read as the reverse complement.
AAATTGATTGCCTTGTCAAACACATTAATGCCAACACATTTGAGCGCAGATCCACACGCTTAAAAATGTCATTCCATATGTATGAAACATCCCGTCTCCTCCATCAGTCAATTTTGGAATGATGGTCAAATCAGCGGTGATCCTATAAGATTAATGTCCAATCTACAGGTACTTATATGGTCATTTAGAAGATTTGATTTGGCTTAGATCCTTGTCATTAAGGAGGCTATCCACATGACACCTCATACTTTGAGACATTTCCTTATTCAAAAATAGCAAAATTGAATTGAAATAGGCATGCACATGAATGCACTTATTTGAAAAGAAGAAAAGATGGGAAATATCTAATGCATCACCAAAATAGAAAGAAATAATCTACTCTAACCACATACATAGGTGAGATCACCTCAATTATGATGCCTTAAATAGATCCCATTAACTGAAATCTCTAGCAACTCACTTGCATCATTTTCTAGTTCAAAATAATTATGTTGCTTACAAGTGATAATTTTATATGGACCACTCCATAGGGAATCAATTTTGGCATGTTGTCTTGGTTTTGATGCTCACTCATTCCATTTCAATACTAAATCGTTGACTTTGAAATTCAAATCAGATGCCCTCTTATAAAACCAATGCTTGATTAACTCCTAGTGATTCACCATAGAATTCTACACCAATTCTCTCTTTTCTTGAAGTTCAGCCAACTTTGCCATCCTGACTTCTATGGCATTGGATTCTTGAATCTCACACTATTTGATCAGTTAAAGGGCAGGGATTTCCATTGATAATGGCATTACAACATCCTTCTCGTATACCAAGCTACAGGGAGAAGCTTCTAAAATTTTCTTCAAGGTGATTCTATCAACCCATAAGGTTGTCTTGAGGCTCTTATGCCACTCTCTCTTATGTTCCAAGGCAATCCACTTGATCAATTGGATGAGGTTCTTGTTTGTTGATTTGGCTTGACCATTTCCTTATGGGTAGTAATTGGAGGAAGTCTTTAGGAAGATGTTTCTTAGTGTGAATTCATAAATTTTAGACCCGCGGAATGTTTTCACACTATTTGATATCAATGTGTAAGGAGGGCCAAACAGAGTGACCATGTCTTCAAGAAAATCCATTACGACCTTCTCTGTAGCCTCTTTTAGTGGCACTACTTTGGTCCATCTTGTAAAATAGTTCATTGATACTAGGATCTATTTGTGACTTGCACTTGATATGAGATTTATCATCTTGATGAAATATAACTCCACTGAGAAATGGTTCCTCTACTATGACTAGTCTTAGAGGAAGAGCAACATTCCTTCTTTTACCTATGTAGAATTGGTATTATTGACATTTTTTGACCAATTGGTGGAAATCAGAGAACATCATCAACCAATAATATCCTGCGTAGATTATCTTCATCACTGTGACCTTTGCTAAGAAGTGGTCATCGAATGTCCCACAGTGGAATTCAGACAGGATTCTGTCAACCTCTTCCCTTTCCACACATCTCAAATATATGCCATTGATGTTTCTTTTGAAGAGAGCCTAGTTGAATATGGAAAAGCTAGCCCTTTGGAGCATGTCAAATCTTCTTCTAAAAGGGGGTAACTGACTTGGATACTTCCCAATTTCCATGAAGCATATCCTATCTAGGATCCATAAGCTAGGTTCTATTCATTTGTTTACTAGGATCATTTCGGCCCCTACTCCTCCTCTATTATGAAGTCTTGGCTTTAGGCTAGGTGCTCACATAGTGTCCTTCCTCTAATCATCTTGGTTGGCCTTACGTCAACATCATATTCTAGGATTTTAGTAATCCAATTGGCCCTTTTCTCTATGATTTCTCCTTCCATTATGTACTCTTATACGCTTGGGTGAGACACATAGACAGTGATTTTTCTCCCTGACACTAAATGTCTAAATTTCCTGAGTCCTTTAACAAAGCATAGGCTTGTTTTTCAAAAAAATTATAGCTTGCTTTGTAGCCCTTCATTGTCCAGGAGCTGAAAGTGATTGGGCATTCTCCTTTAGTTGATTCATCTTTCTGTGTCAACATTGTAGCTATACTATGATCTCCCTCGTATGTATACAAAATAAAGTCTTTTAAAAATTAGGGTTTACCAAGATTGGGGCAGTGGATATAGACTGCTTGATCCTTTCAAAAGCCTGCCTTCCATTAGGGAACCATTTGAGATTTGCATCTCTTTTGAGCATCAAGGTGATGGAGCAGACTTCTCCTATAAAGTCTGAAATGAATCTTCCCACAAAATTAATATCCCCTAAGAAAGATTGGATAACTTTCTTATTCACCGACATAGGTAGCCCTATGATGGCTTTGACTATGTCTGGATTAATGGAGACTCCTTCCTTGGAGATGAAGTATCCTAGGATTTTACCATGGGGGACTCCAAAGATGGATTTATTTGGGCTAAGAGAAACCTTGAATTCTTAGCATCTTTGAAAAACCTTTTCCAAGTGGTCAAAATGGTCATCATTTGATTTGGAGAATATAGTGAGATTGTCTAAATATACTAAGATGATATTGTTGATTAGTTCTCTGAAAGCAATGTCCATGACATGCTGGAAAGTTGCTTAGACTGCATTTGAAAGACTAAAAGGCATATTTGCATAAGCCAATGTGCCCCATTTTATGGTAAAGTCTTGTATTGGTCCTCCTCTTTGAGCTAAATTTGGTTGTATCCAGAGAAACCATCAAGTAGTGAGAATATCTCTGCCCTTGAGACTGTCTGTAGAATAATCTCCATTGAAAGGAATAGATAGTGGTCCTTGAGGGATTCCCTAGTAAGGTCTCTGAAGTCGGCACAAAGCCTTATTTCTCTATTTTTATTTCTTACCAGGACCAGGTTAGACACCCACGTTGAATGTTTGATTGGGAAGATGATTTTAGAATTGATTAGCTTATTGAATTCTTGTTTCATAAGAGGCTCAATTTTTGGATTTACTGGTCTTTTCCTCTACTGAACTAGCTTTGACTCAGGTATTAGTTCAATAGTGTGTTGAATGATTCCTTTATTATAACCTCGTAGGTCTTCATAGCTCCATGCTATCACCTTGTCATACTTACTACAAAAAGAGATCAGTATTTTCCTTTCAACCTTGGTAGTGACCTTTCCCACCTTTAATTTCCTTCCGGTAATGACTTCAAACTCCACATAGTCTTTCTTGTCAATAGAAAACTTTCTTTTATCCCATTTTGCATCTTTTGAGTCAAATAGACTCTCAAGAGTTATAGGACCTTTTGGGAGCTTATTTGACATTAGCTGCATGATTTGTTCATTATAAGCTTCTTCTATCTTGGGTTGTAGTTGGTCCACAAATTCTCCTAAATGTTGAAGGAACATAAAGATCCGAGCATCGCTTTCAAACACTTGCCAATTATTTCCATTGTTTGGTATGGCAGGTCTAATAATCAACTTGACCACATCTTCATTTTTAAGATCTTTGGTAGGATCAAATTGGGAGCCTACCTGAGCCATTCTATCAACCTCCTTGTTTTGATCTTTAGGAATCACCTTGATGTGTAATGCATCAAATCTTTTGAGTAGGTCCAATACACTATGGTGATATGAACTCATTCAGACATTCTTGGCCATGGAAATGCTCCTAACTTGTTTGATGACTAGCTCTGAATTGCCAAATACTTGCAGTTGTCTGATTTTCAACATATCTACTAGTAGGAGGCTATGTATGAGGCCCTCGTATTTGTCTTCATTATTGGTTCAACAAAACTAGAAATGGAAGGACTTTAAAAATTTCCTCTCTTTGAGAGACAGAAGGCATATGCCCACTCTTGATCCATTTGTGCACCTTGCACCATCAAAATGTAGCCTAAACAACTGTGTGGATTCATCTGAATTACGTGCAGAGTCACCGGATAAGCTAGTTACCTCTAGTATAATTTGTTCTTCATCATAAATTACGTACATTCCTAACACTATGGAGTCAAAGTTCCCGTAGGGGTTTGTCTTAGAACACACTAATATACTGAGAGGGGGGTGAATTAGAATATGCCAAAACTTAATCCAAATTAACTTTATCAACCAAATATTTTTACTCCCTTAAACAAATGATAAAACAAATTAAGCAATTCAAAGCACAACACATAAGCACACAACCATAACACTAGATTTACGTGGAAAACCCTAAAAGGGAAAAACCACAGTGAGCAATCTACTTGGATCTACTATCCAAATCCAACCTCACAAACAATAAAATAGATTTACAACAAGTTTTATGGGCTACAGCCTAAAGGAAGCTACAACTCCCTGAATCACAATTTTTATGGCTTCAACCAAAGGAAGCAACAAATCCCTATAGTACTACAACACTTAAAGAAAGAGGCTACAACCTCTATACAACATACTTGACAAATTCCACTAATCAATTACCTCCGCAACATCAACATCCTTCACTCTAACAAAATTTCAACTCCTCTACTCAAACAATTGTATTGTCTTCAACACACTTGCACACACACACACACACATCCACACTCGCACATGCATCCTCGCACACTCTCACATACTCATTCTTTTCACACCAAACATGATCTTCCATTTATATCCTCCGCAAGCTTCAAAAACTTTCTCCTAGTCGGCCAAGATGAAACATGTAGCATGAAATGTGCAACAACCACAACAAATTGGCACCCAAATTCATGTAGAAATCTAATGCAGTTCAAACCAAATGATAAATAGGACCTATTTTGTCTTTTTACACATCTCAAAGCTAGCACACACTTCTAAGCACATGATACAATCATCAAAACACACAAAGTCGGCCCAACAAACACTTAGCCTTCCTTACATTAGCTCCAGACCTAAAGCAGTACCAGAGAGACTAAGTAATGTCATGCATATCACAACACAAACATTATATGACTTGCAAACACATTCTCAAACATTCCCTTCTCTGATTTATGAATCTTCTTTCTAGCGTAAACAAACAGACACTGAACCCAGCATCTCTTGCAAGCTCTAAACACAGTCATGAAATAGAACATTGAAAAATAGACTCACGATACTCCTCAACACTTGAAACATGAATTGGACAAGCATACAATCATTCTGAACATATCTTCCAAACAACAAAGCCAAATATTATAATGTGGTAAAATGTGGTGGTTTTCACATTCTCCTCCTGGCAACCCTAATCAGCAATGTGATTTGCCTTTATTCTGCTAACTCCAGAGAATCCCTACGGTACATCTTATCATCTGAAATTTGAACCATGCATACCTTGCATCTACATCTAACTATCCTTCAAGCTGCAAGATCACATCTTCAACTGCGGAGAAATGTGGAGCATTCCTCTGACTCATTCTGTTTGCAACAACACTGAACCATTGTCTTCACTCTACTAGCTCTGGAATCTTCTGCGGTAACTTCTATGCTCTGAAATCAGGAACATGCATACTTCACACCTGTCTCTATCTAACAGCCAAACCGCAAGGCCATACCTTTAAATATGGAGGAATGCAGAACATTCTCTCGAGCTTCTTCAGTGCAACATCTTGTGCCTTTGACTGATTGAAACACTTTACACACTTTCGTTCATATATTATGCAATTCTTATCATTAGGAGACAATGAATACAAAATTCACATCATAGACAACATTTACATCTCTTTACATCTCAAATAAGAAACCACAACTTCTTCATATCAGCATACTCTTCAACCTATCAACTTTAACCTTTCCATGAACTTCAATAGATAAGGTACAACTATGTACAGATGATACTAATCCAACAATATTCTCAAGACCTTTATCACCATCTCCTTCACTTCACAACTCTTCTGATCAACACTCCTTTGTCTACTCCTTTGATCATCACAGCATATACACATCACTTTTCTTTCTACAACACTTGTGATCATTACTCCTTTGCCAGCTCCTTTGAATTCTTGCACTATTGACATTACATGCAACCTTCCACAACACAACTTTGTTGATATCAATGACAACACATATGCAGCAATCTACCCATTTGGCATTGATGGCAACATTGACCTGATATGTAAATTTTCTCCCCCTTTGACATCAAGGACAAAGGGCTAGTGGTCTTCCTTTGTTCCTGCAAAAACATAGAAGCTCCCCCTATCTAAACAATCCTTGTCATCCTCCTTAGTCTCACATCTACTTGCTCCCCCCAAGAGGTAGCCTTTATCAATCCAGGGATAAAAATATATCTTGAACTGCTCACCCTGGACATATGCACCATCTATGCATCTAGTTAGAAGGAGGGGCAACAACCCCTAACTTCTGTCTGAGATATTCAAATGTGTCCTTGGAAAGTACCTTTATAAAGATGTCTGCAACCTAATTCTTTGTTGGTACATATTCTAATTTTACCTCTTGATTTGCAACCTTCTCTCTTAAAAAGTGATAATTGATAGATATGTGCTTGGTTCTAGAATGCATCACTATATTCTTTGAAATATTGATGGCACTTGTATTGTCACATAGAATAGGAATGGGCTCATCATATACTACCTTGATATCCTTCAATGTTTGCTTCATCCACAACACTTGAGTGTGGCAGGATGTTGTAGCTATATACTTTGCTTTTGTTGTTGATAAGGACATTGAATCTTGCTTCTTACTAAGCAATGAGACCATTTTATCTTCTAAAAAGAAAGCTCCACCACCAGTACTTCTTCTATCATCAACACTACTAGTCCAATCTGCATCAGTATAAGCACTCAGAGAAAAGTCATGACCTTTTTGATACCATACTTCATAATCCAGGGTGCTCTTTAAATATCTAAAGATCCTTTTGACTACCTTCACATGTGTTTCTCTTGGCTCATCTTGAAACCTTGCAACCAAGAAAATAACTTGCATAATGTTAGGCCTTGATGCTGTTAAGTACAATAGGCCCCCAATCATAGACCTATATAGAGTCTGATAAGCTTGAGGTCACACATCATCTTTGGTCAAATGACACCCTGTTACCATAGGAGTACTCGCTGGTTTATAGTCATCCATACCAAAATTATTCAACATATGCTTGACATAATTTTCTTGAAAGATAAAGATGCCATCATCTGATTAGTCAATTGGGAGTCCAAGAAATAACGATAGCTCACCTATCATAGAAATTTCAAATTCTTTCTACATCTCTTCTTTCTTGAAGCCCTGCTAGAGCAAGTACATGTCCAACCTTGCATACCAAGTCCTAGGGGCTTGTTTGAGACCATACAAAGCCTTCTTAAGTCTGCATACCATGTTTGATAACTTAAATCAATCATGTTTCTCTATGTAGACTTCTTCTTCTAAGTCACAATTCAAGAATACAGATTTGACATCCATTTGATATACCTTGAAACCCTTATGAACTGCAAATTCAAGAAACGTCATGATTGCTTCCATTCTTGCCACCGAAGAAAATGTCTCCTCAAAACAAATTCCTTCTACTTGTGAATAGTCTTTGTAAACCAACCTTGCTTTGTTTCTGACCACTTCACCATCTTCATTCAATTTATTTCTAAATACCCACTTTGTACCTATCACATTTTTGTCTGCAGGCCTTGGCACCAATTCCCAAGTCTGATTCTTCTCTATTTGATTTAGTTCTTCTTCCATTTCTTGGATTCATCCTTCATCCTTCATCCTTGCATGCCTTAGCAAAAGTTTTAGGTTCTACTCTTGACAGTAAAGAGAAGTTTACATGTTCATTCGTTCTTGCAAATCTTCTTCTTGTCTCCACTCCTTCATTCTTGTCTCCAATGATCCGATCTTTTGAATGATTCTTCTAGACATACTTGGCAGGATTCTTGGTGACCTTCTCTTGTGTCTCTTCCTTTTCTTCAACCTTTTATTCTTCTTCTGTGCAGGAAGTTTCATCTAACCAACAATCTTCTTGCTCATCTATGATTTGATGTGACTCCTCATCAACCCTAACATTTGCACTCTTAACCATCTTCGCCAGCCTTTTATTATAGCACTTGTAAGCTTTGCTCCTAGTTGAGTATCCAAGAAATATTCTTTCATCAGATCTTGAGTCAAATTTTCCCAAACCTTCTTCATCTCTTTTGATGTAGCATTTGCTTGCAAAAACTATGAAATACTTGACTGATGTTGCTCTCCCATACCATATCTTATAAGGTGTCTTGGTGCTATTCACTCTTAGTTGTCCTCTGTTAAAAATATAGACAACAGTGTGGACTGCTTATTTCCAATATACATCAAGCAAATTGGCCTCACTCAACATTGTTCTTGCCATCTCATGAAATGTTCTATTCTTCATTTCCACAACTCCATTTTGCTGAGGAGTTCTTACAGCAAATAGGTGCCTCTTTATTCCACGTTCTTCACAAAATTCCTCAAACTCACTTGATGTGAACTCACCACCTCTATCAAACCTTAAACACTTGATTATAGCATTCATTTCATTTTCAACCATGGAGTTGAAAATCTTAAACTTACTGAATGCTTCTGATTTTTCTTTTAAGAAGGTAACCCATGTCATCCTAGAGAAATGATCAATGTGAAACATAAAATACCTTTCACTTTGAAGACTCTTTGTCCTTGTAGGTCCGCACAAGTCAATATGGATTAGCTCCAATGGCCTTGTAGAAGAATACTCCTTGGTCTTGAATTTTATCCTTGTCTGCTTCCCAATCTGACATTCCTTGCATAAGGTGCTTGCAGGCTTGATGATCTTTGGCATGTCTCCTACTTCTTGTATGGAGTTGATCTTCACAAGATTGTCAAAGTTGATGTGCCCCATCCTTTTGTGCCATAGCCAACATTCATTTGTTTTTCCTAGAAGACAAGTCCTTCTATTAACACCTTTTAGATTGTACAAGTTGTTCTCTGTCCTAGAACCTTCTGCCACCAATATTCTAGACCTTGCTCTTCTGATTTCACACCCTTGATCATGAAATATGAGATTGTATCCTTTGCTTCACATCCGACTTACACTGAGAAGATTGTGCTTGAGACCTTCTACATAAAGAACATCTTTTGTTCTGGATTTTCCATAAATACTTATAGTGTTTTTTCCATAAATCTTTGTAGATGAATTGTCTCCAAATTTGACTGATTCACCATTCCACTTAACAAGATTGATGAATTTGCTCTTATCACCTATCATGTGCCTTGTACGTCCACTGTCTATTACCTAGAGATTTGTTTTCCCTTGAGCATGAAACGTTGTCTAGACAATCATTGAATTTTCAACTTCATTGTTTGTCTCCTGTCTTTTGGAAGAATCACTCTCCTTGTCTTGCTCAACAACATCTATTGACTGGGATTCTAATTTTGCTAATCCACTCTTGCAATATCTTGCTATATGTCCAAAATTGTCTCAAATATGACATACCACATTGACATCCACTAGTGAAGCAAGAGGATTCCTACTTACAAGATTTCTTCTATTCATTTTAGACTTGCAACTTCCATAGCCTTATGACCAAATTTATTGTAGATAAAATAATAACCAAAGAAATATTGATTGAACCTGTTTATGGAGAATTATCTTGCATGAAGAGGTATTCCTTGAGGCATGATGAGATCTTCTCCTTCAGTGTCATTCAGACTTCCAAGATTTGATTTTTCCAAATCCCTTTTGAGTGACATAATTTCTTTCTCAAGTCTTGTGCATTCTTTTGTCTTGGCTTCAATCAGAGCTCTTTGTTCTTGATTCTCTTTCCTTGCACATTCCAAGTCTGAACCATCAGAGATCACCATGTCCGAACCATCAGAGATCACCATGGTCATGAATAGAGATTCTACTCTTTCATCATCTGATGAGTAGTGATCCACTTCTTTTGATGAATTGTAGTCTTGTAACATGCCACTTGTTCTACCAACTAAGATTTACTAAGTTTAACTTAAAAGTAAAAAGATCAAGATACTGATATTGAAAGCAATAATTTTTTTCCTTAAATTCATTTGATAAGATGCACATTTGAAAAATATTTCAAACTCCCATTGCATAATCAAATACATTTCAATATTAAAAGAATTGAATATTCCTCAGTACAAATTTTCCAAAGAAAGTTACATACAGGCTTCATTGAGCTAGTAGAGATACAAAATGATTTTGATGTCTATCTTCAAATCCTGGCTACCAACTGCATGAGGGGAAGTATCACTCAAGCATTTTTCCACCATCCACGGACTAACTACGGTCCCCCGCACATTTACCATACTGGTAAATGGCCCTACCCTTCGATGAAGGGATTGGTATGGCAACCTCAAAGAATAGCCTAAATTAAGTTGATGTTGTGTCCTACATAGCTAGTATTGTCATACATTGTGGCTACAACCCCAAGCATGATTGCCCTTTCCTAGTATGTAGACCTAGATCATAGTGAACTGATAATGTAAACATTGGTTGTTTACACTACTTTGGCCAAAGTTTCATCACCCCTAACTTGGAATGGATGTCACATGCTCACCCATCATTCAAACTCGATTTGCAAATACATCTGGGTTATTCCCTCCTATGGATCAACATATCCCAGGCATAACCCTACTAACAATTCTAGGTTATTCCCTCCTATGGATCAACAAATCCTAGGCATAACCCTACTCATACATTCTAGGTTTACCAATCTTAGATTAACCTATTCCCAACTTTTACTATGACACATATGTATAAGTAATACTAGTTGCAAGATGTAGTTTTTCTATTCTTTCACATTGTACAAATAACTATTCATACCCCATCTAATAATTACTCATAAATCCACTATTGACACAATTCTCTACTATAGAGATTAATATCACACTCAATACATAATATATTTCCCATACTAGAGATATATATACTTTTATACAAACAAGTAAGCACTCAAATCAATGAACTAGCAATCCATTCCTCAATAACAAACAAACACATATAGCCTTTAAAACATAAATGCATAATGGATAAGAATTCCACATGCCTGTGATATTAGCTCCAATGGATCAACAAAAATTCCTTGCTCAAGATCCTTCCAATGAACTAAATCTCCCTTCCAAGCAAATCAACTCTCTCTAAACCTCTATGCTTCCTCTCAAAATCCACAATAAAATTACAAAAATCTCATAACAATCAACTCAGAATTGCAACAGAAAAATAAGAAAGCTCTTGGCTGGAAAAATGGTGTGGAATAGAATGACAGAACTCCCCTTTTTATACAAGAAAACCAAGAGAACTTAGGCTACACTTTAGCTTGCAAAATTGCCACAACTCCCCCTTCATCAAAATAGATTTAGAGGTGGAAAAAAGAATAAATGAAAAATGACACATAAGAGGACACTTATGAAACAACTCAGCCAAAATAAAGAAAACAGACTTCTAAAATATTAAACCCTCTTCATAAAGGTGACACAAAATCAATCATGTTTCCTATTTACTAGCAAAGCTGGTTACAAAGAATAAGTCAAAGTATATGTTGGAACACATATGAAGACTCTGACAAGGTGTCGTTGTACCTCATCATTTAATCTATTTTTAGATGTCAAAAATCTAGGGGCTGTGTCCTCGGCTGTTTGCAACTAGGGATTCTACAGTTACCAGTTTCTAGCTAATCCTAACAGCTTCTACAAATTTGAAGAGATTAATCTATCTACTTGCTGAATGAATTGAATGAATGCTAAAGATAGAATTAAACAAGAAATTTACTCAAAGCAATCTTAAAAATAGTAACATGCATCTATCTATTAAAATCAGTAAATACATTTCACAACAAAAATCTAAAGTAATAAAACAATGGTACTAGCCTCCTACCTTGGTGGTGAGAGTGGGCCCTTGCTCCACACCCTTGGGGCTGAAGGCTACAGTAGGAGGTCAGCACAAAAGAAGATCACAACTAAATTCAAACCAATTCCATAGGCTTTGCATTCATGAAAAATACTGCTATTACAGAATTGAGATTACCGAGAATCAGAATAATTCAATCATTGTATATTTCTTCTGTTGTTTCTATATGTATATATGAAAATGAGTGATGACTTATCACTGATCTTATCTACCAGTTCTTCTATGAGATGACATCCATCTCTTTATTACACTAGCTATCTAATTATAGAAAATAATCATGCAATAAAAGTAGACTTGAGTGAAACAGAAATCCACTCAGAAGTCTAAGTTTGAGTCTTAATACATTTGGGCATCGAGGCCCTGAAAATAAGGATATTGAATCAATTCCATCATAACTCATGCAAAAACTTTGAAAAGATAAAACTCCAGCAGTTTAACTAAAGATGACCCTTCACCACTCAGGTGATGATTTGAGTGAAATGAGGGGTATTATGATCACTGCTAAGAGTGCCTGGTTGGCAGCTTATGCTAGAAATATGCCCTACTCTTAGGAGGCACTAGAGATATCTAACCCTGTCTGCAGCTCCGGAGATATGTTTGTAGCTCTGGAGATTATCTGTAGCTTCTTTGTTCAGCTCTGGAGATACTCCAGACTCCCGCAGAGCTCTGAAGAGGTTTTCCTCATTTCTTCAAAACTTCAGGTGTCATGGTACTTGGTATTGTCTTCAGAGATCATTGAAGACTATCCCCAGAGATGCACAAAGATGTTGTTCCTGGCATCTACACTTGTTGATTCAAAAAGAGAGAAGTTTCTGCATTTTTCCATCAATTCCATGCACATTAGTCTCTCAATCAAAAATTATAATCTTAAGTAATCTATCTCAATTAATCATTAAATAGAACGATCCTGCTAGCTTATTTGGGTGTAGACATTAGGAAAGATGGACTCAGGAAGGAGAAAAAAGAGAGGCAAAAAGATGTATTTCATGAGTGCAACTTGGCACTCATCAGACTCCTTAAACAAACTTAACTATTTTCAATTTACTTCCATGCCTATGACAAATTCAAATGCTGCCCCAAGAGTTTGTTTTGAATATGCTTTGAAATGATAACAGTGCTCAAAGACTTAGTCCATACGCAGCCAAAGAGTCATAGTTTTATAAACTATGAAATGATAATAGATATTATAAGATATGCACTTCATTCTAGCACTATAAAAGGCATATAAAAGGCTTTAACAAATATGTTTGTTAAGATATAAATTCAAGTCCAACACATAAGCGCTTAAAACCAGTGCTATGGTAAAAATGCATACCTCTAATTTATGGCTGCGTGCCTTTTATGGCAGCGCCATAACCTTTATGTTATATATATATATACACTTTATAACATATCTTATTGATAATAAAATTCAAATATTCTCTTTTCATGAATACACATAATAATTACGTAAATATAATTCTATGATTATAATGATAACTAACTTATTATATATATATATCATCGATAGATAAACCATATACAACTTATTTCTCACAAATCTATTGTTGACGTAAATCCACATAACACATATGACATTAACTCCTCATAGTCCAATCTGATATCCTCATAACTATGAGCAATATGCTCATGAGTGTGCGTAGGTATGTCTACCTACGTACACTCATGCTCGTATCACCTCATATGTATGAACATATCGTGGACTTGCATGAGTTATTAGCATTCCACAATAAAACCTTGTCTATGCAATCATAAACTTATCAAAGAAGACTTAAATCAACATGCAGGTTGAATCATAATCTTCACCCAAGCATCCATACAATCAAGCATTCAAGATCCAACATAGATTACATACCGCTACCCATAATGGCTCGACTTAACCTAGGTCAAAATAGGATGGTGGTGTGTGTTGCTCAGTTTAGGTTTTCCCCAACGTTTATTAGACCAAGTCCTTCTCTTGAGTGATACTTCCCCTCCTTCCCGGAGGAGCAACCTATTCTTGCAACCACTTAGATCACCACAACGGTAGTTAGCCATTCACAAAACAATCATTTGCTTCATACATTTCATAGTAATAATAACTTTTGATACAAGACATGGCATTATTCCATTTTTCAACATATTCCATTCAAGATTCACAATACACATAAATGTAAGATCCATAATCATTCAAATATTCAAACAAATTAACCACTCTAGGTAAATAGTAAATGGATAGAAATACACGAGGTGTAACAAGTCTTCTTTGGAAAGTAGATTCCTCTTGAAATTGTTCATTTTGAAACCCTTGTTGCTATTTTCATTTTCTCTAAAAGGACATTTAGAGGCATAATGACCAACTCTTCCACATTTAAAACATTTGAAAGGTAACTTACTTTATACTTGCCTAATTCCTTCTTCATCTTTCTCGCAAAGTTTACTTCTTCTTCCTCAGATTCACTGTATGAACCAGATGCTCCTTCTTTCTTCACAGCTTTGAAAGCAGCTTCTCTTCTGCATGGACCTATGACTTCATTTCTCATCTCATAGGTAGTGAGGGATCCAAACAGTTCTTCCATGGTGAGTTTATTCATATCTTTGACTTCTTCAATAGCAAAAACTTTCGAATCAAACCTATGAGGGAGGGTTCTCAGGACTTTTAGCACAACCACTAAATCAGCTAGATCTTCACCTAGGCTTCTGATTCCATTGATTGCTTCATCTACATAGAGAAAATACCTAGAAATATTTTCCTCTTCTTTCATCCTTAGATTCTTAATCACTATTTTGTAAGATTGTGATTTTGCTTGCTTTACAATGTCATTTCCTTCGTAGAAATTTTTGAGCTTATCCCATATCTCCTTGGCTGTCTTGCACTACACTACCTTGACAAACATTGAACTGACCAAACCACTTAAGATGGCATTCTTGGATTTAGCATTGTTTTCATGAGCCTTCTTTGCATCTGAATCTGTAATAGGATGTTTAGGTTTAGCATAAGCATCCATTGCATCTCTCCAAACATCAAACACTAGCGAGGTAAAATAGGCTTCCATCCTTACACTCCAGAAGGCATAGTTACTTCCATCAAATATCAATGCTTTAGAAGAGGACTCTTTCTGAGCCATGTGTTCCACTTCCAAGATCTACCTTCAGTTGTTAGGCTACACCAAGGAACTTAGCTCTGATACCAATTGTTAGAACACATTGATATATTGAGAGGGGGGTGAATCAGTATATGCCAAAACTTAATCCAAATTAATTTTATCAACCAAATATTTTTACTACCTTAAACGGATGATAAAACAAATTAAGAAATTCAAAGCACAACACATAAGCACACAACCATAACACTAGATTTACATGGAAAACCCTAGAAGGGAAAAACCATGGTGAGAAAGCTGCTTGGATCTACTGTCCAAATCTAGCCTCACAAATAATAAAATAGATTTACAAGTTTTATGGGCTACAACCCAAAGGAAGCTACAACTCCCTGAATCATAGTTTTTTTGGCTTCAACCAAAGGAAACTACAACTCCCTATAGTGCTACAACACTTACAGAAAGAGGGTACAACCTCTATACAACATACTTGACAAATTTCACTGATCAATTACCTTCGCAGCATCAACACCCTTCACTCTAACATAAAATTTCAACTCCTCTGCTTAAACAACTCTGTTATCTTCAACACACTTCCACACACACACACACACTCACATCCACACTCATACATACATCCTCACACAATCTCACATACTCATACTTTTCACACCAAACATGATCTTCCATTTATATCCTCCGCAAGCTTCAAAAACTTTCTCTTAGTTGGCCAAGATGAAATGTGTAGCATGAAATATGCAATGACCACAATAAATCTGCACCCAAATTCATGTAGAAATCCAATGCGGTTCAAAGCAAATGATAAACATGACCTATTTTATCTTTTTACACATCTCAAAGTTGGCGCATACTTCTAAGCACACGACACAATCATCAAAACACACAAAGTTAGCCCAACAAACACTTATCGTTCCTTACATTAGCTCTATACCTAAAGTGGTATCGGAGAGACCAAGTAACATCATGTGGATCACTTCACAAACATTATATGACTTGCAAACACATTCTCAAACAATCCTTTCTCTGATTTATGAATCTTCTTTCTAGCGCAAACAAACAGACATTGAACCCAGCATCTCTTGCAAACTTTGAACACACAGTCATGAAATAAAACATTCAAAACAGACTCACGATACTCCTCAACACTTGAAACTTGAAATGGACAAGCATACAGTCATTCTAAACATATCTTCTAAACAAAAAAGCCAAATATTATAATACGGTAAAATACAATGGCTTTCACATTCTCCTCCCGACAAGCCTAATCAGCAATGTGATTTGTCTTTACTCTGCTGACTCTAGAGAACCATTGCGGTACATCTTATCATCTAAAACTTGAACCATGCATACCTTGCATCTGTATCCAACTATCCTTCAATCCGTAAGATCACATCTTCAACTGCGGAGAAATGCGGAGCATTCCTCTGACTCATTTTTTTTGCAACAATACTGAACCATTGTCTTCACTCTGCTAGCTCTAGAATCTTCTACGATAACTTCTATGCTCTAAAATCAGGAAAATACATACTTCACACTTGTCTCTATCTAACATCCAAACCACAAGGCCATACCTTCAAATGTGGAGGAATGTGAAACATTCTCCCGAGATTCTTTAGTGCAACTTCCTGTGCCTTCGACTGACTGAAACACTTTACACACTTTCTTTCATATCTTATGTAATGCTTATCAATAGGAGACAATGAATACAAAATTCACATCATAGACAACAATTACAACTCTTTACATCACAAACAAGAAACCACAACTTCTTCATATCAGCATACTCTTCAACCTGTCAACTTTCACCTTTCCATGAACTTCAGTAAATAAGGTACAACTGTGTATAGATGATACTGATCCAACAATATGCTCAAGACCTTCATCACTATATTCTTCACTTCACAACTCTTCTGATCAACACTCCTATGTCTGCTCCTCTTATCATCACAACATATACACATCACTTTACTTTCTACAACACTTCTGATCATTGCACCTTTGTCTGATCCTTTGAATTCTTGCATTGTTGACATTACATGCAACCTTGCACAACATAGCTTTGTTGACATTAATGACAACAAATATGCAATAGTTAGTTCACATGACCTCAAATAGAAGTGCTTCCTCTTCATTCATTCGGTTACTATTACCAACTTCTTGATCCAAGAATTTTGAATCATTTTTCTCCTCCTTTGAAAACATGGTGTGCGTGGGCTCAAAGTTTACCATTACTTTGTGAGTGATGTCTTCCTCTTGGAGGGGCTTTGACGATCGTAATTTTAGAACCATACTTATTTATGAGGATGAGATGAGACCAATCCAGGGAGAGGTATCCACCAATCTTAGTTGTGAAATCCCTAGAAAGGCATAGCCCAAAGACTGGTGGGATATCAATTATCACCACTTCCTTTTGCATCATGATGTTCTGGCAAGTGTATAGTGTAAGAGGAGAGATTTTATAACCTTGATTGTTTGGACTCTTTTTCCATTTAATTGCATAACTGCCTTTTTCATGGTTTCATAGCCTATTTGGAGAGCATATGTTATGCTTTTGGGCATCACAATGGTGCTAGTGCTAAAGTCTATCATGGAATTACGCAATAATTTCTTGCCTATTATCATTGTAAGGTAGAAAGGTGTAGGCTTAGTCTCGCTCGCCTCTATTTTTGCATTTGTGAGGACAATAGGATGCTGGGCTTACATAGACTTTTGAGAATATGTTGCTTTCTCTCTCGCATCGATGCCACTTGGCCTACTACAGGTATGCTCTCCTTCTCTTCTAGGGCCCTCTGAAGCAATGTCTTCTATTCCGGGATAAATAACACATCCCATAAGGAGATGTTGGCTAGTGCCTTCTTTAGTTGCTCCACCACATCCAATGGTCTAGCTACACGAGTCTTAGGACTAAACCCCAGATATCTTGACCTTTCGACTTGGATGCTCGGTACTTCACAACTTTGTGTCATCATCATGTGATTCTGGACAAGTATCCCATGACTAATCGCTTGAACAACTAGAGCATCTGGAAACCTTTGAGGTATTATTTTGGGGTGAATAATTGGCTTGGGGGTTTCTACCATCATCCTCTTTGAATGAGTAAAGTAATCATATTGCACTTGTGGGGTCTTAGAAGAAGTGAGATTATTCGCAAACATTGTTTCCTCTTCTTCTACCCACAAGAATAATGCATGCTCAAGAGCAATCTCTTCTTCCTGTTGCCTGGACATTCTGTTGGGTCTCAAAAATGCAGGTTGTGGATTCTAAGTGGATACCAAGCCCTATGGTCAAATCCACAATGTTTTTGAGCCGACGACTGGAGTTTGACCTTAACGGTCAACTTCTCCTTGCACTTTAGGTCCTGCTAAAACCTAGCAGGTGAACCTTTAATTATCAAAGCAGGTTGTATGATTAAATCAATGTTGGTTTGCTGCTAGTTTATCTAATTACAATGGCATACTTGTAAATCAGATGAGATATTGTAAACTATTTCTAAAGAAAGCAAATGATTTAATCTAAATTCTAACAGAAATAAATAACAACTAACATGAAATGAATCTAAACTATAGCGATAAAATAGAGTAAAGATTTTAAACATAAAATGAATCAATAGTTAGACTGGTGCTTTGTCCATTTGGGCAACAGAGTCGGGATGTTAGAAACAAATAACTTGTATCAGGTAATAACTCAATTTGATTGACACATATAACTATTTGCAACTTGTACAAACGTGCAAGGAAGAAATTGTTAATTCATTCTTAATAATCCAAAGGACATAATTGCATTAAATGCAAAATATTAAAAGGATTTTAATCTTTCCAGAAAAAACCAATTGAACTTTGCAAAATAATAAATCGGATCAACTTTGGAGACAAATTAATAACCCTAATCAATTAATCGTATTTAGTAATCCATTCAACATTCTAAGATTACTATAATTGATGAGAAAGGATTTAATTCTCCTTGAGAAACCAATCAAATCAACTATACTGAATTAGCAAATGTAACCAGACAATTTGAACATATCCTTAACACATTCAAATTGAATAATCAGAAAATGAATGACATGGAGATAATTAAATTGATTGAATTAAAAACAACAAACAGATGATACCGTCACAATGTATTTCGAATTTGAATCCTCAACTGCTACCTCATAATGTATCATGCACCATAGCCTTTCTCAGGACGAAATTGCATAGAAGGATCAAATTTGCATCAGATTGCATCAAATCTAACCTAATCTAATCCTAAAATGTTTCAATTGTCTTTTTGTAAAAATATCTATTTCTAATCTAATTCTAACCCCCTATTTCAGGTCCTGGGATCTCTATTTAAAGAGATGCAACAAGCCTCAGACCCGTTACATTCATTTTGCGGTTTAAATAACTGATATAACAGATATATGGTTTCACTTGATAAGAAAATAATTAATCATCCAGGAAAGTATTTAATCTTCACAACTGCATTCTTTCATCTCCGGCTTGAAACATTTTATCTTCCGTTAATTCGATCCTCTTCTTGAAATCACTATATTATATTAATCATAATCCTGCAAAAACAAATCAAATCATTTATTAGATAAATCATTTAATTAAATATGCTTACCTTGTGAACGGATCAACCTTTTGACGAATGCTTCATGTTTCCTTCATTAGTCACAATTTTCCCATTAATATGTATTTAGGGTTTAATTTGCGAGAGATAATCATTTATTAGACAAATCATTTAATTAAATATGCTTACCTTGTGAACGGATCAACCTTTTGACGAATGCTTGATGTTTCCTTCATTAGTCATAATTTTCCCATTAATATGTATTTAGGGTTTAATTTGCGGGAGATAATTAAATTTATCATTTGGTGTCACTTTATAAATCCCAAATGTTTAATTTTAATACCCCTTTTAGGGTTTTCCATAATTATTACATTTGATTCCATGGAAAATTTAAAATATTTGATTAGTAGGGTTTGATAAATTAAACATTTTAATTTGACTTTTTGATCTTCAGATAATGATTTGCTCCATTATACTTCCCAGAGTATATTTCACTTTGGGTAAAAATATTCTCAATAATTTTCACCTTGTAACCCCTTAAGTGAAAAATACTTAGGTTTCTTGCCAAGATGTTTTTAATATTTATCCCGATAATATTATCCCTTTTACATTATCAAAATAATTCCTTCCCTCTTTATATATTTTCACCTTTTATATTTATTCATCAAAATAATAACTTTTTGGAGTGAAAATGTCCGCTACTCATCATGTGCATTTGCATATAAAATATACATTAGGTAAAATAATTACCTATCTAATCAATTCCTCCAGAAAACATTTTATTCCCAGTGAAAATTTTCTCAAAAATCCTCTCCCCTAGTGAAAATCTTTTATATCTTCCCAAAATATTTTCCCAATAAAATAATTATCCATTGGAAAATTATTTTGCCCTTTGTAATATTTTTAGAAAATATTCCTCATTTGGTATAGTTGCCAACTATAAAGTATAGTCAAATAATTTCACTTTTGTGGTTTCATTTACCCATGAAGTAATAACTACTCACCTTGATAATCCATGGCTCATTCAATTTCTCCAGTAAAAGGTTTCACTTATTGGGAAACTATTTTAGGGTTTGCCAATACTATGTTTCATCCTTTATTTAATTATCTCCAATATTAATCCCTCTTACCTTATTATTTCTCTTTAGTAGAAATATTCACCTGTGTACCCTTTATATTTAATTGATTAATTATATCCGGGAGATAAAATAATTAAGCAGTTTAATTCTTTTGGCACTTCTATGAAAATGAAATATTTCACTAAACTTTAATCAACATTCCATCTCTTAATTATATTTTTATCTTGACGTGAAAAATGATTAATCTTCCGTGAAAAATATTTCATATGGTGGTTTGAATTTTTAGGTTAAATATTTATCCATTGGTTTGTTTTCTCCAAAATATTTGACCTCTGACATTAAATAATATTTCACTCATTTTCCATCTTAAGATAATATTTATCTGCCCGGATTTCTTGGTGTAGATAATTCAATCCTTAGGAAAATAATATTTGATAGGTTAACAAGTTGCTTAAAAGTGTTTTATTCCTCATATGCCTCCATGATAATTTTATTTGCTTTCATCATAGCTCACTTCATCGGGCATCGAGGGAACTCAACAAATAATTCCACCGACATAATATAGCCTGGCAGATAAATATTTACTAACTGAGTTTAGGTTTTCACTAGTATGTTTTCACTTTTGATTGGCAAAGAAAATATTTAGAATGAAAAATAATTTCCCCTCAAGAGAATTTTTAACATAATGATTTTAATATATTTCCCCAAAAATATTTTATATTTCCATCTCCACTGATTTTATGTAATACTTGGGGCCCACAATAATCGGCACATCGGGGAAACTTTTATAATCTTTCCACCGATATGGTATACTCCTGGCGATGAAAATGTGAAATTTACAATTCACTTCCCTGTAGTTAAAAAAAAAAATTATTTGCACATTGCTTTTATTTTCCACTGATGCTGTAGAGTTTGCCCGATATTAAGGTTTTATATGTTTTCATATTTTCTCTGTATACATCATTGCTTTTTGTAGTCTCTTCAAATAACAAACCTTCTTTGATCTCGTAATAGAGATAACTAAACTAGATTTGAACAGACTTGAAAAACATTTGGCAGCCCTTTGATGTGGTAGCTTGGAGCGAGGATGTAAAAATGAATTGCTTCTAAGATGAACAAACAAATGGGGTAATCACCAAAATCTGCTTTTGGGCACTTTGTAATGTGAGCAAAATAAGCCCAGGAGCCTCCAGAATTGGCTTGAAAAATTGATCAAAACTTTTCCCAGGTCTATGAAAACATACAGACTTGTAGATTTTTGACCCAAGAATCCAATACAACAAATGGTTCAGAATCAAGTTTTTAGGATTAAAAGCTACTCATAGTCAAAGTAGCTCACTCATCCTGTTTTTCCAACTGTTTAAACTAAACTAAAACTTGCCAATTTGTTCCTTTAGAAAAATATCAAATCAGATTTTGGGGAACTACTGTCATGGGGACTAGTTTATTTAGGTTCCATGAACACATACGTAAAAGGGTTCTTCATAAGTCCTCTTCTTCATAAAAATATTAAAAATCAAAATTGACCACTTTGTAGTTGTTTTTGGAATGCAGTCAGAAAACTATGCAGAACTCATTTGGTTTTGATTTTGAAAAATTATCAAATGGTGTCCTGAAGCTCTGAAAATTTGCATGAAGACACATTAAGGTGGGAAGAATCAAGGGCACCAATTGGTTCATTGTGATCATCATCTATTTGCATGATATTAACCTCCAAAGTTGGCCTCCCTGACTGATTTTACACTGTGTAAACAACCAACTTTTCTAAAACCCTTCAACTTGACTCTTCAAAACTTGATCAAATCTGATCATAGGAAGCTAAAATTGGATATGTATACTCACGTATGATGGGTAAGTAAGGTCACAAAGTGATTTTGCGTGGAAATGAGCAGGCTCCAAAATGTAACTCTTCAAAGTAAAACCCTTGTGTCGATGTGCAAAGATGAATTTCTGGGTGTTAAAATTGATTTTGCATACAAAAAGCCTGAAATATTTTGCAAAAAATAGTTGGAATTTTTAGTTCCAACACATTCCTTGCATCTGAGCCAGTAGAACAACATGTTGTACCCCAGGTGATTGTTACAAAGATTGTCTAGTTTAAGCCTCTTCATGAGGATTGTGTTACCTTTGCTCCACTATCTTTTGTTTCAAGTTTCCTCGTAGACAGGCTCTGGGTGGATGAGGAGCATTGCAAGGAAAACACCATGCATTGGAGTCATCCACAATGTTGTTTTGCCCTGGGACGATATCTTGAACTAGGTTAGGAGGAATCTGTTGTAATGGAGTAGGAACTGGTACCATTTGTTGATGTGAAGGGTTTTCCCCTTGGGAATTTTGGTATCTATTGGGATGGTACTAAGGCTTGGAACTTTGGTACTTTTGGTAAGAGCATTTTGGGTATGAATATTGTTGCCTTTTGAGGTTAATAATCTCATTCAAAAAGCTTCACAAGATGCTCTTCATATCATCTATCTTTGAGGGTGTTTGGGGGGAAGATTTGTGGCTATTTACGCTTTAGAAAAGGGTATACATATAAGGAGGGAGAAGCTTGGTTTTCAATGGGTGTGAAAGGTTCAATCCTTGGTGGTTCATCCTACAATGATACTTTGGGAAATATTGGCATAGGAGGTCTAGGGGGAAGCTTTCTTGTGTCTATTAGATTATTTTTGGCCCTCACCGCTAGATCATAGGATGCAGGAAGAGTTTGTCCTCTTAAGGACTGGATCGTAATAATTATGTCTAAATTAAAAGATTTGGGATAAAAAAACAATAGCCATATTGGGAGGGGGCGTGTCATCACTGGAATCCTTTACCAGGTCTTGTGGAACTTGGTATTGAATTCAGTGTCTGATTCTTGAGGTGCTTGCTTGATGGTTATCGATTGTTGTAATAATGAGGACCTATCTCCCTTCTCACTGAATCTTTCAAAGAATAAATCTCCTAGTTGGTCCCATGTGCCTATTGAGTTTGACTAGAGATACCTATACCAGTTGAGCACCTTCCCCTTGAATGAGGCCACAAGTAGTCACAAAGAGACATTCTGCTCTGTCACAAAATGGACCGTACAAATGTTCGCTACATCTTGAAGGTGCTTCACAGGAGTTCTTGAATCCTCACTTGTATACTTGGGTAAAGCCTTGAGAGCATTAGCAGGGATGGGGTCCCATGCAGCTAGTGGTACTACTAGAATCAATAGACTGCCACTATTCTAGTTTATAAAATTTCTAGGAGCCCCTAGTATAACCATTTGAATAGGTGGTGGGTGTTGGGAATTAAGGCGTCTCAACCTTTGCAAGTTCCTAATGTTGTATTTATTTATTAAGCACTATGCTGTAGGATCCCATAGTTCACACCTTGTAAATTTTGGTGACTTTGTCAGTCGCGGTTTCTCCCCAAAGTAATTAACGGGGGAGTGCAGGGGGCACAGCCTCGCTTGCGGGGGGCTTGGGGGCGGAGCCCACAGTAGGGGTTTGATGGAAACACTTGCAGCGGCGATTGCTAGGGGTAGTGTCCCTAGCTGGGGGCTCGAGGGCAGTGCCCTCAAAGAAAAAATTGGCCTATATTTAATAAAGGCATTGGTAGGTAGTTTGTTATTGGCCGACATGGAAAAACTGACATTGGATAACCGCCAAAGAGTTTTGATAAATAAGTGGCTGCAAAATGTGAAAGAACATGGGATGCAAATGAGAATCGACATTGTGTACTCCTGAAAGAGCTTGCATTGCAAGAGTGTTGTAATCATCTTTTGATTTGATAATACATTGTGCGGGTTTTTGAGTGTGGGGTTTTACACCCAAAAGGGTTTTCCCTATGCATATCTTGTGTTGTGAGTTTTGTATTTTCATTTAGATGTTGTTATTACCTTTCTGTTAATGTGCATCTTAATCTAGAACTGTAAAAGTTAAAAGTTGCATAAATATTTCCTCAGTAGATCAGTGTAGGAAGGGTTTTTGCATCCCTTGCTTCCTCTCAGTTTGTATAAGAACTTGCTCATCTTTGGTTCTATTTGTTGGGTAGAGGGTTTTTTGAGTTGATCTTCGTTTTGAGTGGGAGATTATGCAAAGGATTTTAAAATCTTTGTTGTAGGAAAGAGATGGCGAGCACATCTAGGAGGTTTGAGATAGATAAGTTTAATGGAGGCAATTTTGAGTTGTGGAAAATCAATATGGAGGACTTATTGGTGGATAGAGATCTATGGTTCGCAGTATCCGGAACCATGCCATCGAGCATGAAACAAGAAGATTGGGATCTGATGGATTGGAAGGCTAAGGGTCTAATAAGACTCTGTTTGGCTGATTTAGTGCTCCTGAATATCCCTGAAGAGAAGACTACAAAAGATCTTTGGAAGAAACTTGGAGATGTTTATCAGGCTAAATCCCTAGTGAACAAGTTATTCCCATGAAAGAAATTATATTCTCTAAGGATGGAAGATAGAGGATCTATCACTAGTCACCTGAATAATTTTAATATGTTTGTTGCCCAGTTGACCTCTATTGGTGTGAAGATGGAGAAGGATCAATGTATGATATTATTGTGTTCCTTACCAAATTCTGGGACTGTCTTGTTATGGCCATTGGGAGTACCACTACCACCTTCAAGATGGATGAAGTGGTTTGTTCATTATTGTCTGAAGAGATGCAGAGAAAATATTCTGAGTTGGTTAAGGAGGCTCTTGCGGTTCGTGGTAGATCTAAAGAGAAAGGGAAGAAAAATTATAAGAAGAAAGAAGAAAAAGGAAGATCCAAATCCAATGGGAGATCCAAGTCTCCTGGAAAGTCCAAGGCTTTGTGTTGGAACTGTGGAAAACACGGTCACTCCTGCAAGGAGTGCAAGGAGGAGAAGAAGAAAAAGAAGAACTATGATTCATATTCTGACAAGTCCTCTCAGGATGATGGAGAAGCATTTGTCGCTGCCTTGGAAACACATGCATATGAGGATGTATGGCTTATTGAGTCGAGTGCATCTTTTCACATGACCTCTCATCGGGATTGGTTTTTAAAGTATGAAGAATATGATGGTGGGAAAGTGTACATGGGTGATGAATCTCACCTGAAGATTGTTGGTCGTGGAAGAGTCTTGATTCAATTCCTTGATGGACGAGTGAAGGGGATCAATGGTGTTCTGCATATCCTTAGTTAACATGAAACCTATTATCTGTAAGTAACTTGAATGATGTGGGTGTGCAGGTTGTTTTCTCGAATGGAGGATGTAAGATGACTAGAGGAGCTATGGTGCTAGCTAAGGGTGTTCAAATTGGCACTCTATTTTAGCATGATGCATGCACAATACAGTGCAATAATGTCTCTGTTTCAAAGAAGAGAACTTTAGAGACTCATCCTCACCATTGGAACCTGTAGCAAACAGGACTGTTGCATCTACTTTTGATGGTCATGCTTTCTTGGTACATAAGGGTGCTCATTCTATGGAGATGAATTTCCAGTTGAGAAGACAATGTTATGGCACCAAAGGCTTGGTCACATTGGTGAAAAGGGTTTGAAGACCCTGATAAACAAAAACCTCATTGAGGGTATGAATGATTGTAATCTTGAGTTTTATTTTTGCGATCATTTCATCTATCGTAAACAAAACCATATTTAGTTTTATTCCAATTCTCACAAATCTTCTAAGGTGTTGGACTTGATTCATTCTGATGTGTTTGGTCTAGTTAATGTTCTTTCAATTTCAAAATTTGTTTACTTTGTTTCATTTATTGATGATTACAGTAGGACATGGGTGTATTTCCTTAGAAGCAAATCTGAAGTCTTTAGTAGATTCAAAGAGTTCAAAGCTCTTGTAGATAATCAGAAGGATAGAAAGATTAAGTGTTTGAGGACTGATAACGATGGTGGGTTTTGTTCAACAAATTTTGGCATGTTCTCTAAAGAACATGAGATTGAGAGGTACAAGACAACTCTGTATACCCCTCAACAGTATGGAGTTGTAGAGAGGATGAACATAACATTGATGGATAGGGCAAGGAGTATGCTAAGTTGAGCTGGCCTTGAACAAAAGTTATGGGCTGAAGTTGTTGCTACCACTTGTTACCTGGTTAACAGGTCTCTTACATCAGCGTTTGTTGATAAGACACCCATGGAGGTGTGGTCTGGTAAAAAAACTTCATTAAGACACATTCAAGTATTTGGTTGTAAGGCATATGCACATGTGCCTAAGGAGAAGAGGTCTAAGTTGGAGAACAAGGCTGTGAAGTGTATCTTCATCGGTTATGGCATTCGTGTGAAAGGGTACAAGCTTTGGGATTTAGTGGCTGAGAGAGTTCTGTATAGTAGAAGTGTGATCTTTAGAGAGCTCAATCCTTCTTCTATTGTTCTACATCCAGAGAAAGAAGAAGAGAAAGATGATGTGGTTCAACTTCCTTCCACCCCTGAGAAAGTTGAATCGAAGACATCTGTTGGACCTGATGATGACGAGAACTCTAGTAACTCTGAAAGTTCAAAAGAAGATGAAGAACCTCAACCTAAACCTTTGAGGAGGTCCACGCAGATAAGGCGACAACCTGATAGGTTTGGTTATTCATTGCATGATTCCAGTTGTATTTTTTCTTTGATTTCTAATACTGATGAGCCTAGGACTATAAGTGAGGCTATGGGTATGAGTGATGCAGATTCCTGGAAAGAGGTCATGGAAGAAGAGATGGCTGCCTTGGAGAAAAATGATACTTGGGATCTAGTGCCCTTTCCCGATGGATGTAAACCTGTTGGATGTAAATGGGTGTTCAAGAAGAAATTTGGTTCAGATGGTAGTGTTGAGAAGTTTAAGGCAAGATTTGTCGCGAAAGGTTATTTCCAGGTTGAGGGAATAGATTATGGTGAGATTTTCTCTCCCGTTGCAAAGATGACATCTATCAGATTCTTGTTATCACTTGTTGCAGCATACTATTTAGAAGTTGAACATATGGATGTGAAGATAACTTTCCTTCATGGTGGCTTTGAGGAAGAAATCTATATGTCACAACCAGAGCACTACATCGTAAAAGGTGAAGAAAATCTGGTTTGCAAGTTGAAAAAGTCTTTGTATGGTTTGAAGCAATCTCCTAAGATGTGGTACCATAAATTTGATGGCTTTGTGTTGAGTTTGGGATTTCTAAGATCGAAATAAGATCATTGTGTTTACTTTAAGATGAATAATGATCACATTCTCATTATTGCATTATATGTTGAAGATATGTTGTTCATTGGGAATGGTAAGAATTTGATTTCTAATTTGAAGTCTCAGTTGTCAGCACAATTTGTGATGAAAGATTTAGGGGCAGCCAAATACATCTTGGGAATGGAAATTAGAAAAGATAGAGCTAACAGAAAACTATAGTTAGGCCAGAGTAAGTATGTGAACATCGTGTTGGAAAGATTTCGCATGGCAGCTTGTAGACCGTTGACTATTCTTGTTATGATGGGAACAAAGTTATCTATTACAGATTGTTTGAAGTCTCCTTATGAGATGGAGGATGTGAGAAGAGTTCCTTATGCTAGTGCAGTTGGTAGCTTGATGTATGTTATGGTACATGTACAAGA
The DNA here is from genome assembly GCA_027924645.1 of Cunninghamia lanceolata. Taxonomy (NCBI): domain Eukaryota; kingdom Viridiplantae; phylum Streptophyta; class Pinopsida; order Cupressales; family Cupressaceae; genus Cunninghamia; species Cunninghamia lanceolata. The sequence continues at coordinate 19,462,391 of BSBN01000511.1, read as the reverse complement.
CCAAACATTGCCCAAGTAGTGGGAGTCCTTAGTCTTCAGAGAGCTCAATCCTTCTTCTATTGTTCTACATCCAGAGAAAGAAGAAGAGAAAGATGATGTGGTTCAAATTCCTTCCACCCCTGAGAAAGTTGAATCGAAGACATCTGTTGGACCTGATGATGACGAGAACTCTAGTAACTCTGAAAGTTCAAAAGAAGATGAAGAACCTCAACCTAAACCTTTGAGGAGGTCCACACAGATAAGGCGACAACCTGATAGGTTTGGTTATTCATTGCATGATTCCAGTTGTATTTTTTCTTTGATTTCTAATACTGATGAGCCTAGGACCGTAAGCAAGGCTATGGGTATGAGTGATGCAGATTCCTGGAAAGAGGTCATGGAAGAAGAGATTGCTGCCTTGGAGAAAAATGATACTTGGGATCTAGTGCCCTTTCCCGATGGATGTAAACCTGTTGGATGTAAATGGGTGTTCAAGAAGAAATTTGGTTCAGATGGTAGTGTTGAGAAGTTTAAGGCAAGGTTTGTCGCGAAAGGTTATTTCCAGGTTGAGGGAATAGATTATGGTGAGATTTTCTCTCCCATTGCAAAGATGACATCTATCAAATTCTTGTTATCACTTGTTGTAGCATACTATTTAGAAGTTGAACATATGGATGTGAAGATAACTTTCCTTCATGGTGGCTTTGAGGAAGAAATCTATATGTCACAACCAGAGCACTACATCGTAAAAGGTGAAGAAAATCTGGTTTGCAAGTTGAAAAAGCCTTTGTATGGTTTGAAGCAATCTCCTAAGATGTGGTACCATAAATTTGATGGCTTTGTGTTGAGTTTGGGATTTTTAAGATTGAAATAAGATCATTGTGTTTACTTTAAGATGAATAATGATCACATTCTCATTATTGCATTATATGTTGAAGATATGTTGTTCATTGGGAATGGTAAGAATTTGATTTCTGATTTGAAGTCTTAGTTGTCAGCACAATTTGTGATGAAAGATTTAGGGGCAGCCAAATACATCTTGGGAATGGAAATTAGAAAAGATAGAGCTAACAGAAAACTATAGTTAGGCCAGAGTTAGTATTTTTAAGATCGAAATAAGATCATTGTGTTTACTTTAAGATGAATAATGATCACATTCTCATTATTGCATTATATGTTGAAGATATGTTGTTCATTGGGAATGGTAAGAATTTGATTTCTGATTTGAAGTCTTAGTTGTCAGCACAATTTGTGATGAAAGATTTAGGGGCAGCCAAATACATCTTGGGAATGGAAATTAGAAAAGATAGAGCTAACAGAAAACTGTAGTTAGGCCAGAGTAAGTATGTGAACATCGTGTTGGAAGATTTCGCATGGCAGCTTGTAGACCGTTGACTATTCTTGTTATGATGGGAACAAAGTTATCTATTACAGATTGTTTGAAGTCTCCTTATGAGATGGAGGATGTGAGAAGAGTTCCTTATGCTAGTGCAGTTGGCAGCTTGATGTACGTTATGGTACATGTACAAGACCAGACATTGCCCAAGTAGTGGGAGTCCTTAGTCGATTTATGGCTAATCCTAGATGGGTACATTGGGATGCAGTGAAGAGAGTCTTTAGATACTTGCAGTGTACTTCTGAGTATTCCCTATGTTAACATGGTTATCCTACAAGGGATTGGCATTCACTTTGTATTCGAGGATTTGTGGATTTAGATTGGGCAGTTGATATTGAAAACAAGAGATGCACCAATGCTTATGTGTTCACTATGTTCGATGGTGCTATTAGTTGGATGAGTAAGCAGCAACCCGTGGTTGCTTTGTCCACTACTAAAGCAGAGTACATGGCAGCAATTCATGCTTGTAAAGAAGCCATTTGGCTTAAAAGATTGTGATTTGATGTTGGGTTTGATGCAGGGAAGATTACCATTTGTTGTGACAGACAGAGTGCCATATGTTTGGTGAAGAATCCTACTTTCCACATGAGGTCAAAGCATATTGATGTCCAATACCATTTTGTTTGTGACATGGTAGAGGATGGGAAGGTGAATTTGGATAAAGTTGACACTTTGACGAATGTTGCAGATGCCTTGACAAAACCTATGAGCATGGAGAAGTTTAGATGGTGTTCAAAGTCTATGGGCCTCTTGGCCCTTAGCAGTTAACTATTGTCATTCTATTGGCTCTTGAAAGGTGTTTGACAAGTGGGAGAATGTTGAGAATTAATGTGTCTCAGCCTTTGCAAGTTCCTAATGTTGTATTTATTTTTTTAGCACTATGTTGTAGGATCCCATGTTGACTTGGCATAGTTTTGCCATGTGTCTGCACCTTGTGTACATGCAACAAGATAAATTTTGGTGACTTTGTCAGTCGTGGTTTCCCCCAAAAATAATAAATGGGGGAGTGTTGTTGATTGTTAGGAACACTGAGAGGGGGGGTGAATCAGTGTTCTATAAATCTTTTCTTGAACTTTTACTTTCAACCATTTCAAAAGAATAATCAAACAGAAGAAAGATATACAACTGAACAACATCCACAAAAGCATGACACATAACACCAAGATTTACGTGGAAAACTCAAAAAGGGAAAAACCACAGAGAGGATTAGCTCTCAAATATATACTGCAATCTTTACAAAAATAATGTTCAGGCTTGGTCACTCCATGGGCTTAGAACATGTTGGCTTACAACCATGAAGTACAACTAGATTTAGCAGGCTCACTACCTCAACCCTAAACCTAGCAAGATTACAATAAGGGCTATTAAACCTAAGGGTTGTTAAACCCTAATGAAGGCTCACTGTCGGCTTACTGCCTTGATGAAAAAAACATGCTTCCACTCAGATCACACATGATAACTGAATACTACTTAGGCATCTGCTACTATGCCAGGGTGCAGTCATTTAATAACTGTATTCTGAATCCCAAGTCTTCATTGCTACTGATCCTCTAACTCTACTCCACTATTCGCATCTTCGCATCACACACACACACACACACCTCTACACACACATCTCAACCAAAAATCATCGCTCTTATATATCCACATCATGATTTAATCCATAATCAGGTCGGCATCCATGAAGTGAAACGTGTACATAGAAAGATGTACCTTGTCACTCAATCCAATGCACTATATGTCTTGCGGACCCAAATTTTCTCCCAAACGTGTTCATATAGGTCAGCTCTAATCATTCAATTTCTTACATAGATCCTCTAAACATTAACTCTTCTCCGCACGAAGATTTATATACTTGTCAACCTCTTCCTTAAGAGTATGCTTCACAACTTCATCTGCTGACTTACAACTTTTACTGAGGCTATCAAAACACTTCCAAAATTATATCAAGGACTCTTTACACATTCCCAATCTTACCCTTAGAACCACAAGGCATCATATCATCTTGCGGAGAAATGCAGATCATTAGAACTCAGACTTTGTCTCTGTCAAACTCTGTCAAACATTATGCCGATACTTAGCAGCTTGTAGCTATCCTTTCGGTGAACTTCAGATCTCCTAATTCTGGAATAAGACACTTCATACAAGTCTTTCCAACACATTGAGACCGCATAACAAAATACTTATCTGCAAAGGAATGCGGACCAATGCACTAGACCTTGTTCACTGTTCCTGCTATACCTTTGCTTACCCGGACTTAGATATTTCTTCAAGATGGCTTCCGGAGAGGATCATGACTTAATCTTTGAGGCATAGCATTGTCAAGCAACTGAGAACATCATACCTGAACCACATTACCAGATCATCATCCAGAAAGAGATGTTGAGTAATCTACCAGGTTGTTCTTCAACATACCACTCACTATCTATACTGCACTTCACTGTAACTCACTTGTTTCTTTTGGAGAGGCTAATTTTCTCAATATTCTCAACATACAAGTCTTCTAAGCAGATAATAGAATAAGATACAGTTGACACCAATGACAACAAGAATATGTTGTCATTAATGACAACACTAATTAGGCACATATTTGCAACAAGTGCAAGGGGGGTGGAGCCCCGCCTACGCAGCCCAAGGGGACCATCCCCCTGACAGGGGCCCGAGGGCAAAGCCCATGGTAGGGGTTTGGGGGCAACGCCCCCAAGGCAAAATTTGGCCTATATTTAATAAAGGCATCAACAAGTAGTTTGTTATTATCCAACATGGAAAAACTGACATTGAATAACTGTCAAAGAGGCTTGATAAATAAGCGGTTGGAGAATGTGAAAGGTCATGGGATGCGAATGAGAATCGACATTGTGTACTCCTGAAAGAGCTTGCATTGCAAGTGTGTTGTAATCATATTTTGATTTGATAATACATTATGCAGGTTTTGGAGTGTGGGGTTTTCACCCAAAAGGGTTTTGCCCACATATATCTTGTGTTATGAGTTTTGTATTTGCATTTGGATGTTGTTATTACCTTTCTGTTAATATGCATCTTAATATGTAACTATACAAGTTAAAATTTGCATAAATCTTTCCTCAATAGATCAGTGTAGGAAGTGTTTCCGCATACCTTGCTTCCTTTCAAAAAAGAGGGAGAAGAAGCTATAGAAGAACCAAATGTGAAAGTTGACCATGCAAACTCTGAGGTAGAAGAAAGCTCTACTATCTCCCTACATGCATTGAATGGGATAAACACACCACAAACACTTAAAGTGGAACAACTACAATTTTTAGAAGCACAAAAAATAAAAAATTCAAGATCCTCTAGAGCTTCAAGAGATCATTCAACACCATCCAAAGGTTTTTCAAGAACCCAAGGGTCTACCTCTAATTAGAGACCATGATCATGCCATTGAATTAATACCAAGAAGTATTCCTCCTAACATTAGACCTTATTGCTATCCATATGAATAAAAGTCAAAAATTAAAAAAAATGATTAAGGAAATGTTGGATTCAATCATTGTTCATCCTACCAAAATGTCTATTCATCTCGAGTGGTTATGATTAAAAAGAAGGATGAGTCATGGAGAATGTGCCCATATTAGAGGGAGCTCAACAAAATCATTTTCAAAGATAAATTTCTTATTTTTTTATTGATGAATTATTAGATGAATTGAAGGGTGCATTTTCTTTGCTAAGTTAGATTTGCATTTAGGTTATCATCAAATTTGACTAGAGGAGGAGGATGTATATAAGACTGCCTTTAGAACACATGAGGATAGTTAAGAATTCTCGGTTATGTCATTTGGTCTTACAAATGCTCCATCAACTTTTCAAAGCTTCACAAATTCACTGTTTTGCCTATTTCTTCAAAAAATTGTGTTGATATTCTTTGATGACATCCTCATTCATAGTAAAACATGGGACAGACATTTGCAACATGTAGAGAAGGTATTACAGGTATTGGAAGATAATCAACTCTATTCCAAAAAATTCAAATGTGTCTTTGGGGTGAAAGAAGTGGAATAGTTAGGACATGTGGTGTCACACGAAGATGTTAAGGTGGGGATCCTAAGAAGATTGCAGTAGTAAAAGAGTGGTCAAAACTTTAAAATATCAAAGTTTTGAGAGGATTCTTAGGTCTAATATGATACTATAGAAGATTTATTTGCAACTATGCTTGTATAGCAACACCCTTAACAATATTTTTGAAGAAGGATTATTTTTCATGGTTAGAGCAAGCCACCCAAGCATTTCAACAACTAAAAGAAGCTCTTACATCCACTCATGTGTTAGCTACCCCAAACTACTCTAAGACATTTGTTGTAAAATGTAATGCTTCTAAACATGACATTGGGATAGTACTAATGCACGAAGGGTGCCACTTGGCATTTGAGAGTTGACAAGTCAAAGGAAAGAACTTGATAAGGACCACATATGAGAAAGAAATGTTAGCTATAATCCATGCAATCAAATAATGACGCTAATATATAATGGCAAGACATTTCAAAGTCAAGACTGATCAAGAGGAACTAAAATATTTTTTGGAGCAACGATTTTCTTCGAAGGAGCAACAAAAATGGGTCACCAAAATGCTAGAATATGAGTTTGAAATTATTTTTAAAAAGCACAAGGAGAATATTGTAGTCGATACCCTTTCTCAAAAAGAGGAAGCAATAATTTGTGCCATTTCTTTATTGCAACCTAAATGGGTAGAAGTTGCACTAGAAGATTGGCAAATCTGATCCTCTAACAAAGAAGTTCATTCAACAACTTCAATACGATCCATCTTTAGGTAAGTATGTTTGGAAACGAGACTCCTTGTGGTATAAAGATCAGCTCTTTTCATGCAAAAATTCTCCGTTGAAAGCTAGTAATAGTCTCAAATGCATGACTCACCAACAAGACATTTAGGGTTCTTAAAGACCTATCACCGTAAAAAGAAATATTTCTTTTGGGAAGGTCTTAATGGGGATATAAAGAAATTTATAGTCAAATGGTTGATATGCCAACAAAATAAAGGTGAAATGGTAAAAAACCCAAGCCTCTTACCACCATTAGGCAAACTAGCGCAATGCTGGGAGGAAATATTGATGGACTTCATTACCGAGTTGCCAAAGTCAGATAACCTCAATGTGATTTTGGTGGTTGTGGATAGACCCACTAAGTATGCATATTTTTGTGAACTCTCTCATCCATTTCAATCTAGTATTGTGGTAGAAGTACTCATGGAAAATGTACAAAAACTCCATGGTATTCCAAAAATCATTGAGTGGTTATGACCACACAAAAATTGTGAATAAATGTTTGAAAGGATATCTATATTGCTTTGCCTCTAACAAGCAAGCTCAATGGTCCAAATGGCTTTCATTGATAGACGGGTGGTATAATACATTATTCACACATCAACAAAGATGACTCCATTTGAGGCTCCTTATCGATACCCTCACCATCTATTGCTACTTATTTATAAGGTCGTACACTAGCATCTTTTGGACAAACTTACTTGCACCATGGGGCACAAAACTAGCACATAGCTCATCTTATCATCTACAATTAGATGGCCAAACAAAAATTGTGAATAAATGTTTGGAAGGATGTCTACATTGCTTTGCCTCTAACAAACAAGTGCAATGGTCCAAATGGCTTTCATTGGTAAAGTGATAGTAAAACACATCATTTTACTCATCAACAAGTGACTCCATTTGAAGCTCTTTATGGATACCCCCTACCATCTACTACTACTTATTTATAGGATCATCCCAAAGCTCATGCAATAGAGGATCATATTCAACACCAACAAGAAATACTTCAAATCCTTGAGAAGAATTTAGTTGTGCTCAAAATAGGATAAAACATCAACACCATAGTGAGGCATTTCGAGGAAAGAGATTGGGTAGTCCTTCAATTGCAACATTATAAACAATTGTCAGTTAAGCAACATAAGAACATCGAGCTCACACCCAAATTATATAGTCCCTATAAGGTTCTTCACCAAATTGACAATGTAGCTAACAAGTCAGAACTTCCACCCTCTTATAAAATCCATTCTATATCTCATGTCTCCTACCTAAAGAAAGTATTAAGTAACAAGCTTCCAATCCAATCAAAATTGCCGAGTTAGATGAAGAAGAGGAGTTTATTTTGGAACCTGAGGTAGTCATAAAGAAACAAGTAGTTGTGAAACTGAGACATTTCCAAATTCCTAACCAATTTGAAGAATCCGCCAACTGAAAATGTAACATAGGAAGATGAGCAATTCAGACAAACATCCAAAGTTGCTAAACATTGAGTGCAATAACTTTTTGAAGGTGAAAGACATGTTATGCCCCTAATATTCATCTTCCTAAGGGTAATAAAGTTAAGAACTTGTGGTATGCTTAACCTTAATATTTTCATTTATTAGCTATCATTAATTTCTTAAGCTAACCTAATTAGAATAAAGGGGTGTGTCCCTACCTAATTATGTTTATAAATAAGGAAGAGAAAGGCTCTTCCAAGCCATCCTAAGTTGAAAAATTAAATTCATATTCTCATATTCTCATATTCTAATTTTTGGAGGTCACCCCTCAAAATGGTCTAATATTTTATTGATTTTTATCTTTATTTCCAAAAAAAAATCCTAACAAGGTAGGTATTTGAAATTCAAGAAAATTCTCGCTTGATTGATCCCTCTATAGCTGAAAATGGTTGGACCAACATGGAAAAGTTTCGCATGGCCTAGCAAATGCTTTGAATTCTCTTTCATGTGCTTCTTTGCAATGAAAAAACCGCAGCAAACTTTGTCACATTCCAAGCAATAGAGAAAATGGCTTCATTCATGGTGCGTCGTCGTTGATGTGTCACAACACTAAGGCTTTGCCTTTAGAACTTTGTGTCATACCTTAATCCCCATGCTACTCCAAGCTTCGAAAGGCTTCCAAAACACTTTGTAGTGCACATAAAACAACAAAATGCTAGGGGAAAGGGTTTGTTTTCCCTAAGAATAGAGCAAGATAACAAAGCAAAAAGAGGCTTTTGCCATTGTAGTGAAAATGAATTTACCTAAACATTTTTTTAGTTCTGCCACTATTGCATCAGCTAGATGCATTTTTCTAAATTATCTGTCCAATCATCTCAAAGAATTAAAAATTTTCATTTAAAAAAATATCATTTATCTATTATCTGATTGGTCTATGTTGTGAACAGTCAGTGTAAAAAATGAAATAATGATTTAAAAATTTATTGAATTTTCAAAGGATGTAATAAACTTTTTATTAAAAAATAATAAGAATGTACATTCACGTGCCAAGTATTAATTGAGGGCCCTTCAGAATTAAATCACAGCTACTATAAACTTCAAACAATCAGTGCAAAAATTATTTTTTTTATTTTTCATATGTTTTTCCCATATTTTTGGTATGTGAAATTTTTATCAAAAATCTATTCACAATGTAAAAAGTACATGATGTGACAAAAATATTGTTATAAAACAACAATTGTCATTAATGAAAAGTACATGACGTGACAAAAATATATATGATATATATGATTCAATGCAAATATTGATATGTATTGATCCGGCATTGAATGTAAAATCTTTGAGAAATTAATACGTGTCATCAAAGAAAGCTGGATATTTGAAAGCATTTGAAAGCTCTGAGAAGTAGTTTGAGAAGCAGCGTGGTTTCTGAATCCTGAATCTCTCCGGCAAAATAAAGTATGTAATGTGAGTATTAGTCATAAATTTGGTTTTATTTTGGTGATTTTCCGGCTTTTCTTGCAAATTCTATTGTTCTCGTTTTCTTGAAGATAGATAAGCTTTTCCTGAACATAGATAGGTTTTGCAGAGTATCTGTGTATCTGTGGGTCTGGAAAACACAGTAAGCTCTATCTCTAGTTGGAAGTCTTTTATTCATGGGGATTGTGGTGATTTCTCTCTATTTGGGAAATTTTAATCACTCTGTTATTTTAGTTTTCTGTATCCCTCTTGTTTGTTAGATTTTCCTGGCAGTAATGTTAGAGTGAGCAAACATATAGAGGAAAGCAATGGAATAAAAAATGGATAGTGAAGGATTGAAATGCTACCATTAAAAAATCATCGAAAATTGCATTGCAAAAATCCTAAATTTCTATTAATTATAGTCATAAATTACAAAAAGACATAGCTGCTTTAGTATGATGTAATACTGCATCTAATTTACTTGCTACTGATAGTTTCCATATACATAGGATCCATAACTATACACATTTGGGTCTAGTTGTTGAGCATAACCATAGTAGCCAAATCTGGAAGTGTGGAACTGAACGCCATTGTCAAGGAGAAAAACTGCAGCATCAAAAGTTCAAAATAAACTTTAAAAATAACTCTACGATATACGCTGACAATATACTGAAATATTAGGGCTATGCACCTATTTTTCTGCCCAGATTCAACATAATAAAAGCTAAAATCTATAGTAAAGGCTAAAATTATCATAATGTACAAAACAAACTGAACATTAAGATTACAGCCAAACTGAAAAGCATAGGAAAAAAACTGATTAAGACTAGCATGACGTGTTGAAAAAATAAATAGTCAGACATTGAAATGAGGGTTCTGTCATTCATGGCTACATTTAGCTGAAAATAACCTAAACCAGTCTAAAATGCAGCCACAAGAGTAAAACCATTTTCAAAAAAAAACCTTACCATTTTTTATGCACCTGCAATAACCTCACTATCTTCAGTTCAAAACAGCGAATTATCATTTAGTGCAAATTGTCTAAGCCTCAGCAATTTTAAAGATCGTGGCTTAAGCAAAATCACTGATATTTTAAAAATATTTACTGTGTCCAAATAGCGGAATCCAACAGCATAAAGAAAAACAGAAACCTGAGGAGATTTTGAGGCCATTCCCTCTTATTATTACCTCCAGATCTGGAGGGAGACGAATCCTTCAGTAGGAGAGGATTGCTATGTTCAACGCTTGCACTTCTCATCTGCATCTTTGGAGACGGTACTAAAAATATGATCTTATCTGTCCACACCCTAACCTTGATTGGCAAAGCTCTATTCAAAAGTATTAGACTCAAGTGTTTGGCGATAATGCATCTCATATCCCCTGTTTCATAGGTGCATCACTCTGTCACTGCCAGATGGAATAAAATTCATACATAACTGAATTAGCATGTCAGTATACGTGTCTCTTAAAATGGAACATTTTAATAAAGTGGTTGTTTAGGTGTCAATTTCATGGCAAAGATCGTAATTTTTATAATTTTCTTATTAACCATTATAATTTTCTTATTATGCCCTCCGTGTATTTTTGTTTTCTATTAGTAAAGTCATATGCAGCTTAGCATTGTAAGACTCCTTATATTATTTAATTATTTAGTACCACCATAGACTTGGAATTAATTCAAACTACTTATTCCATGGCGGATTGTTTGTTTATTATTTTTTTAATACAACCATATATTTGGAATAACATCTAAAAGTTAGTTCTTAGAATACTAAAATTTGTGAATAAAGTTAGTATCAATATTTACAGTACTTCATAATGAATTATACATTTCTATTCTTAAATATTGTAATCTGCAAGCTTTTGAGTAATCCCAACTTGGTTCCCTCTTGTGCCATCTGGTCGCTTCAAAGAGCAGAGGAATTCTCCTGGAAAAACGTTGAGCATAAAAAAGTTGAGCATGCTAAAGAAAACAAACATTGAGATGCATGTATAAAACCAGAATAAGGAAGTATATAATTGTTCCACCTCTTGCCTTGGAATTTGCTCGCTTGTGAAGATTCCTGGATGGGTAAGATGACATGAAGCAACAATTGTGACTGAAACATTGCACCGTAAGGGTTACTCTTTGTTGTTCTCAACAATCTTACTATCAGCACTACTTTCTGCTGTTAATACTATATCACCAGCCTAGGTAAACCATCCAAGGCCAAGGAAAATGAAAAACCCTTCAACATTTTTTTTATACAAACAGGCATCAAACCATGAAGTCTACCATTGCTTTCTAAAGGGGAAATGCTGTTTTAGGAGTCTTACATTAATCCTGCTTTCTTGCTATTTTTTTAATCACTGGTTAAGAAAAACAACAGTGAACAACAGACTATCTCTTAGGCCTCTACTTTAATTGCCAGTTAAAGTTCTAGGATGGTAAAGATGTTAAACATATGCATCCAGAGAATATACACATATCTCACCAAGACGAGGGGATGCAACAACTACTAAAAAATAATCTGTTAAGAGTTTAATTATGCAGTGTTACATTAAATAAGGGTTGCCAAATAAGCTTTTCCTTGCATGTGCAGTTAAGGATATCCTCATCACGGGCAATTCACCAACTATGGCACACTAATTATAACAACTTCCTCTACCAATTATATTGGACATTAAAAATGATGAATTCCTTTTTCCAAGTTGCATACTTATTAAGTTATTAATAAAGTGTCAAGATCGAACTTAACTGAAGAAAAATCCTACAAGCAATGCATGAATACACCCAGGCCTCATAGCCCAATTCATTCACATGAGGACATTGTCAAACTCTATAATGGCCTTCTTATGGGGATCAACTCTGCTCATGATTCTGATGCAGATTGGTGTTTGTCTCAATTGGCTACTCGTGTTGGGTCTAGTGGCCACTATCTTTTAAGAATGGGGCACTCCTTTCACTAGAGTATTTTATGATACATAGTTTTGTACATACTTGTTTTCTTTAGGTTCATCTCCATCTTATAATTTTCTCTAGATTTAAGACATAATTTTAGAAACTTTATCTTTGGTTGTTGCCGTCTGGCACTCCTGATTAGCTATTGAGACTTCTTGAATGCTTGATTCTCATAGACCTAGATTGATCATTTGAAGACGTTGGTGTAATATGGTAATGTCTTTCCATCTTTCTATAAACATCCATTTGCATGGGCCCCAAGATAGTCTGATGTGTTGTATGCTACTCTATAAACTAAGAACAGTTATGTCAAGGTGTGGATGGCACAAGGCATTATGGACCATGAAACAATATTTCCTTTTCCTTTTTCTTTCATTGCTTCTTTCTTTCTTTCTTTCTAGCAAGCACTCGGCTGACAACTACGTAATTCATGTTCAAACTAATCTGATCAATGGCAAACTTAGAATGGAGCTGTAAAAGAAAAATCACTCATTCTGTAACCTCCTTCCTTACTCCAAATATATGTATTATAAAATGTGTTTCCCATGTATAGTCCACTGGTGACAAATTTCATTGGCAACACACTAGTACAAGTACATAATTATACATTAAATGAAATAAAATTCTCTGACTTAAATAACTTAAAAAACCTGACAGTGTAATAGCTTAATTAGAAATACTGTAAACCCTATATATAACACAGGCAAACCTTTGACCAGAAGCTCTAAGGGGCTGAAGGATCTATAAACCAACAAAATAAACAAGTATAAAATCCTGGCAAACAGGGCTCTCAAAGTGATTCAAAATCTATAAGAATCAAACTCCTTAACAAATTAAAGCAATTTTTACAGATAATGACGGTAGTAAGGGGCTAAATAATTTATAAATTCAGCAAGGTAGACAAGGAATAGAAAACCCTGCCAGACATGACTACCCGTATAATTCAAATCTTTTCAATCAAATGTTTTTCCTGACTTCATTTGTGTCCAAACACCAGTGATTTTTTGGATAGTAGTCACCAAATTTTTCGCAGTTGCTTTTTTAAGTGTGTAAACTAGCTTTAGATTAACAATAACATAAAAAAAATATCAATAAAAACACTCAAAGATGAAATATCTAAATATAAATTTAAAATTAAATTATATCTCCAAAAAATATAATCCAATTTTAATAGGTTAGTTTTTGGGTAAGCAATTTTAGCATAAACCCTCATCAACTTAACATTCAAAGAACTTTCCTCGACCCTGCATACCAACATACATACTTCAATATATATTTTTATTAGTAGAACCTATTAAATTATTTTCAATTTAAAAAAAGTTATATATATATATATATACACACGTACTCGTTCATGGTTTTTTTCCAGTGGTGGGGACTATCAATGTGATAGAATAGCAAGCAGTGAATAAGTCGTTATCTTTTGCGCCCATTGGAGAAAACTAGACTTTAGAAGCTGAGAGTATTATATCCCATGTGATAACTAGTTGTTTGTTGATCTAGATGCCCACATTTGCATTTTTTTTCCATTGCTGCATGTTGTACACAATAGTATAAATGACATTTCTGACACTACGCCTCTATTTTCATCAACTGTCACATGTTGAATCTGACAGTTAGCTTATAGACTTAGTTTTTTGGTATTGGTTGCAGTAAATTATAACTGAAATGTGACCTACAAATGGGTTCACCTTTAATTGTAAGAGTTTTGACTTATTGTGGCCAAACAAAATCTTCTATCCTATTATTAACTTTCTGGCTAGAACACTAAACTTCCCTAGCATAGATTACCGTATCAAAGGTTATCTAATGTAATAAGTAGTATTTTATTCATCAATAGAAGCGAAGGTATAAAGGGGCGAAGTTCCAACATCTCTGTAAATAATTCCAAACGTTACATAAGCTAGCCACAAAGTTCCCCACTTTCCAATATCCTGCATTCCCCAAAACAAAATATAATCATCTATATAAAACGAGTTTGTGTTAATTTGCAATGTTCTTTCTAGGATCAACTACGTAGTTTGTTTAGGTTCTTCACTTGATCTCAGAAAAACATTACAAATAAACCATAAACTCTAACAAGGACATAATCACCTTTTTTTAAAATAAAAATTTGGCATTGAATAGATAGATGGAGTGAGTTAGCCTGTAGGCACTCTATGCTCAGTATGATCTTTTAATATAGGGAATGGAAAAGAATAAGAAAGGACTATACCAGCCTACATACTATTACTCCATTGGAGGGAGGCAACATCATGTGAGCTCACTGTTAGAAAAATATGCAGTGTAGAATTGAAATAAACACAGTGAAATAACAATAAATTGCACAAGATAGACAACACACAGATTTATGTGGAAAATTTAGCTTTGTACTAAGAAAAAACACAGGCAAAGGTCTCTCAATACTTCTATTCTCAAAAAAAATTTGCTGTTACAAGATTACATCATGCATTTGCATTCACGCTCAACTCACTTAAAAAGTCATGGAAAAACATGCAAGTAATCAAATCCTTTTGGAAGAAGGGTTTCAATGCATAGAAGCACAAGTGGCACTTCCGCATGCACTTCTTCATGTTGTACACATGTCATATGACCAAAACATTTCTCCCATGTATGGAACTCGTCATCATTTGCTTAATCAATATTAGAATAAGAAACTGACTTCACATACTCACACTCACCTTTTTCTTAGGACAACGAGTTGAATAGGACTGTGAAATTGTTCTCTCGGGAACAATTGCTTTCTTTGGCCATTCATCACTCTCATCCTCTTCGCCAACATCTCTTACTGCTTCTGACATCTCTACTCTGTGATCAACAACATCATCATCGACATAGTGGGACTCCAGATCATCCATATTTGACATTTGTAGTTAGCACTCACACCAGATTCCAAATGTGTTGTTATCTAAGCCTACATCAACACCAAAACTAGAAAATTACTTCTTAATTAAAAATTTTCTTCTTACTATGACAAACATCAAATCTAATCATTCTACTTAAATATCATCCATTTTAATGGTGAAACAGTCAATAGCAATTGTACACCTCCTTTAGAACAAAAAATGGTAAATATTTGTCCTAATAGTATTCTAGTTATCTAAAATAATGAAAGCCTTGAACTGTAGACTTCAAATTCCAACGTTGGTTGAGCTTTTCATAAGACTTGGGATAGAAGAATCCTTACTTTTGTTACAGTCGTCCACATTCTCTTTTTTATAACAAAATCATTAAAAAAACCCACCAAAATATGTTTACCTAGATTTCTTCGTGGGCTTCAAATATATTAAGCTTCCTTAGACGTAGAAAAATATGGTTTGATCCGTATATAGTGTTAGAGTGGTGAGGATACTGAGAGGGGGGGTGAATTAGTATCCTAGATATTTTTTGCTTTTAGTAGAAATAATTGCAGATTCTAATTTGCATTCCAGATAAATACATCCAATTGAATTGATCAAATGCATGTGTCCATAGAATAAAATAAATCTGTATGATTATGTGCAGAAACTGAAATATTCAACAACAGATTGAAAGCATACCACAGAAATTAAAGACACAGTGATTTGTCCTGAGTGGAAAGCCCCTGGCATAAAACCACTCGAAAAAAAGTGCCTCACTGGCTTAAAATCTCACTGATTACAGGCCTCACTGGCTTACAACTTGCCTCACTGGCATTATAACAAAACTGTCATATGAAAATTTACATACAGAGGGATACTCTGTTTCGCTTCACTCCTTACTGATATAATATCAATAATGCATGAGCAATTTTTTGTACTCACTGCATTATTCACACTATATGAGTAACATGTATATATCATGTACAAAAACATATTTTTTGTTTCTCTGTTATTCAGATAAAACCAATTTCTGGAGGCTACACAATTGTCGAACAATTTTTCTGTTCGAATACCCAGAAAGATTTTTAGTTTATTAACCAAAATAGGGTAGGATATGTCTAACCGGAGTCACAAAGTCTCATAAACAACATACTGAATGCTCATCATAAACAGAACAATATCTTCATGGTTTATATTTGCCAAAACCCTAACCAGGGTTGAAACCCCGATTCATATTACTTAAATCAAAGATTTCTGGCAGCGAAAAAACAATATGCATTCTTTTTAAAAAAATATATCTCAAAAGACACATTTCCCCTGAATCATTCACAACAGCCTATAACTGTCAAAATAAAACTTTATGCAAGAGTAATCATAACTGCCACAGTAAAAAATAGCTGAAATAAGAGAAGGGAAATCATGACAATATCACCTGCTGCCAAAAGTCAAACCGATTGCCGTGAAATCCAGAACTTCCATCCATAAAACCTCATCATTTCTGTGTAGGGTATGAAACCCTAAGAAAGAAGCGTATAACCGAAGCTCGAACAATATCATATGAAGAGAAAGAAACAAAGAATACCTTTTTCCCACTAGTCACCATGTAACTGGAACTGCAGGTAACCCTAAAGAGACCGGTGACTTTCAATGAAGAAAGACTTGCACTTTACCATGAAGAAAATTCCATAAACCTGTTTGGGAGGTCACCACTTAAAAACATGCCGATGGAGAATGTGTGTAATATATGGTGCTCACTAGGAGAATGATACAAGAGACACCCGACCATGGTCAAACACTTAAACAACATTGCAAACCTTAGACCATAGCTCATAAGGAGTAATAAAACTATTGCCATGTGTGTCAAAATCACTACAGTAGTGCATCATAATGGGGACAATATAATATGTGAATATGATTAAAGAAGCCAACCTATGTTGAACTGATCAAGACATAAAGATGCCTTATAAAGGATGCCAATCCAAGCTATACTGAACGTGAACCCAAGATCAAAGATTGATGCCATAATAGCGCAATGCCTACTGAAATATAGTGCTAACAACTCTGATAAAAAATACATCAATCCCTGTTAATGTAGAACAAAATATCATAGATGCCTCATGGGCAAAACCTGAAACATCATCCGAGCAAATGAAATGTTATGCAAACTGTAACAAACCATCAATATCAAGAGAATGCTTTTGGAAACAATCAAGTTGTCCACCATCAATATCCTAAAAATGCTTGTGTGATCAATAGAGAACCAAGCTGTCAATCATTTGGAAACAATCAAGCTGTCCACCATGGATTAATATCATGTATGCCATGAAACATAAATAGACCACAAAGTGCAAGAGCATGAAACTCAACACCATAACACCAACAAAAAGTTTTGTCATTAGCATGCAGTTGTCATAGCAGCATTTGTCATAGGATCAATACGAGTCCACAAAACCATGTGTTTGAACATCAGGGACAACGACTAAGGAGAAGCCCAACAAGAACATCAGGGACAACAACATATAGAAATAACATGATTATAGATGAACCCAAGTCTAGAGTTGTACCCAAGTCTAGAGTTGTTGTGGACAATATTTATGGAGGAAATCTCTCTTTGCTTGCCTCTTGGGCAGAAAAATTTAGCAATAAAAAAACTACCCAAAAGTCCGAGAAACTGCTGTCAACATGCCAAAGGTTCCCCTGTGTAGTTGTCAATTATTGGTCATTGGATTATTGGGAAAAATCATTAGAACAACATCTATATATTCACGGACTTAACAAGACTTATAATGCTATTAAAATTTAAATTAGTCCGTAAAAGTCCAAAAATGTTCCTCAAAGAAATCAATAATAAAAATAATAATATCATATTATAATATCTTAACAATATCATTAAGATTATATTATATTAATATGTTATAATATTATATTATTAATAAATATTAAATATTAATATCATATTAATATTATACTATTAATAAATATCAAATATTAGTAAATATGATATTAATAATATTTATACTATATAATAATAATATTATTATTATATAAATATATAATTAATTTGTTGAATATAAAAGAGTTCTATTTTTTCTATATTATATCTAAACTAAATTTGGATGCAATATTAAATTGATAATTATGTTTTAAAACTGCAACTAAAAAGATGGTAAGAATAAAGAGAATTACTAAAAATATGTGTTAATTTTAACTTATTATTTTCACCTACTTCTTATCTAAATTGCATATTTTTATATATCTTACAAACATTTATAAACATTAAATAAAAAAACCTAAATTATAGTTCACGCAATATTTAAATAATACATTTCATGGCCTATTGTTCAAAATAAGAATTATAATCCTGGCTAGTTTTCTATTTGTTAATTGTATATACAAAGTATATGTCTCTCTAGATATTTTAATTAGAGAAATTTGAGCTATTTTCAAGTGGATTATTTTAGAAGATTCTATTCTCAATGTATTGAAATGTATGATGTAATCTATTGTTATTGATTTATTGATTAAAATATTTTAGAAATTTCTAGGATTTCAAATATGATTTTTTATAAAATTTGGGATAAGTATGATTTTTATATCTACTTTAGCAAAAAATCCTAATGGGAGAGGGTGCTCTAGTTTGATTATGAGCTCTAGTAACTTTAAATTTCACTTTGAATTGTTAAATTTAGCACCAAAAGTAAGGGTAAATGTAAATGTGAGTGATAATATTAGTTGATTTTTATATGATGATTCTAATTCTTTAGCTTGATTCAAACTATATTCAAAATTACAACAACATTCATAACATTACATTTAATTTGCATTAATTTAAAGATTTAGTTGCAAAAACATTTAGATTAAGGAATTTGAAATTTTGACAATCAATTTTGTTAAAATAGATTACATGTTTGTTTACATATTTAGTTTATACAATTATGTTAATAAAGTTAAATGGTTTACGAATTAAAATTTTAATACAGGTATATACTAGTTTAATTTTTAACTATAAGTAGTAATACTATATACTATATAATTATAATATAATATAATTATATGAATAAAAATATTTATAATATTTTATTATTTTAAATGTGTAAATACTATATAATATATATAGGGTTTTAAATTTTAATATTTATTTTCGACTAGAATTTTAATATAGTATTTATTGAGTAAATTTTAAAATAGGAAATAATAATACTATATAAAAACTAAAAGTTTTAAAATTTAAATCTTTATAAAATTAAAAATTAAATTTTAATATACAGAACCGCACCTATAATATCGCTAACAATATTATGAATTATAATTGAACTTTAATATACAGAACCACAACTATAATATTGCTAAAAAATTAAACTTTAATATACAGAACCGCAACCATAATATCACTAAAAATTAAACTTATGTTTAGTTGGAGTGATATCGCTAACAATATACAAACCGAAACTATAATATTTCTTGCCATGTTTGAGATGTGGAAAAACAGAGCAGATTGTAGGTTTTTATAGCCCTCTCTTGGCGTTCGCTACGTTTGCTAGAAAGATAAAGCTGACGCTCAACACCCCACTTGCTACTGTTCTTAATAGCTCTAGCAAAGCTAAAACCAGTATTGAAATTTAAAAACAATGAAATTTTTAACTTTCAAAATTTGAAAAAAATAAAAATTGCGAAGTCTGAGGGCAGGCGAGCCGAGGATGAAAAATAAGGTTAGTTGATGCAGCGGCCGCAACATCTGTGATGTGAATAATAATGTCAGTGGTGAAAAATAAGCGAAGGGAAGTCGGCAAGTCGGCTAGTCAGCTAGGGTTTTTTATTTTTGAATGGAAAACTTGAAAAACGTCATGAAAAATCTCGTCGGGTCCTGGAATCTCATCAAAATCGATATAAAAATTCCCCATTGGCATTAGAATCTCATGGAATCGTCGAGCAGAGTCATGGGACGTGCCATTTTGCAAGGTTTTTCGATGGTACCTGATTCGTATCGTACCCGGAATCAGCAGGGTAACGAGCCGATTCAGTAATGAAAATTAAATTTAATCCCTAAACTCTCAATGTTGAACCCTCAATCATAAACATAAACTCTAAACCCTAAACACTATACACTAAACACTAATCTCTATACCCTAAACACTAATCACTAATCTAAATGCTTTTACTATTAAATCTTTAAACTTATCTTCTAAAATAAGTAATTCATTAATCTAAATGCTTTAGCTACTAAAAATGAATTTGAATAATGTAATTAGAATAATTGAATTATTCATAAAATTTATTATCAATTTCAATTATTCATTTTATTCAATTATTCTAATTCATTTTATTCAATTACATGGTATGTTCATTAATGTCATTTTAATTATGTTATAAAGTTAAAATGGTTTACGAATTAAAATGTTATTCTATCTACAATGTCATTATCATATGGGATGTCCCAAATGTGCATCTAAACTATTATAAATGCCCGACATACTCTAGGCATCAAAATCTCCATTTATATACTTTTCAGATGATGGTAGTTTGATTGTGTGGCGAATTTTCAATTCTCTCTAGCCTTCTACACTGGAAACATACAAGATTTTATTTCAAAAAAGGCCAATATTGTTAGCTACAATAAGTTGTTATGGTAGTTAATGGAAACTACTCGAAAAGCATCTGAAAACCATTGCTCTCTTTTTGACGCTAATACTTAGAGGGAGAAGTTAAATGCTCAATTTATGCAATTAAATTCCACTACAAGGTTTTTAAGCTCAAGAATTTGCAATATAAACTATTAAGTTTTACTTGTCTATTATCAGTTAAACACTTGTTAAGAGGATCACGTATGAGCATACACTAAACAAAAAATTTCTAATATCAGAAAACAAAACAAATCTAATATTCAAATTGCAACGAGGAAACATCTTAATGACTCTTGACAATCAATCTAAGTCTAAGTAACTTAATAAAAACACTAAAAATTAGGACAGACAAGAGAAAAACCTGCTTCCCCCCACATTCACTGGAATATGAATTTTGGGAAAGAAAATTAGTTGGCTTGTCTCCACTCCCAATGCAAGGATATGATATATTATATTTCAATCAAGATACAATAGACAATTTTGGACAACATAATTTCAGGCGTCTTCTCATAAGTATTGGTGTTCAACTAAAGTATTAATACCTTTGCAACTGTGCAAAGTCACAAGTGAAATGACATTTGGTAAATGTAGAGGGTCACGACCTCAACTACTACAACCATACATGTATGCATATCTTCTAGTCGCAAGAATGTACCAAAATTTACTCTTATTATCATTGGATCAACTTTCTATACACAATTCAAATTCCATTTAGACAGGACCTGATGCAATGCATCTCTTGTTCTTAGAAGTTTCTTTGAAGACCTTTTTCACAACTAGCCAACAACACACCATAATACAAGCTTTCATTGTCCCCAACCTGTTTTAAAGGGGGAAAAAAAAAGTTTTGAAGACACTCTTTGCCCCATTCCTCCATAATCTGATTCTGAAAATAAAATCCCCATACCTACATATCTCCTGGTTATTATGCTTAAGCGTCAAATATAATATCCATTGCAATGAAAACAACTTTGCCATACAAAAAAAGTTTCAAACACACTGCATACCGTCTATTAAATTAGTTTGGCAGTCAAAAAATAATAAGACCATGCATTTCATTCTATTCTGAAAATAAAATCCCCATACCTACAGATCTCCTGGTTATTATGCTTAAGCGTAAAATATAATATCCATTGCAATGAAAAAATTTAAGGAAAACAACTTTGCCATACAAAAAAGAGTTTCAAACACACTGCATACTGTATTATATATTAGTTTGGCAGTCACACAATAATAAAACCATACATTTCATTCTAACTTATACAATAATTATCATTTCTTATCATCTCTCACTATTCACATGAAATGCAAGACTGACTTCCCGTGTTGGAAACATATGGAAACAGATTATGAGTATTTTTTGTAGCAGGCCGGAAGGATTTCGTACGTGACTTTGTCATTTATTATAGTTTTCATCATTTATTATAGTGGTCATACATTTCATTCTATTCTGAAAATAAAATCTCCATAAGGGAGAGGGACGAGTTGCCGCCCACGCCCCAATAACTGCTATGTTTTTAATCACTTGACCAATACATGTAAAATACCAACCTAATAAATTAACACAAATGCACCAATACATGTTCACAACATTTATACATGTTCACAAATGCACCAATACATTTGTAAATTAACCAATGAAATTAATACAAGTGTACAAATGTGATGGCAAGCGGTTACTGGCACATCGGTGCGGATGTATGGGGTGACATGTTGAAATGACCATTTTTCAACCCATGTGCACATAATGCGTCCTACACAGAAATGTATAAGTGCCCCAAAGCTGAAAAAATAGCTTTAAGCTCTTCAATCGCATACGGAAAAACCCAAAAAAAATCATCAAAATTCGATATGTCTATCTATGTGCTTGACGTGCGCGAAGTTAGGGTGGGTGGCTACTGGCCCCTCTCCCTTACCTACATATCTCCTGGTTACCATGTTTAAGCATCAAATATAATATCCATTGCTATGAAAACATTTGAGGAAGGAAAACAACTTTGCCATACAAAAAATGGTTTCAAACACACTGCACACTTTGTCTATTATATATTAGGCTGGCAATCACACAACAATAAAGCCATGCATTTCACTCTCAGAGAAATGGTAAATTTTCTCTCTGTAAACTAACAAAAATGAGTTTCTTATCCATCTTTGTATCTAGAAAGAAAATAATACCAAATTCCTATCTTCATAGCTCGAGTCCGTGAATTTACTTAAGACATATAAAGTAACAACAGCTACCCCTTTCAACTCATAGTAGCAGTAATAGACCATAAAAATAAAGTAAAGAGATGCCCTATATATAACTAGCATATGCACTTTTCATGCTAATATTTCTATAAGATGACTCCAAATTCAATCCCATCAGCAGCATATCTTTAGATCAAATGCTTTTTAGCAAAGAAAAGCCCCCATTTCTGTTCTCCACCCGAGGTCCTCGCCAATTTCGCTTTCCATCCATCAACAATAGAGGTATAGTCTTCCTGCAAAGCATTTGTCAAAGCATAAGATGCAACCTTGTCTTGAATTCTTCTTATCTATATGACTATTAAATACTTAAAATTCAATATTTTTTGCAGTTCTGCCTGTCACCAGGGCAAAGTAAAATGCTCCTCATCTGAATTAACAAGCAAGACAGGAGACCCTACCTCTGAGAAATCATGGACAAAAGTATCCTTGTCTTTCTCAACTGAACAGAGCTCTTTCTGCAATACTTCAATGAACTGCAGATCCAATGACCCATTAAATATCTGAATTTTGTCTTAGACTTAAAGTAAACCTTTGTTAAATATTATGCTAAATATTTTTCTAACTATAAATGAGACTGCATAAAACTAAACCTCATAATGAGGTCATCAAGTTGTCCAACATACCTGATTTGTGCGATCCTCGGCTACAACATCACAGAATCCAGACTTTTTTATCATCTGGTTGATAAATAGGAAAAAGTAAGAATATAATGGCACAATCAACTATGCATATACCTAGTAAAAACGGAACGCATACTGAGGATTCGTGCCACATATGGAAGAATAAAAATTTATAACAGAATATAAAGAACAAATAATAAAAATTAAAATCCAACTTCAAAGAAAAAGCGTCTAACAGAGCACACTATATTCTGTAAGGGGCAGGGAAAGAAACAATAAGATATAAACCTAAACAACAAGGTTGAGACAACGTCATCTCCCTCTGAATGAGAGATTAGAAAGGTTGCCCTGATTCAACACTCATTGGTAATCTCCAAAGGTTGTCAAAACAGCATGACAAAGACCTTGTATATGAATTGGCTATAAAGAAGCGAATAAGACATATTAGCCTTAATTATTTGTCTTCAATAATATATGACACATATTCACGGACAAACAAAAAACCTATTACTTACCAGTTACCCTTTTTACTTAACCCAATACTTGCACTATGGGCTCTTTGCAAATTTGCAACACAATTAAACACACGCATGCATACTTCATGTGTAAGTATGTTTGATTGGGTCGTACAGAATACAGATGAACAGTGACATTTGATCATATTTTACAGTGTGTAGTATATCTGTCTTGAAAAATATCTTCTTAAACAACATTTTCAGTGTTATGAGATGCAATTGAATTTGTCATTCAATGGATGGCATTATGTTCTGTATTTAAGATGGCATCATCCAAAAGAGTTATCAATAAGCCTAAGATTATGTGGTTACTTTGGACAAGGTGGGATATGGAAAAGAATACTAACAGTCTTGGGCGTCAACTTATTTAGGGTCATTCAAAATGGTCATGAAAGATGACTATTATTGGACTAGATCTCAAGTCACTCCAGATCATACTTTTGGCATTGATCTGTTACCCAATATCATAGTGCTCCATTTTCTATAGATTAATATCATGTTGTCCCCACCGTAGAACTGCACCATAGTACTCTAGCTATGCTGTGGTACGATTCTGCCCCTCAATATCAAAACTTATTTTCACCACTTTTATTGGGGCTAACTAGAATGTCAATTTAAGCTAACAGATTTCCGATCCAACATCATGCACCCTATTGCAGATAAAACAAAGCTTCAGCGTAATACCTGGCCATATGCTTCTACATCATGTAAATCATAGCCACGTTGTTTAATATACTCCTGAAATTCTGTAGAAGCTGTTCCATGTGCTTTGCAGTAATCACTGATGAGCAACCTGCCTCCTGGCCTCAACCATTTGTAGAACTTCTTAAATAAAGCAGGTTTATCCTGAAAGATACATTCAACATGCTTTACATACCCTTAAAGGAAAGGCAAAATTGATTCAAGAAATTTATCAACATTTTTGCTTAACCAATAGAAACGAAACAGAAAAAGTTTCTCCTACAAAAGGATGTGCAGGAAATTAAATTTTCAATAGAGATATGGGAGGAAAAAATACCTGGATATGAAGTATAGTGTCCCGGCTGTAAATAACATCAAATGTACCCTCTGGATATTCTTTCTTTGTGCAGTCTGCAACCTCAAATTCAACAGCATATTGTCCACCGATAGCCCTCTCTAGAGCAAATGAAACCATATTTATCGAAAGGTCAATAGCAACAACATCTACATCAAATTTCTCAGCCATGTAAAAGTCGCCTCCTCCAATTCCACAACCAACATCAAGGACTTTTTGGCCAGCCTTCAGCTCCAATTTGTCAACAAATTCCTTTGTAGTCTCTGAAAAGGAACCACAGACAAGAGCCTTCACTTGATTGTCTTTGAGATCCAAAAGAGTTAGGCCATCACACTCACACCACATTGTTAAACATCACATTTGAAAGAAAACTCCAAACATTACAGGAAACATTTGTACCTATTCCTCCAGTGCTAACAAAGCCTTCCCCAAATATACGCTCATACCGTAAAATGCCATTACGAGTATATTGGACATTATCCAAGAATTGCTGGAAACCCTTGTCATCTTTTGAGCAAACCTTCTGCCAGAGCCAGCAAATCTGCAAGAGAGGTGCACAAGATTCCACTCACTTGTCTGATTTATAGCCAGCAATTTTAGTAAGACTAACAAATGGCATGCAGTCAATCACCTGGTTTTGATTCTTCTTATTCCGAACATAAGCTCCAACACATTTGCAGCTCACAAGGGACAACTCTGAAACGGTTCCAGACTCATCCTTTGCAAGGCACTCTTTGAAAGTCTGGTTCCATGATCTTGTCAGAGAACCATCATATGCATATTTCATGCAAAGTAGATGTTCTTAACATGTAAAAGCAGGTTAAGAGAAGAATTGAGAAAGATAATACCGTAAGGTAAAAGCTTGGTTCTCGATAATGTGTTGGGTTTTCTTTGCGCTTATGGTCTCCAGATTGATGAAAGCAGGATTCTCTAAAAAAGATGTACCCGCCCATTTTCACCCACTGTACCATCTTCTTTGCTAGTTCTTTCACCTTTACATTGCAGCCACAACAAAAAAAAGATTCAACTCATAACTACAGGTGATCTATGGTATTAAAGAAAAAAGTTAAAAACTGATCTCTATAAACCAAGGTAGGGCAATGTACATATCAAGATGTCTGCTGACTTTATTCATCCTGCACAGATGCATATTTATTATTAAACAGTAGTTTTCAAACACTGGAGTCTTGGTAAAATTTGCCTAGTCAGGACTTGCTTAAGCAAGTCTGGATGACTAGACCCACGAGACAAACCACTGAATAATAAAAGACCTAAAAATAAAGAAACATAACCTTTAGGTGGTAAGCTGCCACTCACTCATTTTAACATCTATATTTCTAAGTGATTTTGTTAATTTTTAGATGATTTTGATTGACTTTTAACAGATTTAATTTGCCAGGTGAGCAAGTCCAGTAGACTAGACGCATGATACTAGCCACTCCAAAGAAAAGACCTAAAAATAAAGAAACAAAACTTTGTAGGTGGCAAATTGCTGTTCCCTCATTTTTAACATGAGTTTCTAATTGCAGCCCCTACAAGAGAAAAACTAGGATTTGTAGCCTGGACGACTTATTTTTACTGATTTTGTTAATTTTTAGGTGATTTTGATTGAGTTTTAACATATTTATTTGCCAATATTTTTGGCTGGGACCAAAATAGGCCTGCCAAGTCCAAGCCATGTTGAATCTCAACACCATAAATGACAAATACAAGGTAAACTGACTTGATTCTCCAGCCCTGAGATCCATAGAAAAACAGACGGACATCACCAGCTTGTCTCCCTAGGATTTCTAAATCTGGCCACTTCCAACTCAATAATAAAGATTAGCAATACATTCACATATTTGTCAGTAAAATACAAACATGCACAAGAGAAGGGAGCCGTGGGCATGTTAATAGTGATCTGTCTCATTTCTGACAGATACAAATCCAAACTCTTCAGATTCAAAAGAAGAATAAATAGGTCATCAGTCTGTGAATAACTAGCACATACTCCTCAAATCCACTAGCATGTTCTCAATAGCATGCTTGAAAAAGAAATACAACATTTCAACATTTCAAAATTGGTTTCTAAAAAATTACAAGATAACCAACAAAATCTGTCACAGATGCTTCATTCAGAAAGTAACAAGTAAAACTACCATAAAGTTTTCCATACAGTAACAAAGCCACACTCAATAAAGCAAAGGAGGGAAATGTTTAGCAAAGATCCTTCAATACAGAAAATTGCACCTACATGCACTCAAATCACCACTAATATTGCAGCAAGAAGACATTCATGAAGAATTTTGCAAGCCTACCTCCTCGTCTGATAAATACATTAGCAGCCAATTTGAAAATACTATATCCACAGAGCCTGGTTCAATTGTCAGGTCTGGAGATGTAACATCAGCACACATAAATTGCACATTCTTGAAGTGCCCATTTGTTTCTTCATTCTGCAACCAAAAAAAAAAAAGGAAAATAGATAAATAAAAAACACAGATCTAAAATCACCAAATTTATTTTTATTAAATAAACCTCTTCAAATTTTCAACCTTGGACTGATTGACTAACATAGGGACTTCTAGGTTAAACAAATTATAGCTATCTTGCTCTAAAATTCCCTAAACCAAGGAGCATGAGGAGGAAGAAGTATTTGCCTTTTTAATTACGCTCTCAACGAAGTCCATGGCTAAAACATGACCAGCACTTTTTGCTAATTCTGCTGTATAGCGTCCAATACCAGCTCCCAGCTCAACTATCGATTTTCCCTCAAGAGGTGGTAGAAGGGAGAGTATCTGCAGCACAGACATACAAATATTAAATTTTTACAATTATTCAAGTTTTCATTACAAGCTTCTGAGGAATATCTTATCATATGCCATCCCAGACTGATTGTAGTCAAGAAGTGGTAGAACAGAGAGTATCCGCAGTGTAGACAAATACAAATGTATTAATATTATATGTTTCAATTGATCAATTCAGAATTTCATTACAAGCTTCTGAGATATATCTTATCATATACCATCCCAGAATCATTATAGTCAGATACACTGTACACGTAAGCAATCTTCTGCAGAGCTAAAATCTTTTTGCAGCCCCCTGGTACAACTCAATGTGAAGGTAAACTTGTCAGCATTCAAGTTAAACCAGCAAAATAGCACCTCTAGAATCTAGGACCATCCTTCTGCAGAGTTAAAATCTTTTTGCAGCCCCCTGGTACAACTCAATGTGAAGGTAAACTAGTGAGAATTCAAGTTTAACCAGCAAAATAGCACTTCTAGAATCTAGGACCATTGAAAATGGATCCTAGCTTTGTTAGCCATTAATGTCCCACCAAACTCAATAATTGAGAGTAACATGATAAACAAGAGGATGGTGAATGTATTTAGATTGAACTTGTGGCCAGATTTCAATACATATTACCTGCCAACCACTCTGACTGCTGTCCTTTCTTGAATATCTAAGAAATTCATAGCATGAAAAGGAAAGTGGAGATTTAGAGAAGCCAAAGGCACCCTAGCTAGAAACAAAAGTAATGCTACAAACCATTAAAATCAGGCTTCTGTGCTCTTATAAAGCTGGCTTACTGAAAAATTAAATACATGAGAAAGGCAGTTCATTTCCAACCATTCCTTATAGGACTCTTCAATATTTATTCTCATCACAAGCAAGTTCTAATACCAGAACCTCTCATATTAAGATACTCTAATGATGCAGTTCAGGATCATTATCCCTTGATCTAATCAGCAGACTCAACAAATCAAAATGCTACTGTTTAATCTAATCAGTATATCATATCAAGCTAAGTTCCTAATATGCTGCAACCTAAGTTACAGAAAGCATTAATATGTGAGTAGGTGCGAGTGTGAATTGCCTGGAGTGTGAGGGGTTCCAGTTTTCGGATTTGGGGATTCAATAGCATATACATTTTCAAATATGTGCAAATAATACCAAAATAATTAGACCTATGTACACAAAATTGAAAGCCACATTTGAGAATTGGATGCAGGACCAAATCAAGCATAGATGCAGTGGATCATATCAGGAAGATCCAGTAAACCAGCAAATACCCTGAAAACCAGCAAAGGATGTCAAGCTCCTTTCCTGATTAACCACCCAGTTCTTTATATCAACTTACAGTCCCCTACCGTAGCATAGGTTACTCTTGGCACTTTGTACATATAAATACGTGCAGCTAAGAACTCTCTCAAGCATGAGTTCTATAATATATAAGCTACAATAGTCAAACTAACCACACTACTTGTTGACAAACTCAAAGGTTACCTCTGAACATGATAAAGATTTCATACAATTTGTAGTGCTATAACATAACAGTGACATCTATTCTGCTTCTTAAATTCAAATAAACAGATATCCACACACTAGATTTTGTAATCCTGATCTGAAGGAGTGAAGTAGACTAAAACCGAGATGTCAGTATCTTTCATAAAAGAACAAGTTGAAAGCCTCTCTTGCTTTACTGATTAACATCCCCAGTCCACATTAGATCAAGAAACTTTTACCAAAAAGAGCTAAGTGTGTGTACTCATCATTATAATTTATGGAGATGAAGATCACCTTATCAAGATGTCATAGCTGTTCAAATTCAAACAACTAATAGCAAACAATAATCTTTGCATGCTAGCGAAATTCCTAAAACTATATCAGACCCAAACAAACCCACACCTAACATTTGCAGATAGAATTAATCCCGGCGTTTTGGCAACAACTAAACTGGCACTTAACCATTTCCCACTGGTGCAAAGCATTGGGAATAATGTCTAACAGTCGTATCTCAGACAAAAGTAAAACATAAACATTAGATCAACAAATCCATTAACACATTGAGCAAACGCACACCAGGAACCCATTAACACATTGAGCAAACCACGCCATCAACACATCATCGAAAGTGAATCTTGGCAGTCCAAAAAACTAACAGAAAACAATAATATCTTCAAACAAGAAAAATAATTATAAACCTAGCTTAACGCTATATAAAGGCCCGGCTACAATTCACAGAGGCATCAGTGTCAATGTTTTTGCTTTGACCATCATTTACCCACTTCCCATGGGTGCAAAAAGAGAAACATTTGATCAGGACTCATTACCAAACAGAGCAAGTGCATGTAATCAACAGGTTGTAGAGAATGGACATCATACATTAATAGTATGTCAAACGATGATGTTTTTATACTAGAAAAAATTATAAAACCTAGCTTTAAATCCAAACCTGAAATTGTAGAGAGACATCTATCTCAATGTTTTCACACACTACCATACCATCATATACCTACCCTACCACTGTTGCAAAAGACAGAAGCATTGGGATTGATATCTGTGAGCCAATTAAATTAAGATCCGGATCTAACATTCGTAAACCACATCGAAGCACCAGTACAAGATCCAATAACAAAATATCTTTTAATGAGTACCACAAATCCAAAAAAATCAGAACAGATACCACTCATGCTGCAATGTGCCTCAGTAAATCAAGAACGACTACATTGAAATCAAAACATGCTAAATGTCACAGATCAGTCACCTCGGGCCTTTCTTCCTTATCCAGCTTGGAAGCCTGGCTGTCGAGCATCATTGCTTCCACGCTGAGCACTAAGGAATGTTCCTTCCAGTAGCTCAATTGAACAGCCCTCTCACCTGTTCATGCATACAATCAACCCAAATAATCACTACCAACACCCATAATCACCAAACTAAGCCCAAACAATCAGCCAAAGAAATCCAAATTTAAGACATAGCATTGACCAAATAATCACAACTTACATCCATAATCACCAAACAATCAGCCAAACAAATCCAAATATACAATATAGAATTGTCCTAATAATCAAAACCCACCTCCATAATCAACAAACTAAGTACAAAGCATAAGCAAAAAAAAATCCAAATATTCAATATAGCATTAAGCACGATTATCACTTCCCACATTCATAATAACAAACTAAGCCCAAACAATCAGCCAAACAAATACAAATTGACCCAAATAATCGCATCCAGCTTCCATTATCACCAAACTAAGCCCCCAATTCAGCTAGTATAATTTCCCAACATGCAATATAACAATAAATTCATGACAGATCTGTTAAATTTATGACGCCCAAAAGCCAATAAAAAGGCAAAACAATCCAAAATCAAAATGTAGTTTCATCTCACCTTCGGCAGCCATGGTGAATATCCCCAGAAAAGAAAAATCTTAAAAGCCAGAAAACACTGAAAATTGATGCTAGTGGCCTTCAATGGCTATACGAGCACGAGAAAACGTTCTTGATCTGCGGTTGGAATTTCTTCCTCTTTGCTGCATTTGCTCTGGGTTGAATCAACGCAATGCAGGTAGATTTATAGGGTGTGGGTTCTTTGGGAGATGGGATTTGCAGTAGTTTTATGCATAGTTAATCAATATTTACGCTGTTAATCATAAATCTGAAATTGCAGCCTTATCAAGTACCATTGCAATCTGATATTTGGCAAGAGAAAAAAAAAAGTGAATTGCGAATGGCTCTGTAATTGCAACCTTCTATTTTTATTTTTATAGGCAGTTAAGGTACGTAGGCGAACAGGTTTCTTCCTCCGTCAATTGACAGAAAGTCCCGTGGAACGCGCGTCGTAATTGACCGTGGCGCCCACGTAATCGGGGTTTATCGTTTTCAAAAATAATCGAATCTAGGGTTTTGTGTCACGTGTAACTGATAGACTAGGGGGACAATATGGGTTAATTATAACTTAAATAATGATCGAATCAATTTTGATTCGTACATATGAGATCTACATTAAGTAAGGGAGGTTTTCTAAGGTCATGGGTTGTTTTGCTTATTTTGTTTAGTAGTTGGTTCATTATGTAGTGGTTGCATAATTTCAACCTCACCATTTTTCACAATATAATTTAGATCTCTAAAATGTAGCACCTTCGTCATAATAGGGGAATATTTTAAATTATCCTTTCCACTTAATTTAAAACTTATATGAAACCACTTGTTCTACCCAAATTTAAGTAGCAAATCTAAATAAGCACCCACATGGGATCATGGCATAAGGGCATCAATACCTCAATAGTCCCATTGTTGAAGTGGTTGTGAGAACACTCATAAGGAATCCCATGGTT
This sequence comes from Cunninghamia lanceolata, assembly GCA_027924645.1. Classification (NCBI taxonomy): domain Eukaryota; kingdom Viridiplantae; phylum Streptophyta; class Pinopsida; order Cupressales; family Cupressaceae; genus Cunninghamia; species Cunninghamia lanceolata. The sequence goes on along the minus strand of BSBN01000511.1, from coordinate 19,430,398 downwards.
CCTAATCAACCCAATATTTATTTTTTGTAGAAGATAAGATTGACCTCCCATATTTTTTGTATGAGCATTTTATTATAAGGATACGTTTGGAATGCATTGACAATTATGACAAACTTCTCTATATAGGTTAAGCATTGACATAATTACATTTAGTCTTTCATATCCCACAAGGCTACATAATGAACTTGCTTACTTGCTAGGATCAGCATAATCAAAGGTAGCATGCACAAACAAGAGTAGAGGTGTATGTTTGAGTGTGTAATGCACAATCATAACAATATGTATGGAGATTAACACACAAAATATATTGGAACTTCTCTATATAGGTTGAGCATTGACATAATTACATTTAGTCTTTCATATCCCACAAGGCTACATAATGAACTTGCTTACTTGCTAGGATCAGCATAATCAAAGGTAGCATGCACAAACAAGAGTAGAGGTGTATGTTTGAGTGTGTAATGCACAATCATAACAATATGTATGGAGATTAACACACAAAATATATTGGAACTTCAAATAATCAACAACTCATTTAGTTTTTATTAATTTATAACTTAACAAGTTAATATAGCCAACTAGAAAATATATTCCCCACCAAATTGGCCTCCATCAACTCCATACTTACATTGTGTGACATCTCCCAAAGTGTGTGGTCAATCTTATAGAGTGGGCTACTTTGGTCATCCACATCTTACATAATGCAATCATGGATGGAGGATCCAATGAAGGATTGGCCAACCATGCAACGAAAATCAAACACACAACATACATTGTGGAAAATCAATGAAACAACAACAAGAACTTTATTGATTTTATAGTCATGAATAATTACAAACTACCACAGTGGGCTTCCTACATGCTAGGCCCCGGTTATTTGATTACAAAGACATAAAATTACGACATTCAAATGATGTTACATACATTCCCATATGTCGAACTTCCAACAATTATCTTCCTTACAACATCTTCACTCTCTTTCTCAAATTCTTATTCTCACTCTCTCAACCCATCACTATCTTCCTTGAAATGGTTGTGAGCAATGTTTATATATCAATCTCAAGCTTGGAAAATGATTTGTGTTGACTACAAGTTGGTGCAAAATTATATACCACATGAGACATCTATACGGCCAAGTTCGTGAATAAATCCCTTAATCAAATGTGGTGGTAACAACATGAAAGATGTTTGTGCAGTGCTCATCATAAGGTCCTTTGGGTCCCATGTATGTCAATATGAATTCCTTTGTTGATACGAACTTCTAGAAAGCTAGCACAAGTGAAGAAAAGTGAAATTGTGTAAGCATATCAACCTAATAGATGTTCATAAACCAAGTTACACCTTTTTGGTGATCCAAATCTTCTAAAATATGGATATGACATTGATGCATTATTGTTAAACATACTCTCAAAATCATGAGACCTAATATACATTTGCAGTGATGTGCGGTGGAGTCTTTTGTGGTTAATTGGTGATTCGGGACTTGCAAACAAACAAACAAAGGTGAAAGAAAATGTTTTTGGTTGATGCAAGATTGCTCTTACACCCTGGGATGCTCCTACATCAAACGCCTGGGGTTAATTGAAAAGTGAGTCTCTCACTTTCAATTAACTAGAGGGAAACCAAGACGATCTACCTCATCCTTGAAAATCCAACTTGAGTTTTTTTCTGACCTTCCTCTCCATTTCACCAAATATTCTTCATACTCTCTATTCTTGGTGCTTTATGTGATTTTGTTATCTAATATTTCCTTAATCTCCTCCTTCATTGTTGCGATATTTATGCCATTTTACTTCAACACTACTGCCCTCTAACTCTCCTTCATGATACTGATATAGATCTACAATGTTGAATATTGGAGATATGCTCAATTCTTCTAGTAGCTCTACTTCATGTGCATTTCCCAAATCAAGTCTCTTTGCAATCCTACAAGGGCCAAACTTCGTGTTACTATGCCAAGAAGGTAGACCAATAGTTCGGTTACAATCTTTTCTTGACACATATACAAACTTAAGATTATGTCGTTACTCGGCCAACTCAATTCAACATGACATTTTGGACACAATAGAAATGCATAGAATCTTTCAGATTCTCAATGTCTCAGGGTGCTCCTGCACCACCTTCTCTCCAACTAGACACCTTAATAAGTTGCCTAAACTCCTATTCACAACCTTTGTTTGTCCATCAAACTATGGGTGATATGCTAAACTAAATTTCAAATATGTCTTCATCTTCTTCCACAATGTCCTCCAAAAGTACCCAACAAATGTTGTATCTCTCTGAAACTATACTCTTTCGCAAACCATGCTATCTTACAACTTTGAAAAATAGGTCAGCTATATGTACCGCATCATTTATCTTCTTAAATGGGATAAAATGCAAAATCTTATAAAATCTATCCACAATTATAAATATTGAATTATTCCCCCTCTGTGTTCTTGGTAGTCCCAATACAAAATCCATCATTATATCCTCCCAAAATCTCTTTGGTACTGGCGAGGACTATACAAACTAGTCTTATCTACCCCAAAATGTCCATCTAAATTGTCACAATGCTTCTCCTTAATCAAATTTTCCCTCATTGAACTCCTTGGCATACATAATTAACTACCCTCAAACATCTCATTTTGGATCAAATAATCCAACCATCTACTCCTATACATGCTTACCGGTTCATTACATGTCTTCCATGCCTCTACAAAATTAGGATCAACTTCATACAAATGCTTTAGTTCTTCAAAAACCACTACTTCTACCCTCATCTTTGTTAGCAAATTTTGTCTCCTACTCAATGCATCAACAACCTTGTTTGACTTCCCACTCCTATGTTTCAACATTATAACTCTACATAAATTCAACTCAAATGTATATGTCTCTAGTTAAACTTGCCTTAACTATTCAAATATTGCAATGCTTGGTGATCAGTGTACAACACAAACTCCTTAGGCAATAAGTAATGCCTTCATTTCTTTAATGCTTGAACTATGGCATAAAACTTCCAATCATAGACTAAATATCTCTTCTTGGCATCATTTACCTTCTCACTAAAATAAGCTATTGGTCTACCTTCTTGGCATAGTACTACTCTAATTGCATTTCCAATTGCATCGTAATAAAGATAGAATATCTTATTGAAGTTTGGTAAAGCTAGCACTGGTTGTTCTATTACCTTTATCTTCAGCAACTCAAAGCTCTTGTCTGCTCTCATTGTCCACTTGAATTCTTTCTTATCTCCCCTCATTGTCTCAGTTAGTGGTGCACAAATACTATTAAAATGCTTGATAGGAAGGAAACTTGTCAACCCATGAAAAAACCTTACCTCTCCAACACTTACTAGTGTAGGCCACTCCATAATTGTGCTAACTTTCTCCAAATCCATCTTCAAACCTTCAATTGAGATCACTAAGATCCCAAGTATACCAACTCCTTCTTCATGAAGCTACACTTCTTTAAATTGATCAACAATTTCTCCTCTCTTAATCTTTGCAACATTAGTCTGATATGTTCTAGGTGCTCTTCCTTAGTCTTGTTGAAAATTAGAATATCATCCGAGTAAAAATCACAAACTTACCTAAAATTTTCTCCATTACCTCATTCATCAATCTCATAAATGTAGTTGATGCATTAGTCAGTCCAAAAGGCATAACAAACCACTCATAAAATCTTTCATTAGCCTTGAATGTTGTCTTCCACTCATTTCCTTCCCTTATCTTGATCTAGTGAGAATCACTTCTTCAAATCAATCTTTGTAAAGTACCTTGCTTCACTCAAATAGTCCATTATGTCATCCATCCTTGGCAATGGAAATCTATACCTTACTATGATCTTTTTGATTGCTCTAGAATCAATACACATCCTCCACTAGTACTGTAGGTATTGAACATGGGCTCAAACTCTCTTTGATCAAATCTTTCCTCAATAATTCCTGCACTTGTTTATTTAATTTTTCATTTTTCTGGTGGTGTCATCCTATGTGATGCTTTATTTGGTAAACTAGCTCCTAGAATCATATATATATATATATATATATATATATATATATATATATATATGTGTGTGTGTGTGTGTGTGTGTGTGTGTGTGTGTGTGTGTGTGTGTGTGTGGCTGACACTCCTTATTGGTGACAATCCCTCTGGCATATTGCCTGATAAGATGTCCTTGTATTCTATCAGTAATTCTAATATTTCCTTTTGCAGTGCCTCCTTATCACTTGTGGTGGTGTTCCTTGCATCTATGGTGTTGCATACCTTATGGATCAATGCAAAACATACATTCTTACATCTTATACCATCCAATAACCTTCTCCCATCCACCAAACATATTCTAGCATTACTACAAACTTGACTTTCTCTGTCTCTTAGTGGCATTAACCTATATCTCCTACCATTCCCTGTTACAGTGTAAGTGTTTACCCTTGCATCGTGTATAACTCTCCCATCAAATTTCCATGGTCTCCCCAACAACATATGGCATACATCCATCGACATTACATCACACAAAACTTCATTATGGTATCCCCATATCTTGAATTTTACCCGACAATTCTAATTGACCATCACCCTATGCTCCTTCTATAGCTAAGCAATTGCATATGTTTTTAGACATTTCAACCTCTTTGAGTTTAATTCATCAACCATTTATTCAGCTACTAGGTTATTTGTACTACCACTATCAATGACAACTTTACAACACTTACCTCCTACTTTGCATCTAGTTCTAAACAATTTTTTTCTTTGTATTGATTCTTCTTCATCATAGAATTTCAACAAGGCCCTCCTCATGACAAGTGATTCTTCATATTTAGGGTCATCCTCTAATTCATATGATCTATGGGGTCACTCCTCTATAAATGTAATTCTTGTGCTACTTTCTACTCTCTTCCCTTGACCTTGAGAATATTCAAAGGTTCAGTACCCTTCTTCTCCACACTTAAAACACATTCCTCTTAATGTTATTTCCTCATTTCTCTCATATCTTCATCTACTTCTTTGATATCTATCATTGCAATATATATTTATGTCTTCCCTACCTTTGTGGTAGAAATCACCATCATCCATACCCTTGTGATATGTATTACTACATCTTTCATTGTGGTATGTACTATTGTCCCTACAATATGTGTCATTAGTTTTCCTTTCCTCCCTATATGATCTTCTATCACCACACTATGATCTCTATCCGAGGTCTCTCTTCTCTTCCTCTCTATTAATTTTGTTTGCTTTCAAACCTCCTATTCAATTTTTCTTCTACCTTGAATGCAAATTGATATGCTTCCTCTATGGTTGTTGTTAATCTAACCAAACTTAGCTCCTCTTGGATGCTTTCTCTTAATCCATTGATGTATCTTGCAACCTTCTCTTTGGTTGCTTCACTATGCCATGTCCTAATGATTAGCTTATAAAGTTCTTTAGTATATTCCTTAACAGTTCTATCCCTTTGTCTTAGATTTTGCAACATCTTTAATGATTCTAATTCATAATCAACAGGTATAATTATCTCTTCAATTTTGCAATCATCCTATCTCATTTTATTATCCTTTCTTTTCCTCTCCTATTTCTTTCTAACTGTACTTCTTTCCACAAAATAACAACATCCCCTTTCAACTTTGTTCTTGCAAATCTAACCCTTTCAAAAGATATAATTTCCTCATACTCAAAATATTCAACCAAATCATTTATCCAATCAGTTGATGCTTTAGGATTCAAATCATCAGAATAATTAGGAATCTCAACTATACGTCTTTTACCAATTCTAGAAATAGCCTTCAGCATTTTTACCTAGTCTTATTCTTCTTCTTCTTCTAGGTCTTCCAGATCTTGCAGTCTAATCCCCATTGCTCTCATCATTATCCCTAGGGTTTAGACTTATTTTCCTATCTTCTTCTAAAGCTTCCAATTGAACTCTATTCTCTCTCACCTCTTTTAGTACTTCATCTATTTTTTGAACAATGTTAGTAACACCATGGACATTTTGTGATGGCATCTTTCCCTTGGATTTGGTGCAAACTACCCTAGTTTGAGGGTTCATGTAAATCACCTCTTACGATTGCCTCTCAATCAATGATCTATTGACAAGCTTCTTGTAGGTTGCCTCAATTTGATAATATGTTCACAAGCAACACTTTTGGGATACCATTTTGCTCTCCTTAGGTTTCTAACCTTATTCTCTAATACCACTTAATGCAGTCATGGATGAGGGGTCCAATGAAGGATTGCCCAACCATGCAACAAAAATCAAACACACAACATACATAGTGGAAACTCAATGAAACATCAACATGAACTTTATTGATTTCATAGTCATGAATAATTACAAACTACCGCAATGGGCTTCCCACAAGCTAGGCCTCAGTCATTTGATTACAAAAACATAAAATTATAGCATTCAAATGATGTTGCAATGCATTCCCATATGTTAAACTTCCAACAATTATCTTCCTTACAACATCTTCACTCTATTTCTCAAATTATTACTCCCACTCTCTCAATCCTTCACCAACTTCCTTAAAATGATTGTGAGTGGTGTTTATATATCAATTTCAAGTCTAGGAAATGATTTGTGTCAGCTACAAGTTGGTGCAAAGCTCTATGCCACATGAAACATGTAGACAACAAAGTGTGTGAATAAGTCCCTTAATCAAATGTGGTGGTAACAACATGAAAGATCTTCATGCGATGTTCATCATAAGTTCCCCTAGGTCCCATGTATCTCAATATGAATTCCTTTGTTGGCATAAACTTCTAAAAAGTTGGCACAAGTGAAGAAAAGTGAAACTGTGTAAGCTTATCAACACAATAGATGTTCATAAAACAAGTTATGCCTTTTCAGTGATCTAAATCTTCTAAAACATGGATATGATGTTGATGCATTACTATAAAACATACTCTCAAAATAGTAAGACCTAATATAAATTTGTGGTGATGTGCAGTGGAGTCTTTTGTGGCTGATTAGCAATTAGGACCCTGGAAACAAACAAACAAAGTGAAAGCAAATATTTTTGGTTGATGCAAGATTGCTCTTACACCCTAGGATGCTCCTTCATCATTACATCTTAGGTACATAACAAGCATCATATATCATCCACAACTTGGTTTGTATTATCATTGTCACTTGTACAATAACTTGGATAATAATTTGAAGTCGACTAAAATAATTGATGGAAATTGTCCTGTTATTTTTATTGTTTCATAACATTTCGAGAGGTGGTTAACACCCATCAGATTCAAACCAATCAATGAAGCTTATAGGTGTTGGAAAACATGATGAAATAGTTCACAAAGACATTTACTGACTTGTGAGTCAATCCACCAATTCACAAGTTTAGTGGCTTACTCTTCCTAAAAGGAGGAAAAATGACAATACAAAGATTCTTATCACTAAAAAATTAAAAGACATCAACAAAACTACGATCATCTAAATAACACACCTAGTGCATGTACTATTTTTGGAACATATGGCACAACACAAATAAACACTAGTGATCCATACTACAAATGGCAAAAATGATTTAGTCATTTTACAAGTTAAGCTTGCTACATAGTGTACCAATGGATGGATCAAGCATTGATCCTTGATGTTTTATTGATGTTTTCTAGTGTGATCTTTAAGACTATTGTTTCTATGTATTTCATTATAATTAGAATTTTGAACAGATTTGGGAAGGAATATATGTTGTTAATATGACTTATATGTTATAATATTTGCTCATATTTTCATTGCTTTGTATTTTTCCTTTGTGCTAACTTTGATGTAATGCTAACTTTTAATTTTTAACCAATGCATGCTTTTACTAACTCGTATCATAACTCAACAAGCCCAACCTTTTTTATATTGTCAAAAGGAAGGGCATCTCATTTGAGATTACCTTGTTAGTAAACCCAAAGCTTCTCCACCTCCCTCTTATGGTTCCAAAACCCACCCCTTTCACACATATGACTCAAATCCCTTGTCCCCTCCTATGTTCATCCCCAACACACTATCAACCTCTCCCCTTATTCCTTTGTTCCTTCTTGCCTTACTTCTCTATCCCATCTACCCATCAACCCCCACACCTCCTACCACACTTGTGCCCCTTCTAATTACAATGACTCTTTTTTCCATAGTCTCCTTGAACACCGCCACTCTTCTCTCCTATCCCCCTCTTCTTTACCATAGAGACACCATCCCAAGCGATGGAAGGCGTATGATTGATCAACATAAAGAGATAAACAATCACCAAATAGGACACTCCACCCCTAAGAAAAGACTAGATCCTTCTCTGCACTCTAATGAAAAAACTCTCTCTAGAGAGCCCAGATCAGGATCTTAGTCCCCTCTTAGTGATCACTCCTTATCAGTCACCCAATTGGATATCCAACATGTATCCCTAGATAACAAGTACGAGGTCTAGCATGTTCATGAAGATTAAATCATCCGTAATTCCCAATGACATGTAAATAATTATCCTTGAATGTGAGGGTTATGTCCATCCCTTCTAGAAAATACTAAGTTAGAAATGATGTCTCCTCTAGCATTCCTAATTTTTTTGTTCCTAAAAAAAGTGAAAATTAGCGAGTTGCATCTTGAATTAGTCCTTCGAATTATTTGGAAAGAAGCATTTTTCACGGATCCTACCCACCCTAATGGTGATGATGGAGTTGTGTCAGGTCTTGCCCCTTGACTCTCCATGTTCTTTGCCACATCTAGTTTTGACCCCCCAAACTATTATGTGTGGGATTTACTCCTCATTCACAACCACTCAATCAAGTTTTGTTCTATCTATGCCTCTAATGAGCTTGGCAAATGAACCCCACTTTCAAAATACACAATATTCAGTCTTCCCACAACTAAAATGGGTGGTTGGGGTTATTTCAACACGTGGAGCATCATTCTAACCAAAGATGCAAAAACACCACTAAATTGTCCCACAATGAATTTGATTCTTGGATCATATATCATATTGATACACCCAAAATTGTACGTTCCAATGTCACGTGTCCACTGATGTTACTATCCCAAATAAATATATATGGCACAATAAAAAAGAATAGGTGACAATTGACACATGTCTCCAAGGTAAATTCCCACTTGTCAAACCTTCTCTAAGACCTATTAGCTATCTTTGGTAATTATCATTTGTCTATTAACATATTTTCTCACATTTTCATTTTGCATAAAAAGTTGTTTGTTTTCCCTCTATGGTGAAATAACCCCTTTCAATAGGTTATATAATTATTTTTACCATGATTATTTCATTAGTTTCATCATGCACATAATTTTCTTCCAAAACATGAGTTTCTCTTTTGTTTCCTCTCTACTTGATTCCAATTCAAATCCACCAATTGCACCTTCATCCCCAACCAAGATCTCACGTAAAAAATAGGAAAAGAAAGTCATTTTCAAGGGCCTAAGAAATTTTACTACTACAATTAGACTTTGCCCAAGTTTATTTATGACCATATTTTTTTAGTCGATTGAAATCATACAACCATTAGTATCCAATCCCCAACAACCCAACTCCCCTTATTTAGCCTATCATTACCTGAAATTTACCCATAGTCAAGTGATTGAAGCAAGCACAAGGATTTGAATTTGAGGATGTGTTGCACCCCAACCCGCTTTCCTACAATTAGATTGTTTATTTATTTAGTTTAGGAATTATGGTTTGATTATATTAGAATAGAATAGAGACATTGTTTATGATTTATATATTTTAGAATAAACCTTTTATATATGTTATCTTTTGTTAGAATAGGTTACTTCTTTAGTTAGAAATATATTTTGTTTTCTTTTTAACAAATCTTACAATCACATCCTACAAAACTAAGAATATATTATCATTAGATTTCCTAGGAGAATCTTCCTCATAAGGTTCATTTGAAAAACCTTTGCAACCATCTCATAGGGGTTTCTTTTCAAGAGATTCTAAAAAGAAACTTAGTGGAAGTAGGTGAACAAATTATACAAAAGAAACCTAGTCTTTGTAAAGTTTTAATAAAACACAAGCGAAGCCTACTTGTACAATGTTTTTCTAGAAAAAAATTGTTGCCTCTAGTTATTGTTTGTGTATCTAACTACGAGAAGAAATCATTTTCTTACTTTGTAAGGATTTAACTACTTCTTTTGTCTTTTGCATATAATTTCCAAAAAGAGGAAAATAACTTTATTTGTCTAGGAGTTATTTGAAATAATTTGATTTCTCTATATTTTTAGTTTACTATTTTCGTCTACACAAAATAATTGAATTTACTTGCATTTTTTTAGAAAGGGCTTAAAGCTTAGTTGCATTTAGTTTTAATTAGTTAATTACACTTAATTAGTTTTATTTGAATAATTGGTTATGCATTCAATTGCTTGTTTATTGAAATACAAAAAGGTGCATGATCATTTATAGTTGTTGTCATCTTCAAGTAGAATTAAATTGAAATCATTTATTTATTTTCAATAAATAGATTAAATTTATTGTATTGCATTGCAACTAGATCAGTGCTCATTTGTATTTTAGTTATAGAAAGCATTGCTTTAGATTCATTCATTCATTCTCAAAAAAGTATTTACAAAACATCAAAGACACCAAAAATAATACAAAAACAAAAATATTAACAGCATTCAACCTCTCACAAAACATTTATAAATATACCCATCCAATTATGAATGTCCAAACAACATCCCTCAGATTTTTTTGTTTTAGAGCAACATAGGGTTTTGTGGTATTGTCAAGGGCTTGTGAGAGGAGACATTTGTTTCTACTCCTATCTTGCACCTTGTCATCAACCAATTAAACACGATATATAATAAATAATTGTTAGAGGTCAACAAGCTCTAAGGGTACCCACTCAACCTAAGAAAAGGCATAGCCAAGCTCATCCACCTAGTCCCCCTTTGAGGTTAGATATCCACATCCATGTCTTCAAATAAACCCATCTAGTTTCTTAGGCCAATATATCACGTGTGTCTCTTCTCTGTCAGATCCATGGATACCTTCCACTAGCCAACAACATTTGCTCAACTAACTACTTAATTTTGTCCTAATTTTTTGCCACCTCAACTTCATCAACCATCCTTGTCATAACAATAATTGCTAATGCATCATACACATTTCAACCCAATCCATAGAAAAATGGATAGTCATTACCCCACTAATTTACATGGATCAACTATAAAACTAATATTCTCAACAAACTTAACCACTTATAACTTCCCTTTCCTGGCCACATGGTCCATCTTAACCAAGTTGCTACTCTTCAACCAACTAGCTAACCAACCTAAACCCTTAAGAACTCTCCCTTTAAGATTAATACATATCACCTTCTTTAGCATGACTATATAACTTCATTTCTATTTGGAATTTCAAAATATAGACATATCATTTCTAAAAGTTGGATTGACTGGTGGGAACATGTAATTATGCAATGCACCACCTTTCTCAAATCCTATGGTTGAAAAGTTTCCTATAAAAGAAAATAATGGAAAGAGCCCTCTATGACCAACTTGAAAAAGGAAGAGCCCTACTATCATCCTTCCATAATGATGAAACTATCCAATAGGTTATGGCGTGCTTCCAAAACATAAACTTTGATAATTTAAAGTGTATAAACATAAGCATGCTTAAGTTAGTGTGAGACTCAATTGGATCAGAAATTGAAATAAAGACTCTAATTTTTTCTTCTAATTCCTCCATAATAAACATAAACATGACAAGGTGTCCTCTCTTTTGGAAAAAGATAATCAACTTATTACAAAAAACTCAACAATTATACATACATTTTATGAGCAATATCAACAACTATTCTCTAATAGCTTTGGATATGACTCCTTATAAGTGTTGTTGTGAATGGGGTTCTTTACCTAACTAGTTTTTCGTTTAGGTCCTTTCACACCCAATTAAGTTTCCTCAGGAAAAGTTTCACTTAATCCCATATTGGTTGTGTTTTTAGTCTCTTTGGTGGAATATCATAAATATTCCCACCTATCACTCTCATATGAGCATCTCATTGTAATATTTCATTTGAATTCCTATTGAATAGAATATAGTTTATTCTATCATATTTGGTTTTCTATTTATGCTTTCTTTTCACTCATTTCATAGCCAAATCTTACATGGTATCAATGCAATTGTGAGTTGTGGGTTAGCTTTTCTAGAAATTTGGGAGTTTAGATCTATTATTTTCTTAAGCACATGAGTATACTATTCTATTACATCCTTGGATGATTTGGAGAAACAAAAAAGTGCGGAAGAAATACTAGTTTCTGGGGAGGTTCTTTGTTTCTAACTTTTCAGTTGTAAGTATATTGTAGGAGTTCCCTGAAGAAATTATGGGCTCACCATTGAGTCTAGAGCAACTAAGATAGTCATATCTTTCTTTTATGTCATCTCAGTTGGACACTAGAGGCTAGATTTGCAAAGGGTTTTACTCGAGAAGTGCATGCTAGATCCAATAGGTACCTAATCTTTTAGAGCATTTTGGGTCAAATCTGACCCTGCCATAGCATCTAGAAGGCCCAAAAATCTATAAATCAACTGTCAAATCATTAAAATCAAGATTAAGAGCTTTAGAGGCAATTTTTTACTTCTTGGGTCATACAGCCCCTGCGTAGGTCATACTATATGGGTTTTTTATTAAAAAAAATTAAAAATTAAAAGGGCACTATGTGCCCCTTTGGGACTCACAAGCACTCTTTAGGACCAAACCTACCAATCCAACCCACATTTGGTCTCGAGTTCACCTAGCTAGCCCCTATTGTTGGATGCTAGCTAGCCTCTCTATTTGACTCCACCTGTCCTCCATCGAGATGTTGCCTCAATGCCACCCAAGCATCCAGATCCATCACCAACCCCACATGCCATTGTCAAGGCTCCTACATGCCATCTAGGAGTTGCTCCACCTTTGAACCACCCACACCCTATCATAGAACTGTCACAACTAGTGGCACCATTCACCACCAGCCTGCATGGCTCCCTCTTCATTCGACTTCTCTATAAAGGACACAAACTTTAAATGACTTTTTCTTAGCCATACAGAGGTTTTTTTTAGCACTTTTTTATTTAGGGTAGAATTTCATTTACTTCGTAGTGGTATAATCAAGTTTTACTCAAGTGTTCCTATTTTTACATAAGATCAATGTTCTCATCAGATATGGTAGACAATCGTAGTTTCTTAAACTTCAAAGCTTTGTAACTTTCATAAATGGACTTGGATTTGGATGTTGTTTCTCTTGAAATTGGATTTTTTTTTAGCACTACACATTGGTTCTAGTTTGAGGTTCTCATTATAAGATTAGATTGCACTTTCAATATCTTAGTCTATTTTAGACTTGGTAAAACTTAAAAAAACAACTCTAATTTATAATCACACTAATTTATAAAGTGCCAAATCATATTTTTTGGGGAGATCTTTGATTGAGTGAATTTTTTTGGGGGGTCTCTTAGTGTGTTTTGCAACATGATTGTGCATATCTTTTCTACTTTGAGTTTTAGCTTGTGCTTTTCTTTTCCTGCACAAATGGGTAATCCTAAGTTTCCTTTGCTAACTCCATACAACTATGCAACATGGAATCAAGATGCATGGAATGTCTTAATGCCACTAGTGTATACTCCCTATGTTGATAAAAAGGTTCCTGAACCTATTGATGCTAAGGAAAATTTATTTTAGATACTTAATACTAAAGCACTTGGATATCTTTACATTTATATTTCCCTTGATCTTATGTTTCAAATTTATGCATGCATAAATCCACATGATGCTTGGGAAAAAATTAAACACTATATGGTAAAACTAATGAAGTTAGGGGTTATCAAATTGACACTAAACTAATGGCTCTTGATCCTGAGTATTTTGACAATGTCCTAGACTACATCACCAAGATCAATGACATTACAACATAAAAAAAAAAGTTGTGGTATTGACAAAAAGGGCATACAGTTGGTTTAAAACACATTGAACAAACTTGGTCTTGAATATGAAGCTTTTGTTTCTAGCTTTCACTCTCACAGGTTGACTATGGGGTTAACATATATTATGCCTTCATTTGACACTTTTTCTAAAATGTTGTTGGATGAATAGGGAAAGCTTCTCTCCATGGGTCTCCTAAAGCCATCACAATCTCAGGGTTTTTTGGTTGGTCAACCAAAGGGACATAAAGGGTTAGGTCATCCTAATGAGAGACCATAAGCGATCCAAAAACAAGCCACACAAAGAACAAGCACAATCTTCATATGCCTTAAAGGTAGAATTTAAATCCTTTTGATCCAAGGTGAATTCTTAGAAGGAAATTCCAACTTATGCATGTTGCAAAAAGATTGGTCACAAGGAACATCAATGTCATGGGGTAAATTGATGAGCTGAACCATCTTCTCAAAAATAGTCACATTAGTTTGCCATCCTCTATTGCACAATAATATTTTGATCCTTCCAAATCTAGTAAAGGGAAAACTACAACACTTATCACATTGGCAAATTCTTCTAAGCAGTGGATTCTTGATTCTGGTGCTTTGCACCATATGGGTTCCAACAGAGAACTTTTTTCTTTGTTGAAACCTTGTTTTGTGCCTCACATTCTCATTAGTGATCATTCTCCTATGGATGCCATTGGGAAAGGATCAGTTGATGCTTGTGAAGGTACATTTAAGGATGTTCTCTATGTGCTTGATTTGTTTTCTAACCTTATCTCAGTCTATCAGATCACACATCTCAAGAATAGAAGGAAAGTTGAATTCACTCTAGATTTCATTGTCATTAGGGATCTTGAAGATAATTCCCTCATTGTAGTCGGTAAGGCAAACCATCACTGTCATCTTTATGCATTCTCCCACTTTGTGCCAGATGCCCCTACAACTACTTTGCTCACCCATTATGATTCATTGAGAAAACTATGGCATGAGTAGTTTTTAGATTTCAACTACCACTACCTTCAGCCACTTAGCACATAGGACATGGTCACAGGTCTTCCCAAGACCAGTTTTCTAGATGGTATATATTAGGGTTATGCCTTGGGAAAACATCATGAGGACAAATTTGACATAGGAAAGGCTTAGAGGGCTTCTCAAGTCCTTGAGTTGGTTCACAATGACTCCCATCCTTATCTTTCAACAAGGTCCACTACTTGCTCAGTTTGATTGATGATTACTCTAGATACACTTAGGTCTTCTTTCGTTGATAGAAAGGTGGTCTTTGATTAGTTTCAAGAGTTTAAGGCACATGCAAAAAATAATATGATAAGTATGTCAAGATTCTTTGCACTGACAATGGAAGAGAATATGTGAACCAATGCTTTGAGAATTTCTATACTCTTGAATGGATTGATCTACAACATTAAGTTTCCTGTTTAGTGGAAAAGAGTGATCTAGGCTAAAGAGTTAAACTAGGTCAAACCCTCTTCTACAAACATTAGGACACAAACCGAGCTTGGCTTCTACCCAAGAAGGAGAGACAAACTACAAGGGTTATGCCCTTTTGTTGTATATAGATGGATCAAACAAGTTTAGCCAAGATCAAGCAAACAAGCTAGGACAAATGATCAAACCCTAGAAGACAAAGATCGGCTTATAACTAACAAATAGAAACATATCTCAGAAAACCAAAAGCACAACAAAGACCATAGAAGGATTCAAAACCTGAATTTTGTAGCAGAAATACCCAGGACTAGGGCGCTTGGGCACCCTAGGCCTTTTCTAGGGTTTTGTAGAATCTTAGATATCACCAAACTTGTACCTATCTGCTCTGCCTTCTTCCTAGAAATCAACTTGAAACACTTGTTTCTCTGACCTGCACACAAGGAAAGAGGAAAACGTTGTGTTGTGTATAAGGGCTTGCCTCAGTCAAACCTCGTGTTAGTGTTTCCACCTCCACTACAACAATGATTAGATCCAAGAGTGTGTGCCTTAGGAGGGCAAAGGCCAGATCTGTAATACTATGATAGAAATATGAATGAAATTGATGATGATTACCACAAGAGGTATAACCCTAGTTGATGAAGATGACTCAAGATCTCACACCAACAAAGGAGAGTGACGAAGAAGGTTTGAAACTCCCTTCAAGACCTGTAAACAAACTTCAATAGCATCCACAAGTAGAGAACACTTCCGAGCATGTAAAACACTTTAGCATAGAACACAATATGAGAGAAAACTTGATATTATTCATCTAGGTGTAAAATGAACTACAACACACCTTTAAATATTCATTCCTACTCATGACAAATAAAACACAATTAGGCTGACAAATACAAACTAACGAAGTGTCCCAAGCCGACACTACAAAAGGGGGCTAAAGATCCCATCTGGGACAAGGGCGCTTGGGCACCCTGGACCTTTAGCCACAAACTCCGAGGAGTGCCAAATATAGTGGGCTTAGTCCAATCCTAAGTTGATTCCGTCAGGTTTATTCATCGAGATTGAGATTTTATTGTTTTTAAGCTCACAAAGGTGTTAAAATAGGTCCTGATTAACAAAGGCAACAAATCAGGTCCAATCGGGTGCTAAACTAAGTGTAAAATGCTAATGTACACATTTTACTCTATAAAATTTAGCCCCCAATTTAGTGTGGGTACGAACTTATGTTCGAACTCATACTAAAGGATGGATCAAACACACAAACATAGAAGACCAAACAATCCCGCCAAGTTATGAACTACAAGTAGCCCCCAAACTTAGGATCCCAAGGTTGCAAATACATAAGCAAAGAGATTTCAAACACACAAGACATTGCAACTCAAACACACATGGAGTACTAAAATCATATATAGGAATACACACCATACACAATGCATACACGCTTAACACGAAGCATACACATAAGACACAAGGCATACACATGAGGCCCTATTTGGTTGATAATATCCTATTGTTCATCCAGAACTCCACTAAAGAAGTTTCCAATTACTTAGGCATGCTTGATCTATTATGTGTTGTATTTGGTTTCCAACTATCAATGCAACATGTGACATATACTACTCCCCCCAATTGATCCCTAATGAATGGCATCTTCCAAGCCATGTTGAAATGTCCAAATATATTTGCATCCCCTCTAGGATGGGGGTCACTCTCTCCCACACATGAAAAAATATCATCAACAAGATGAATATTAAATTGTTCTTTTGGACCAACATATTTTTCTCTATGGTAGGTTGCACTCGATTGGCCAACAAGATTCTCTTCACTAGTCATGTTTATGTTTCTTCTTGTTGGATCTCCTCCAAAACATGGTACAAAAAAATCACTCAACTCAACATAATATTTATATGGTCAAATGGGGCAACAAAAGAGGCATACAAGTCTCATCTTGGTCACACTGCATACAACCTAAAGACCATGGAGGATTGGGTTTCATTGATCCTAGCACTCAAGGTACTTAACTTATTACTAAATAGTTCCTTAGGGCCCTTCATGGTGATGACCCATAGAAAGTGATTGATAGACACCACATTACTACAACATCTACTCTAGGACAATGGACTTAAATTAGTTAGAAAGATAAGTTCATCCTAGAACCTCATATTAAACATATGACTTGACCTAGTTTAATAGCATTTGGAAGGCTTGGCAAGTCTTCTCACCTCAATTGATTTGGTATGACCAATCCTTGATGTTAGAATTTAGTGCTTGACATTTTAAATAAATAGTTAAATAAATAAATTAACATGCTATTGTTAATTTATTAAATAAAGTTGGTTTTGGGAGTTAGTAAATAAATTTGGTTTTGGAATTTATATTCCCATAATTAGTTTCATATGGGAATAATGGCCTTATAAAGCCAATACTATGTAATAGATTTGTTGAATAATGTGAATGACTAGATTGTTAATTTGAGAATGATCTCATTTTTTTACCATTTTCAATATGGTATTAGAGCAGCTATCTTAGACCTCTCTCTGATCTCTCTCCATTCATTTGTTTCTTTCTCACAATGGTGTTTACAATGGTACTGTAGTGAAGACCAAGTGCAACTGCTATTGTTTTCTAGCATTCTTGCATTTGTCAACATGTGAGCAATGTAGACCATGTACAAAACCCTTTTGACTCCATCATTCATCTGCATCTCTTCTTTTTATCTCCATTATGTTCATTCTTTCCATTGTTTCACACTCTATTTTGTTCATTGTCATCATCCCAAAATTTAAAAATAAAAATTATATGTCAATATCCAATCTACCAAAGGATTATGATCAATCTAGGTGTCAAAATTGGATAGTTTTCCATACTTTTTTTGTACAGGAATCATGAGAAATGAAGGGCATTAGAAACCAAAAATACTAAGTGTTTGAAACCCCAGATGATTAGAATTGTGTGCTACAAATTGAATGAGGCGTTTGGATAGTTTTTATGAGGCACCAACAACATTTACCAATTAATTTATGTTACATTATTGTTCTAGTTAGTTATTGCACCCAACCATTGTAAGTTAAAAATTAACTGAAGTTCTATTTGGTATAGTTTATTGTTGGTGTAAAAGCAAGAATTGGAACAACAAATAATTGATTGTGTGAGAAAAATTTGTGAGCCTCCAACAACAATATAAGAGGTAAAATCTTTTTCATTATTTATTTCCAACGTGTAAGAAGAGAAATATATTGTGCAGTATTAAATTGGAGCATATAAATCTAGCCACTATAGATATAAGGTTTATTGAGATCTTTGTATAAATATAAAATGGATAAAATAAGTCTTTATGAAAAGTTTGATGGAAATGATTTTCACAGTTAGCAAATACAAATACAATTGTTGCTAATTGAAAAGGATCTCTAGGAAATTGTTGATGGTACAGTAACAAAGCCAACAGATGTAGATAAACTTCAAAAATGGAAGGTAAAAGATAAGAAAGCCTTGGCTATAATTGGTCTTGATTTATCTAAACCTTATTTACATCATGTGGATTTGGAAAAATCTTCTAAGGAAATCTGGGAAACATTGAATACTTTGTTTGGATCAAAAGATGATAGTAAAAAAATAACTATAAAACAAAAGATGTATGGATTGAAAATGGAATAAAGTGAAGATATAGTGTCTCACATTAGTAAAGTTCGTTCCTTGATAAATTAGTTGGCTGATAAAATGAAGAAATAAAGGAAAATGATGCAAAAGCCATACTTTTAAATAGTATGCCAAATAGTATGTCTCACAAGGTATTCACCTTAAGCAAAATCAATCCAAGTCTAGAAAGTATTATATCCACATTGCTTGATGAAAGAAACAAACATGTTTCAAAAGAAGTTGCATTGGAAACACAAAACAAGCCTAGTACTTCTTACAAAAAATCAAAACATGTGACAAAGGTCAAACATGCAAGTGGCACATGTTTTTATTGTAAAAATACATGATATGCAATATTGAATTGCAAACAGAGAGCACACGATCTTCTCGATAGAAAGTTGCAAGACAACTCTATGATAATTGAAGAAAATAAACACACTTCAAGTGATGAATAAATTCCGCATCAAAGTGATGAAGAATATTTGTACTAATTTCTAGTTTTTCTCTATGTCAGCAATAAGGGGGGATGTTAGAATTTAGTGCTTGACATTTTAAATAAATAGTTAAATAAATAAATTAACATGCTACTGTTAATTTATTAAATAAAGTTGGTTTTGGGAGTTATTAAGTAATTTTGGTTTTGGGAGTTATTAAATAAATTTGGTTTGAAAGTTATATTCTCGTAATTAGTTTCATATCTGAATAATGGCCTTATAAAGCCAATACTATGCAATAGATTTTTTGAGTAATGTGAGTGACTAGATTTTTAATTTAAGAGTAATCTCATTTTTTTACCATTTTCAATATTTGAGGCATGAATCAATCTTCCCAACCTTTTCCATCTGGTGGAGTTGACTTATTCAAATGGATTATATGCATCTTTATCTTTGCAAACAATTCAAAGGAAAGTTTCATTTCATGAAAGGAATACTTAAAACTTTAGAGATCTATGTGACCTCTCCAATCTCCAATGGAAAACTCCAAGACAACTCCAAATCAAAATTTAGATTACTTCCTCCAATAGAAGAGTCGTCTCTCAAATTGTTGCTTTGATCCCTCTTGCTCTCTTGTTCTATATGTTTAAATTTTGTACATGTCATTTTCTAAAAGATTGGAAGTGGTTGAATGGGAATAAACTCACCAGCTTCCCTCTTAAAGCACTCTATACATATCCTTACTTTCCCCATCCAATATGTTGGGAATTAAGGTGTCTCAACCTTGGTAATTCCTTGCATTTATTATTGTAATATAATTTATTTATTTAGCCTATGTTGTAATTTTGTTGCACATATTGTTTTGTCATTTAGTGTGAAGTGGCATGATGAGTTGTCACTCCACTTGAAAGATGACTAGGATGGTCAACACACTCCATGTGGAGATAGGCGTCCCTTTTGTGTGGTAAAGGTTTTCTGCCATGTGTCGGCATCTTGACTAGTGTGTAAGTGAATCTTGACCGAAATGGTTATGACAGACTCCTATGACAGAATCTATGACATGTAAGAGTCAGAAATAGAAGGTTCTATGACAGGTGAAGACATGTGTCACAAGGCATCTTGAAAAAAGGCATCTTTGGGTGCCCCAAGGAGGGTTATGACATGTTGTAAGGGAATATGCTATTTATAGTCTGTTTATGATAGATTCTCTTACAATTGTAAGATATGTTAGTATGACGGATTCTATGACGGTTGTAAGAGTCGTAAGAGCATCTGTCATTGCCCATCTTGGGAATAGGCCACCTCTTTGGGATAGGGTGACTTGACAAGTGTCAGGGAAATCCTACAGTGTTGGACAAGTGTCTACAGGCATGGGTTTTGGGCCATGAGGCCATGTTGGATGCCCATCTCAAGATAGAGCCATTTTTGCCTTGTATTTTCTATATAAACAGGTGCTTTGGAGAGGAGATGTATTATGTGATTGACATGTACTGTTATGTTGTCGGTTTGTATCCAAATACGAGTGTTGAAGACTCCTGAGAGCTTGCATTGCAAGTGTATTGTAAACCAGTTCAGTTTTGATAATACATTGTGCAGGTTTTGGAGTGTGGGGTTTTTCACCCGATAAGGGTTTTCCCCACGTATATCTTGTGTCTCTCTCTTCTGTCTCATTTCTGTGTGTATGTGTATTGCTGCAATATCTCCATTGTTGTTGTTAACATTTTGTAATTGTAAACGATAAAATGAATTTGCACTCTTCTCTCCTCATTAGATTAGTGTAGGAAGCAATTTCCGCACACCTAGCTTCCTTTCAGTTGGTATCAGAGCCTAGCCAGTTTTGGTTCTAGCTGCTGGGTAGGGGTTTTTTGAGCTAATCTTAGGTTGAGTGGGAGTCTGTGCAGAGTATTCTGTATCTTATTGTAGGAAGGAGATGGTAACCACATCTGGAAGAGTAGAGATGGAGAAGTTCAATGGCACAAATTTTGAGTTGTGGAAACTCAAGATGGAAGATCTACTTGTTGATTGTGACCTATGGGAAACTGTTGATGGAACAAAACCTACGACAATGTCACAAGATGATTGGGACCTCAAAGATCGAAAGGCTAAGGGTCTCATAAGACTCTATCTAGCTGACTCTATCCTATTGAATGTCCATGAGGAGAAGACTGCGAAAGTTCTTTGGAAGAAGCTAGGAGATGTTTATCAGGCCAAGTCCTTGGTGAACAAGCTTTTTTTGAAAAAGAAGTTGTTTGCTCTGAAGATGGAAGACGGAGGATATGTTGTGGACCATATGAATGCTTTCAACATGATTGTTGCATAGTTGACATCTGTGGGTGTGAAAATGGAGGAGGATCGGTGTATGACCCTACTTTGTTCTTTGCCAGATTTGTGGGATCATCTTGTCATGGCCATCAGAAGCATCACTACCACCTTCAAGATGGAAGATGTGGTGTCTTCGCTGTTATATGAAGAAATGCAGAGAAAGATATCTGAGTCGGCCAAAGAAGCTCTTGTGGTTCGTGGAAGACCCAAAGAGAAAGAGAAGAAGAAGGACAAGAAAGGTGAAAAGGGCAGATCCAAATGTCCTGGAAAGTTCAAGGCTCTTTGTTGGAACTATGGCAAATCTGGGCATTTCTGAGAGGAATGCAAAGAGGAAAAAAAGAAGAAGAAGAAGAATGCCCCAGATTCAGATTCTGACAAGTCACAAGATGATGGTGATGCCTTCATTGTAGCCCTGGCCACCCATGCATCTGATGATGTGTGGTTGATAGATTCTGGTGTATCATTCCATATGACCTCGCATCGAAGTTGGTTCACAAAGTATGAAAGTTCGATGGTGGAAGAGTGTACCTGGGTGATGATTCTCATCTAAAGATTGTTGGTCATGGAAGAGTTTCAATCCGATTCCCTGATGGATCAATGAAGGGGATCACTGGGGTTATGCATATCCCAGGCTTGACACGGAACCTGCTTTCTGTAAGTATGTTGAATGATGCAGGTGTGCAGGTTGTCTTTTCGAAGGATGGATGCAAGATGACTAGAGGATCTATGGTGCTTGTGAAGGGTACTCAGAGAGGTCCTATGTTTTAGTTGGAGGCATGCACTTCACAGTGCAATAGTTCTTCTGAATCAAAGAAAAGAGCTGCAGTCACTTCATCCCCACCATATGAATGAGCAGTGAAGAAATCTGTTGTAACACATTCTGATGGTAGTACACATGCTTTGGAAGTTAAGCTTCCTACTGAAAAGACTATGTTATGGCATTTGAGATATGGCCACATTGGTGAGAAGGGTCTTAGAACCATGAAAAATAAAAACCTCATTGAGGGGTTAAATGTTTGTAATCTCGAGTTCGACTTTTGCGAACATTGTATATATGGAAAGCAAAACCGTGTTCAGTTTTACTCTAGTTCTCACAAGTCTTCTGGTGTGTTGGACCTTATTCATTTTGATGTGTTTGGTCTTGTTAGTGTTCCTTTGATTTCCAAATATGTATATTTGTATCTTTCATAGATTATTACAGTAGAAGGACATGGGTTTATTTTATCAGAAGCAAGACTGAAGTCTTTAGTTGGTTTAAAGAGTTTAAAGCTTTTGCTAAAAATCAGACTAGTAAAAAGATTAAGTGTTTGAGAACTGATAACGGTGGTGAGTTTTGTTCGACAAGGTTCAATAAGTTCTGTAAAGAGCAAGGGATTGAAAGACATAAGACAACTCCATACACCTTTAGCAAAATGGAGTTGCAGAGAGGATGAACAGGACACTGATGGAGAAGGCTAGGAGTATGCTTAGTGGAGCAAGCCTCAAAAAAAAGTTTTGGGCAGAGGCTGTAGCCACTGCTTGCTACCTGGTAAACAGGTCTCCTACATCAGCTCTTGTTGGTAAGACACCTATGGAGGTGTGGTCTGGTAAGAAGCCTTCAGTTAGACATCTTCATGTTTTTGGTTGTGAGGCATATGCACATGTGCCTAGGGAGAAATTGTCTAAATTGGAGAACAAGGCTGTTAAGTGTATTTTCATTGGCTATGTTGTCAGTGTGAAAGGATACAAGATTTGGGATTCTGTGGTTGAAAATGTGTTGTATAGCAAAAGTGTTATCTTTAGAGAGCTAACACCTTCTTCCATGGTTCTACAGCCAGAACAGATAGAAAAGAAAGATGTGGTTCAGTTTCCTTCTACCCTTGAAAAGACTGAACTGACAGACCCTGTGAAACTTGATGATGAGGAGAGCTCTAGAAGCTCTAAAAGCTTAGAAGAAGAAGCAGAACCTCAACCTCAGCCATTGAGGAGGTCTACATGAACAAGAAAGCAACCTGATAGGTTTGGTTATTCATTACTTGATTCTAGTTGTGCTTTTGCCTTACTTACTAACACTGATGAGCCTAGAACTATGAAAGAGGCTATGGACATGAAAGATACAGGTTCCTGGAAAGAGGCCATGGAAGATGAGATGGCTTCTTTGGAGAAGAATAAAACATGGGACTTGGTGCCTTTGCCTGAATGACGGAAACCCATTGGATGCAAATGGGTGTTCAAGAAGAAATTTAGTGCAGATGGTAGTGTTGAAAAGTACAAGGCTAGATTGGTTGTGAATGGGTACTCACAAGTGGAGGGAATTGATTATGGTGAAATTTTCTCTCCCGTTGCAAAGCTGACATCTATTCGGTTCTTGTTATCTCTTGCAGTTGCTTATGACTTGGAGGTGGAGCAAATGGATGTGAAGACAACTTTCCTTCATGGTGATTTGGAGAAAGAGATTTGCATGTCACAGCTAGAGTATTACATAGAGAAAGGTAAAGAAAATTTGGTTTGCAAGTTGAAGAAGTCTTTGTATGGGTTGAAGCAGTCTACTAGGATGTGGTGTATGAAATTTGATGCCTTTGTGTTGTCCATTGGATTTCTGAGATTGAAATCTAATCATTGTGTGTATTACAAGTTTGACAATGATCGCATTCTCATTATTGCATTGTATGTTGACGATATGTTGTTGGTTGGGAATGGTTAGAATATGATTTCTGATTTGAAGTCTCAATTGTTAGCATAGTTTGAGATGAAAAATCTTGGGGCATCCAGGTACATTCTGGGAATGGAAATCAGAAGAGACAGAGCAAACAAAAAACTTTGGTTAAGCCAGAGTAAGTATGTGAAGACCGTGTTGGATATGTTCAGCATGGCAGATTGTAGACCATTGTGTGTTCTTGTTTCATTGGGAACAAAGTTGTCTGTTAATGATTGTCCAAAATCTCCTAGTGAGGTGGAGGACATGAGCAGAGTACCTAATGCTAGTGTTGTTGGTAGTTTGATGTATGTTATGGTCTGCACAAGACCAGACATTGCCCCAGCAGTGGGAGTCCTTAGTCAATTTATGGCTAATCTTGGATGAGTACATTGGGATGCAATTAAGTGAGTGTTCAGATATTTGAGGGGTACTTGACAAGGGTCGTTGTACCTCGGCATTTAATCATTTTTTCATGTGTCAAATCCAAGGATGTGTCCTTGGCTATTTGCAATTAGGAATCTTATAGTTTCCAGTCTACTTAATTAACTCTAATGATCTCTACTGATCAAAGAAACTAATACTACTGATCTATCTGCTATGAAGATGAATTCTAGAAATGCTGGAAACAGAGCTGAAACAATGAATTTGCTAATGTAGATCTACACTATTCCATACAATTGAAACATACATTTATCTATGAGAAAATAGTAACTATGTTTCTAAACAGAATCTAAAACAGAATAGCAAACAATCAGAATCTGAAACAGAATAACAAACAAACAATACTAGCCTTCTGCCTTGGTGGTGGGAGTGGGCCCTTGCTCCACACCCTTAGGGCTGAAGACCAAAGCAATGAATCAACACAAGAAGATGATATCACAATTCACTTTCAGTCCAATTCCATCAGCCTTTGTATTCAGAAAAATGTCTATATCAAAATGAGATTACAATAACAATAAAATTATTCGCTGTATATTCTATTGCTACCTTTGTAAGTTTATATCTAATCCAGTGATGAGATATCCGTTACCCTAACTACTAGTTCATTTGTGAGATAGTACCAATCTCTTATTCTACTAACTGTTTAACTACAGAGTAAACATTCATGCAATTAAAATAGATTTAGTGGAACAACAGTCTCACTAAATCTAAGTCTTAGTTTCAAATACAACTAGGCAGTGAGGCCCTGAAATATAGGTATTTAATCAGTCTATTGAGAACTCATGCAAAATCAAAAAGAGAAATAAAACTTCCAGCAATTAACTAAGGTCCTCATCCGATTACTCAGGTGTTGATTGAGTGGTATCTGGAGCACCCCAATTACCACTGGAAGTGTTGACTGGCAGCGGCGTTGGAAATCTGCAGTTGTGTTGAGGAGACTTCGAAGGTGTGTGCTTCTGTTTGCAGCTCCAGAGATATGCTTATGACCTTCTGTTTAGCTCTGGAGATATGATTATGACCTTCTGTTTAGCTCTAGAGATATGCTTTTGACTTCAATCCAGCTCCGGAGATGATTCTCCCCCTTTATCTTAAAATTTCTCCAATCATATTGGAAAATATTGGAGACTGGTGCGGTATCCATATGTCAGCTCTGGAGATTATTAGGACCATCTCTGGAGATGACCAAAATTGTCTTTGCCCGAATATCTACACCTGTAGATTCAAAAAGAGATAATTTCTGCATATTTCCATTAATTCAGTGCACATTAGTCCCTCAATCAGAAATCATGATTTTAAGTAATTCACCTCTTATTAATCATAATTAGAACAATCTTGTTAATCTACTTTAGTGCAGTCATCATGACAATGGAATAAGAAGGAAGGAAAAAGAGGGGTAAAAAGGTGTATTTCATGGGTGCTACCTGGCACTCATCATCCCCTCATACTTAAAAGGTTAGCAGGTCCTCCTGCTTTTCACAATTTGGGCTTATTCAGGTGGAATATTCTATCAGTCAAGTTGTAGTCCTTTGCATAAGTAGTCCAAGTGGTGCGGTCTGTATTACCATTTCCTCTGAACTGGTCAACCTGCTTCATCCATTCCTGCAATTTATCATCTTCCATTTGTTCAGCCCAGATACGTAGCAGCTCAATGACGAGAGGAGATCTGAAATGGCCTCCTATCCACTCTTGTTGGTATTTATCCATCATTTTGGACACTAACCTGGCCTTCCTCATAAACAACCTGAGGTTGGTAGGGGACACCACTTCCCTCATTTTTTGTTCTGCAATTAAAATGTTCCACCTTTTCTTTGCCACTAGAAGCATTTGATTAGATAAACTATTCATGAGGAGACCAAAATCAATGGAGCATTCCTGCATATGTTTTAGATATAAAGGTAAAAGCTTGGTCTTACTATCTGGGTAGTAAATGTATGCCTTGAACTAGATCTTAAAAGCATTGGGATTTAGACATTCTTTTCTGATAAAAAGACTTGTTTCTACATCCTTCTTTAGATATGCCTCCATCCTTTCATTCCAAATCTGATGATTTCTCATCAGTGACATGAATGCCTTGTGTTGACATTCTCCTACATAATAGTTGATAATGAAGGTAATATCATCAATGCAGAACCATGCAAATACAACTCACACAAAAAATCTTTGTCCTCATCAGAACTTCTCATGTATGCTTTCATGAACCCTATCCTTGTCTTTGTATCCTCAGTCAAATCAGACAGAACCAAAGACATTTTTCTCTGTAAGAATCTTTCTTGTAGAAATAGAGCATAACTTCCACTTGGGGGTCTGCAAGATAGGATCTCAGATGAAATGGAAGCTACCTGAAGGACCTTTTCTTCCAAAGTTTGTACTATTTTTGACATGGCAGTTACTGCCCTTTGTAATTGCAGCATAGGTTTAGAAGCCTCATATTCCCTGCATCTTCTTTCCCAATGGAACAGGGATTTAGGAATATCTATTGGAATTGGGCCTAAGTATGGATCTGTTTGCACCCCCTATTCCATGGTTGCCCCTAGGCCAATCAACCCTGAATGTACTCTTCTTGATCATCTATCTTATTGTTGGCCCATGTTAATTGTCTGGCTTGGCTTTGTACTTTCTCAACAAGTGTTGCAATTATTGTGAGACTATTGTCTCAAGCCTTTGTAAGGTCAGAGATATTTTGTGCTGCCTCAGCCTCCTTTTCTTTGATGCTCTTGGCTGCCTCTGTTTCTTTTTCTCTCAATTTTGCCTCTATCTCCTAAATTATTTTCTATTTATTCTGAAGCTCTGCTTGTAGTCCTTCAATCACCTATTTTTGCTCCATTTCTTTTCCTCTCATGACCTTCTTGAGGTCAATAATAACTAGGTTCTTCCCCCATAATAATCTTTTCAGATTATCTATTTCTTCTAGCATCTGTCGCTCTCTTGAAATCTCAACATCCTCCTGATCAGAGGGGTGAGAATAAGTCCCTGTTTCTTCTTTTGTCTATTCCACTTCAGGGTTTTCCATAACTCTTTTCTCTTCACTGCTAGCTGCATCCACTTGTCATGTTTCAACTTCCCCTGCAATCTCCTTGTCATGAGCTTCCTATTGGTTTCTCTCTGCAATTATTGGTACTAATGAAGGCCCAACCTCATTTACATAAGTTCTGAAACCCAAGAGAACTTCAGCCAGGAGAGCAGTATCTTTTCCAGCTTGGGTGAGTTGCCTCTTTCTCTTGCTTCTCCGTAGCATTGGTGGAATAGGTGCCTCTATAGCAGGCATATTATCCTCAGAGTCTGAGGAAATAGTCAAAGTGTCTTTCTGTTTTGTCTCTGGAGCAGGGGAATGTTGTGAAGTTGGACTATGGGAACCTGGATGAACAAATGGTTCTGGGGAAACTTCTCTTTGTTTCTTCTTTCTCACTAGAGGAATTTCATCTGAATCATGAGATGCTTCCTTAGCCCAGTAGTGTATGCTGGAGTCAGTTTTCTTTGAAGTTCTTTTTATTTTCTAACCCTGATTTGTCTTTTTCTTTTGCTTCTTAGGGTCAGAAGTATGGGTGGAGGTCTGCTCTATAATAACTATTTCCCCTATTGGTTCAATTGGAATAGGCTCCTCAGCCAAGGTCATCTTGCGCCTTGCTGAGCGAGTCATATATGGGGTTTGTTCTATAATAGGTTCCATAACTTCCTTCCCTTTCCTCTTTCTGCCAGAAACATGGGCAGCAGATGAAGTTGCCTCCAGTAAGGGCTTTTGACCTTTACCTCTCTCAGTAGCTGGAGAGGAAGTTGAAGACTATGCCTCCTCTTCTTGATGGGTAGAGGAAGCGTCTTCCATTCTCTGTGCCCTCTCTGGTGTTCTGTCCTGGGGTTTATTGTCCATAAATGTTTGCCATAATGTTTCCCCATCAGCTTGAGACATAAAATGATGTTTCACAATCAGAAAAATAAGGCCATGGTGTTTCATAGGACCTTTCCCTTGTTGAAACTTGTCTGCAGATGCTTTTATTGCCGAGTACATAAAGTTTGGAATGTTTATGCTAAATTTTGGGTGTGCATTTCCATGCCTCAGAAAAATTAACATTTTCATTATTGGTCCTAGAACTATGGAAAACTGGCCATCACATGTAAAGTATTTCATCAACCATAATGCTATAGACTGCCAGAGGTTTGGAAGTGAAGACCTAACAATTCCTTTAACCTCATTCCTACTTAAATGTAATTGTATTGCAGGTTCACCATCTCCAGAGAAATTTTTAATTAAATTAGCATATAGGGTTTTCAAATGGTAAAACCTCTCACCTTATTCTGGTAATCCGAAGATATGACTGATGATGGTGGAAGAGATATTGACCTGAACCCCTCTCACAATTGTTTGATTATCTTTCAGGTTACATAGGAATTCATCAACAATATCCTTCTCAAAACCTTCAAATTTCTCTAGGAACTCCAACCACCCTACATTCCTCAGAATATCTGCCACAACTTCATCCTTTAGCAGGCTTGATATATTCTTTGGCTTTGATTTCTTCTTGACACCCATCTCTCTGTCCTATTCCCCTTCCTGTAGCTAAAATTCTGCTTTTGTAGTCTATTTTTTCCTTTTCACTCTGGAGGACTGTGTCAGCAGACTTGAACTTAACACTCAAAGATTTTTAGAGAAATCTGCAATCTTGAGTGAAGGTTGATATGTCATTTTCTTTTACTGTTCAGATTATGGGAAAGGAGCTTGAGAGTGGTTTAGCATGTTTATGCAGTCATAATTGTAGGAGAGTGATGGGACACTCTGTAGACAGGTCGACAATGTGGAAAATATGGTGGCATGCATGAGGTGAAAAGGGAAATAATAGCAGGGAGATGTGGCACGATAACGACACCCAAAAATAGAATTGACAAGACAGTTACTAACTAAGTTAATTAAAGAGAATTACCTGAATCAATCTTAATGATGACGACCCAATGTACTTGGCTGCAAGATCGCAACTTTGATGCGACTCGATGTGACTCAGCACATGAGCAACTCCTATGTGGCTTTGAAATGACATCAGCATCCCTGTCGTCACATATTCTGCAATTATTCCCGCTGAGTGGTCTAGGAATGCCATGTTGTCAAGTGACATCAGTGTAGCAATTCGTGATGGTTTGCACATGCGAAAGTGATGGCTTTTTCAACTGCTGACGATATGCATGCTGACTTCATCTTTGTTTTTGTCATAAAGTGGAGGATGAGTCATCCTGACCTCATCAAGTGACATCTCCACTTTATTACCTGGAGAGGTGGGTGCCCTCTTTATTTATTCTATTTAAGAATGGCTCTTTATTAGTGGAGCGCCGGAGGTGCTCCTAGTTTGTGAAGCGCTGGAGGTGCTCCAAGTTTGTGAAGCGCCGGAGGTGCTCCAAGTTTGTGAAGTGCCAGAGGTGCTCCAAGTTTGTGAAGTGCCAGAGATGCCCCTAGTTTGTTACAGAGATGTGTTTTAGTAACTCTTGGCACCTGATTACCTCCGTAGCTTGATTATTTCTATCTGGCAAGAAGAAGGGAACCACCATTTACTGGTTTTCAATCCCCTTGGTCGAGAAAGACAACCATTTACTAGTTTTCCATCTTCCTCTTTTTTTTCTGTTCAAGAAGGCCGCCATTTGCTGGTTTTCAACCTTCTCCCTTTTTTTTCATATATATATATATTCAATCCAAATCTGTGATAGAGGATGTGTCCCCTATAACCAAGCACAAATCTTTGATGAATTCTTCTTTAGTTGATGGCCTCTTATAGAGTCTAATTCTGTGGCCATTTACTAAGAATGTATCTATACTTCCATCAATGGGTGCTAGCAAAACTGTTTCATTCTCAAAAACTTCCTTTATCTGATAAGGACCCATCCAATGAGTTTGTAGCTTCCCTTTGAACTCCTTGAACTTAGAATAGTATAGGAGAACCCAATCACCTTGCTGAAATGTCCTCATTTTGATGTGTTGGTCATGCCATTGCTTCCTTTGATATTGAATAAGTTCTATTTTTTGTATGGCCTCTGTACGGATTTTATCCAACTCATTGAGCTGAAAAATCTTGTTATGATGTGCTATAGACAATGGTAGACCGCTATCTAATGAAGTTTTGAGTGTCTACAGTTCAAATTCTATAGACAGGATGGGTTTCTTTCCATAAACCAATTCATATGGTGAGAATTTGGTTGTGGACTTCCAAGTGGTATTGTAAGCCCAAATTGCTTTAGGTAATCTATTAGCCCAATCCTTTCTATTCATGGCCATTGTCCTTGTCAGAATATTCTCCAGTTCTCTATTAGTCACCTCTACTTGCTCATTGGCTTGGGGATGGTAAGGCAAAGATTTCTTGTGCTTAACTTGATATAAATCTATGAATGCTCTGATTACCTGTGAAGTAAATTGAGGTCCTCTATCTGAAACTATTGATCTTGGAGCTCCAAAACTCAAGAAAATTCTATTATAAAGGAAATCAACAACTTTCTCTTCTCTTGCAAATTGCAATGCCTGAACTTCAACCCATTTAGTCACATAGTCTATGCATACCAGAATGTACGCTTTGCTGATGATGGTGGAGAAATTGGTCCCACAAAGTCTAGACCCCATTGCTCAAATGGTTCCAGCATTACTTAAGGATGAAGTGACATTTCTTGGGTGAAAGTTGGTTGTCCCATCCTTTGGCACTAATCACACTGCTGCACATACTTCTTGGTATCCTTATGAATAGAGGGCCAGTAGTAACCAACTCCCAGAATTTTGTGGATGGTTCTGTGTGAAGAATAGTGCCCACCAGATGGTTCATCATGGCATGCCCTTAAGACATCAAAAATTTCATCAGCTTTTAGAGACCTGCGTAAAATGAAATCAGGACGACATTTAAATAGTAAACCATTTAACCATTTGTAAGATAAACTTTCCTTAAGTAAGAGTTTCTTTTGTTTTGAGGTAAAATGGGAAGGAAACAAGCTTGTAGCTAAGAGATTAGCTATGTCTGCAAACCAAGGTGCAGTAGAGGAGATAGCAAAAAGATGTTCATCTGGAAATCTATCATCCACTGGTTGGTTTTGTCCAGCTGTATGCAATCTTGACAGAAAGTCAACAACCAAATTAAATGTTCCTAGATTATCAACTATGGTAATGTCAAATTCCTGCAATAGCAATAACCACCTGATTATCCTTGCACCCACTACCAGCTTATTCATTAAGTATTTGATGGCTGCATGATCAGTATGTACAAATATTTTGTATCCAGTGATATAATGCCTGAATTTGTTTATAGCATATATGACTGCCAAGAATTCTTTTTCAGTTATGGTGTAGTTTCTTTCTGTAGAGGTAAGGTTTTTACTGATGTAGTAAATGACATGCATACCTTCTCCCTCCTCTTTCTATCCTAAGACTGTTCCAATAGACTCATTTGAAGCATCAATTTGTATGTGAAATGGTAGAGTCCAATTGGGTCCTCTTAAAACAAGTGTGACAGTAAGTTTCTTCTTAAGGGTTTCAAATGCTGATTGACAATCCTCTGTCCATAAGAATTTTGTGTCTTTATTAAGCAGGGTAAACAGAGGAGCAACTATTCTGCTAAAATTTTCTATAAATCTCCTATAGTAGCTTACATGACCCAGAAAACTTCTAACATCTGTCTGATTTTTAGGTGAAGGTAACTGCTTGATCACTTCTATTTTATTTTGGTCTACTTTGATCCCATTTGCTGAAATGTGGTGTCCCAATACAATTCCTTCCTCTACCATCATGAAACACTTTTCATGGCTCAGGGATAGTCAATTTTTTTTGCAGCATTTTAATACCTTTTCTAAGTTTATGAGAGCTTCTTTAAAGTTGTCCCCATACATAGTAAAGTTGTCCATATAGACTTCCATGCACTCATTAGCTAGTTCAGCAAAAATGGCTAAAACAAGCCTCTGAAATGTAGTTGGAGCATTACATAGTCCAAATGGAAGAACTTTGTAGGCAAAAGTTCCCCAAAAACAAGTGAAAGTGGTTTTATCCTGATCTTCAGGTACTACTTGGATTTGGTTATATCCACTGAATCCATCTAGGAAAGAAAAATACCTCCTCCCTGCAAGGTTGTCCAACACTTGGTCAATGAATGGTAAGGGAAAGTAGTCCTTTGTTGCTTTGTTTAGCTCTCTATAGTCAATACACACTCTCCACTTCCCATTCTTTTTAGGCACTATGACTAAGGGTGAGACCCATTGGCTGTCTAAGATTGGATATACAGAGCCCGCTTGCAACATTTTTTCTATTTCAGTCTTAACAATGTCTTTTAAAGCAGGATTCAATCTTCTCTAAGGTTGTTTGACAAGTTTGACATCTTCAGTGTATATATGATGAGTACAGATCTCAGGAGGGATGCCCTTCATATCTTGGTATTCCCAAGCAAAAGCTACTGAATGGGAAATTAAGAGTTTGATAAGTTCTTCCTATTTTTCTGCTAACTAGGTGTTGATATTCAATGTTTTCCCAGGTAAGATCATGACCTATTTTGTGATCTGATCCATAGATATATTCAACCCATATCCTGGAGTCATGGTATTGAGGGGGCAAAAATGTGGAAGCAACATGTGGAATGTGGCTAAGTCTCTGCAAAAGGTCTCTCCACAAGGAATGATATTTGCTAAGGTACACTGAGCAGAAGTGAGAAGTTCTCTCCTTGAATCTTGAGATAGCTCCATTATATCCTCATTAATAAGAATGTGGGTGATATCTTCTGTTGTATCATAGTGGATTTCTTCTTCTAACTCACCCAAATGTTTTTTGATGGTAACCATAGCTACTGAGCCACTATTTTCCATGTTATCTAGCTCATCTACCCATACTCTTCCTGAATAATGTATTGATGGTTTAGCTAGTGGATACAAGAATATTTTCTTCAAATCTATTCCATTAGAAATGACCATATCCCCAGTTTGACAATCAATGGATGCTGCTGCTGTAGCCAGCCAGGGTCTTCCTAATATCAATGGATAAGCATTTCTTTGGTTTCTTGGTTCTAATATCAAGAAGTCTACTGGGAATTCCCATGATTCTATCACAACTGACACATCAGCAATCACCCCTTTTGGAATAGCTACTAACTAGTCAACAAGTTGAAGGATTGTAGATGTGGATTGGATACCTGTTAGGGCCAATTTATCCATTGTATGAATTGTCATTACATTTATTGTTGCTCCCAAATCAACCAAAACATTTGAAATTTCTACCCCTGAGATGTAAATTGTTATGACAGGATTTCCAGGATCTCCATATTTTGGGAGGAGCAATTCTCCCATTAGGAGTTCTACTACTTTTCCTTCCACCTGGATGGTGGAGGGAAAGTTTTTCTTTCTTCCATGGGTCTTAACACAATGTTGTTTGATGAATTGGTTTAGTTCAGGCACATCTCTTATTGCTTGTAGGAGCTCAGAATTTCAATGTTCAGTTGCCTAATTTCTTGTAAAAGTTCTGATTCCAGGGTAGATTGGACTTGTTTTTGTAAAACCTTTTTCTAAGGGACATGTTGTTTGAGCCGTTCTGGGTATGGTGCTAGTTTTTCTATCTCCGGAGCATCTCCGGAGTTCTTATAAAAAATGTTTCCAGGGGTGTTCTCTGTAGTCATTCTTTTAGGAAGAACTCCAGAGTTATCCAAGGATGATTCTTTTAGCACTATTTCGATAGTAATCTCCTCTGGAAGTTGAGTGGATGGATTTTTAGGTTCCTCTTCATTGGTTACTTCAACTATAGTTGGAGGAGATGGTCTTGGAAGTGCTTTCCCAGAATGCAGCTGGAGATTGTTGGAATATATGGCATTAATACCAGCCATGTTTTCTTGTTTTGTCATGTAAACAGTTGCTCCTTGCTTATTCCGTGGGTTCGGTATAGGTTGAGCTGGTAAGGGTGGTTGGCTAACTAGCTTGTTTTGTGACTGTCCTTGTGTGTTGGGGGGTCCAGTTAGTAATGCTTGTTGTTGAGGTTGGAAACATCAAGGTTGTCTCTAGTATTGTTGATTATATCCCTATTGAGGACCCCAATGAGGCTGCATGTTTTGTGATTCAAACTGTTGTGGCCACTGTTGATTCCCCCAGGGTTGATTCTGCCAATGTTGGTTCTGCCATTGTTGGTTTGGCCAATCTTGTTGTCCCCAAGGAGGATTATTTTGAGGCCCATGCCAAGTTGTATTCCATTGATTATTTCCCCAACTAGAAGGACCCCTATAAGAAGCTTGGTTTGAATACTGATTATAAGGAAAATTCCCAGCTTGTTTTTGTCCTACATAGTTCAACTCCTCTTCTATAATGGCATTCTTTTTACTTAGCCTTTTTAAGGCTGGGAGTTGACTGCATTGACTAGTAGGGTGTTCCCTATCACAGATCTGACAGATCTCTGATTTATCTAAACGGCATTCTCTCAACAGATGTTTGTTTCTACACCTAGGACAATAGATGGAGAGTGGTTTAGTTGTTTTGTCTTGATCATTTGTTCTAGTTTTTGCCTGAATCCCATCTAATGTGGTATTCAACTGGACTAGAATATCTATTTTGAGATTTGCAATTTCCTCCATTAACTGTCCTATTTCATTCTTCTCTTTGAAAGATTTGGGTGTCCTCACTCCATCTTGGGTTTTGGAATAGTTCCTGCAGAGTTCTTGTATAGCAGGCATATCCATTTTATTGATATTCCCTTTTCCCATTAGATCCAATGCCTGTTTTGATTCTTTGTCTAATCCTTTCACAAATAGGGTTCTGGCCAAAGAGTTATTTACAGGGTTGCCATACCTTCTCAAAGCAAATTTGAACCTATCCATATAATCCTCTAAGGTCTCTTCCTCTCTCTGTTTAATTTTGAATAATTCCTCATTTTTATCACTGACTCTATAGTAGTCCTGGTATTTTCCCAAGAATTTTGTCTCCATCTGATCCCAGGAATGGATGGAGTTTTGGGGCAAACCCATGAACCATCTCATTGCAGAATCCTTCAGAGTTGAGGGAAACAGTTTAAGTTTTTGATTATCTGATCCATAATCATAAGTCTGGCATACCGATTTGAATTTAAACAAAAACTGATCTGGATCCTCAGAAGCAAGACCCCTAAAATTTGGCAAATGTGCAGGTGAAATATTTTTCATAGGGGCATTGTCCCTAGCAACTAGAGCAATGGGATATGAGAAGGTTCTTGGAGCCTGATTATTTTCCTCTTCATGATTATCATGATTATCATCCATGTCTGATACTGGTTCTTCTCTTTGAATTTCTGCCTAGAATTTCTGTTGCAATTCTTGGATATAATCAGCAAGTGGAGGAATCAGAGGGTCTAAGGGATTATTGAATTAAGGTGCAGTTTCCAAGGTAGGTTCTAGGTGTCTCTCTTCAACAAGATCTTGTGCCACCCCACTGCTTTCTCCTATAGTTTGTTGATGGGGTGTTTGTTTTATGTATCTTATTTTTGAATCTCTAGCTCTAACCATACAGATTCAATCTATCCTAAAACTATTTAACTAAGTTTCCCTAATTAACATAGACATCCCGGGCAATGGCGCCAAAAATGACAAGGGTCATTGTACCTCAGCATTTAATCGTGTTTTCATGTGTCAAATCCAGGGCTGTGTCCTTGGCTATTTGCAATTAGGAATCCTATAGTTTCCAGTCTACTTAATTAACTCTAATGATCTCTACTGATTAAAGAAACTAATACTATTGATCTATCTGCTATGAAGATGAATTCTAGAAATGTTGGAAACAAAGCTGAAACAATGAATTTGCTAATGTAGATCCACACTATTCCATACAATTGAAGCATACATTTATCTATGAGAAAACAATAACTATCTTTCTAAACAGAATCTAAAACAGAATAGCAAACAATCAGAATCTGAAACAGAATAACAAACAAACAATACTAGCCTTCTACCTTGGTGATGGGAGTGGGCCCTTGCTCCACACCCTTAGGGCTAAAGACCAAAGCAATGAATAAGCACAAGAAGATGATATCACAATTCACTTTTAGTCCAATTTCATCAGCTTTTGTATTCAAAAAAATGTCTATATTAAAATGAGATTACAATAACAATAAAATTATCCACTGTATATTCTGCTACTACCTTTGTAAGTTTATATCTAATCCAATGATGAGATATCCCTTACCCTAACTACTAGTTCATCTGTGAGATAGTACCAATCTCTTATTCTACTAACTGTTTAACTACAGAGTAAGCATTCATGCAATTAAAATAGATTTAGTGGAACAACAGTCTCACTAAATCTGAGTCTTAGTTTAAAATACAACTGGGCAGCGAGGCCCTAAAAATAGGTATTTAATCAGTCTATTGAGAACTCATGCAAAATCAAAAA
This sequence comes from Cunninghamia lanceolata, assembly GCA_027924645.1. Lineage (NCBI taxonomy): Eukaryota > Viridiplantae > Streptophyta > Pinopsida > Cupressales > Cupressaceae > Cunninghamia > Cunninghamia lanceolata. The sequence goes on along the minus strand of BSBN01000511.1, from coordinate 19,393,245 downwards.
GAGAAATAAAACTTCCAACAGTTAACTAAGGTCCTCATCCGATTACTTAGGTGTTGATTGAGTGATATCTGGAGCACCCCAATTACCACTGGAAGTGTTGATTGGCAGCAGCGCTAGAAATCTACAGTTGTGTTGAGGAGACTTCGGAGGTGTGTGCTTTTGTCTACAGCTCCAGAGATATGCTTATGACCTTCTGTTTAGCTCCAGAGATATGCTTTTGACTTCAGTCCAACTCCGGAGATGATTCTCCCCCTTTATCTCAAAATCTCTCCAATCATATTGGAAAATATTGGAGACTGGTGCGATATCCATATGTCAGCTCTGGAGATTATTAGGACCATCTCCAAAGATGACCAAAATTATTTTTGCCTGAACATCTGCACCTGTAGATTCAAAAAGAGATAATTTCTGCATATTTCCATTAATTTAGTGCACATTAGTCCCTCAATCAGAAATCATGATTTTAAGTAATTCATCTCTTATTAATCATAATTAGAAAAATCTTGTTAATCTACTTTGGTGCAGTCATCAAGACAATGGAATAAGAAGGAAGGAAAACGAGGGGTAAAAAGGTGCATTTCATGGGTGCTGCCTAACACTCATAAATACTTCTAAGTATTCCATATGCTATCATGGTAATGCTACAGGACCTCCGCATTCAGTTTGTATTTGTGGATTCGTAGATTCTGATTGGATAGGTGACAATGACAGTAGGAGATCCACCAGTGCCTATGTGTTCACTATGTTCGGTGGTGCAATTAGTTAGATGAGTACGCGACAACCTGTGGTTGCTTTGTCCACGACAGAAGCTGAGTATATGGCAACAACTCATGCTTGCAAGGAAGCCATTTGGCTTAAGAGATTGTGTTCAGATATTGGTGTTGATGCAGGATAGATTACGATTTGTTGTGATAGTCAGAGTGTGATTTACCTAGTAAAGAATCCAATTTTCCATGCCAAAACAAAGCATATTGATGTACAGTTTCACTTCGTGCGAGACATGGTAGAGGATGGGAAGGTGAATTTGGAGAAGGTGGATACTTTGAAGAATGTTGCAGATGCATTGACGAAACCAGTGGGCACAGAGAAGTTCAGATGGTGTTCAGAGTTTATGGGCCTCTCGGCCTATAGTAGTTAAATCCTGTTATTTCTATTGGCTCTTACAAGGTGTTTGACAAGTGGGAGAATGTTGGGAATTAAGGTGTCTCAACCTTGGTAATTCCTTGCATTTATTATTGTAATGTAATTTATTTATTTAGCCTATGTTGTAATTTTGTTGCACATCTTGTTTTGTCATTTAGTGTGAAGTGGCATGATGAGTTGTCACTCCACTTGTAAGATGACTAGGATAGTCAACACGCTCCATGTGGAGATAGGCGTCCCTTTTGTGTGGTCGAGGTTTTCTGCCATGTGTCGGCATCTTGACTAGTGTGTAAGTGAATCTTGACCGAAACAATTATGATAGATTCCTATGACAGAATCTATGACATGTAAGAGTCAGAAATAGAAGGTTCTATAACAGGTGAAGACATGTGTCACAAGGCATCTTGGAAAAATGTATCTTTGGCCGCCCCAAGGAGGGTTATGACATGTTGTAAGGGAATATGCTATTTATAGCCTATTTATGATAGATTCTCTTACAGCTGTAAGATATGTCAGTATGACGGATTCTATGACAGTTGTAAGAGTCGTAAGAGCATTTGTCATTGCCCATCTTGGGAATAGGCGACCTCTTTGTGATGGGGTGACTTGACAAGTGTCAGGAACATCCTACAGTGTTGGACAAGTGTCCATAGGCGTGGGTTTTGGGCCATGAGGCCATGTTGGACGCCCATCTCAAGATAGAGCCATTTTTGCCTTGTATTTTCTATATAAGCACGTGCTTTGGAGAGGAGATGTATTATGTGATTGACAGGTACTATTATGCTATCGGTTTGTCTCCAGATACGAGTGTCGAAGACTCTTGAGAGCTTGCATTGCAAGTGTATTGTAAACCATTTCAGTTTTGATAATACATTGTGCAGGTTTTGGAGTGTGGGGTTTCTCACCCAATAAGGGTTTTCCCCACGTATATCTTGTGTCTCTCTCTTATGTCTCATTTCTGTGTGTATGTGTATTGCTGCAATATCTCCATTGTTGTTGTTAACATTCTGTAATTGTAAAGGATAAAATGAATTTGCACTCTTCTCTCCTCATTAGATTAGTGTAGGAAGCGATTTCTGCACACCTAACTTCCTTTCACAATAGGTGACCTAGGATTGAATGAAAATTGAAAGTGTTCCTTCTCTAAATCTAAATGGTACAAACTCAAAATCTCCTTGTGGAAATCCAAAGCAAACTCCCAAGCTTAGTTCATACTCTAGAAGTTGCTCCACTCTAAACTCCCCATTGACAACTACCTCTACTTCATTAATCCCAATTTCAAAAGGAAAGAGACTCTTAAACATGTTTTTTGGTTTTTTTCCTTTCCCCAACACACCCAACACTCAATCTTGTCCTTGATCCCTACCTCCTTTGGTCTCTCACTTTACTCTAACCTTAGTTTTTATATGGTGAACCTCACCCACATTTTGTAGGATACACTCTAAGTGAACTCAAATCTTGCCAAACAGGTATCCACTATTTAGTTACTACTAGAGGTGTTGGGAAAAATCAAGATTATTTGTTCAAGAAGCATGAAGAGAGATCACCATTAGGACTGATAATATGCTATCAATTGTTCCCACTTTACATAATGAAGGTTGACTCAAGAAATCCAATTACCAATACATAAAGGATATCCATCATATTGTTAATCAAATGGCTGAGTGTGTGAATATAGATCCCGCCACTTCAATTATTAAGGAGTTTGAGTGATAGATCCAACTATATGCTACTATTGTATCATCATCATTTCTCTTTGTTAATTAGTTGTTATTGATTGTTCAATTCCTTTAAATTGATTACTAGACTTTAAATGTAGCCCAACTTACCCTATATAAAAATTGGCTTCTTTACATAAAATGCATTCACCTCTTCATCCAAAAATTAATTATTATATCTATTGAGTGGTCCCATAAAATGGATTACCATAGTTTTTGGTAAAAGACTATTGACAACCTTTCAGATAAATATATAGTAAAAATAATCACACGTATTAGTAGAGACTTCCACCTATCTATTGAGATTTTTATGAAATTAAAACAAATGCTTTTGGTAAAACAGGTGAAATTACTCACACAATTTTACTAAAAGAATTTATTTTCATTTTCATGGATTATGGATATATTATGTTTATTATTATTTTAGAGTTTGAAACTAAAGATATCAATAATTTATTTTTTAAAATCCACCACTTCATGGCAACCATTTGTAAAAAGAGAAATGCCTAAAATAATAAATTTGGTGTTGAAGACTTTGGGGTTCCTTTCAGTGTTAGCTCAAAGCCCCCCATTTAAAAAGTAGAGGGTCTATATTTTCATATCAAGATTATGTTTTTCATTGTATACATGTTAAACAAGTAAAAATTGAAGTAGTATCCCACGTGGTACACCTTTGGTTAACCACTTATGAGTTGTCTCTTTGACTAGTGTATGAGATTTCATTACTCTATACATTAGATATAAATATTTCCACACATCCTCTTTAATTTTAATTAAAAATTAGAATTTTCATAAGACTATTAAAAAAATTGCTCATTCAAGGGCTTTTGAGAGCTCAATCCTTTTTGGATATAAGAAAGAATATCAAGTGGTTTCCCACTTTGATTGGGTCTTTTAAATTAAATATTGATGGAGCTTCAAGGGGTAATTCTGAGTGTTAAGAACTAGTTGTGTAATAAGAGATTCTTTAGGTCTCTTAATCCAAGTTGCATCAAGAAAATTACAATTTGGAAAGAACAATGAAGTAGGAGATCAAGCCTTAGTTTTGGGTCTTCCAATTGTATTCTAGTACATAATTAAAGAAATTTAGATTAAGTGCAACTTAATGATTACCTTTTATGCCATTCACAACAAGGGCTTTCAAAACTTGAAATTGGAAAATAGTCTTTGTGAAGAATGGCCACTCTTAGAAGCTCTAAATCAATACTTTTAGCCATTACTATTGGGAAGCAAATGACAGTTAATTTTTTGGTAAATTTGGAGTGGATTCATTGGAACACTTGATCATAGACAAAACATGATGTAAGAGCATCTGGGTGTATGAGCAATCCTGTGTCACCAAAAAAATATTTGTTTCCTAACTTTTTGGTTTTCTTTTGTGATGTTTATTTGTAGTGGGTTGATATTTGTACCTCAAGAGAAAGTTCCATTCATTTGGCCAAGCGACAACCAATTTTGCGACAACCAATTTTGACTAAGTTTGAAGCCTTTTTATCAACCACTTTTATAGTTCACGAACTGTTAGATAGTTCACCGACAGTGCAATTTGCCAATTTGGTGTTTTGCCGATGAAGCAATTTGTCGATTTGTTGTTTTATCGATGAAGCTTTTAGACAAAGACTTGGAAGAAGTTTCTTTTGTTATCGGAGAGATGGAAGGTTTTGAAACTTACAATATTTTTGCCGATGAAGAATTCATTTTCTATGTTATCAACTAACATGTTGGTTCGCGAACTCATAAGTTTGCCGATGGTGTTTTTTGCTTATAAAGGAGATCAAAAGTTTGAAGTTTTCTTATTTCACCAATTGAGCTTCTCGGAGAGAGAAAGTCTTACAAAGTTTACGAGATTTTAAAATCACCAAAAAGGAAGTTTTGAGTTCCTTTAGTTTGTTGATAGGTAAAGTGATCGATGGAGGGAATTATTGCATAGGTGCGGAAAGGAGAGTTTAGCAAGATTCATTCTTGCCGATATAGAGCTGCCAATGGAAAAAGTTAAAGTATGTTTACTTTGAAACACCATGAGAAGCTGTTGATTAGAGTAGTAAACACTCTAACATTTATTCTCATGGAGGACATGTGGCAAAGGATGATTCCTTAAGGATTTCAACGTGATAGTTGAACTATTCTCTGGCGGTTGAACCACATGGCATTGAATTGCATATAAAGGGTAGACCCTTTAGTTGGGGTTCAGAGGTTCAAAGATGGAAGCACATTGAAAGGGCATATTGGCATAAAGTTATTGGTTCGTGGAAGGAAGCTTGTTGCTTATGAAATTGTACTCCTAAATTTGTTGAATTGCTGCAAATCAATAAAACCTTCATTGTTTTGTGAAGTTGTTGTGTGTTTGTATAATCTATTTTTTTGCTCATTTTGACGGTCTGATAAGACCCTTAGAATTTGACCTGCACCAAAGCATTAGATAGATGGGTTGGGTCAAGAGCTAAATGCGATGTATTGATGGTTGAAGTGCAAGTTGGGACAATGATAACATAAGTTCATGAAGACTCTACCTTTGATATTGTGTTCTCGATATCAATAATGTATTTTTAAAATGCTCTTTAGCTTGCACTCGATATTACGATAAATTGTGTTGTATTCATGAGGCAATGTCTTGAAAAGGTATCCAAGATTTTCATTTATCTCATCCTTAGAATTTTGTTCATTGCCATCATACTTGGTTTAATAGTTTATTGTCTAGTCATGGAGCCATGATTTCACCTCTACAAGGAGTAGAAGGAGATGACATTTAGGGTGCCATTGATAGAGAAAAGGATGAAGAATATTTTTTTGATCTAGTCTAGCATAATGGAGAATGCCATCAAGGAGATTATTGGCATAGATTTCTTTGAAGCCAAGGTATGTAATTAGATAAACAGTGATTTATCCTTGATATTGTTGGGATTAGGTGCATCATACACCTTGCAAGTCCTAATGTTCAAAATTATTTATTTAATTATATTTATTATTTGTTCCCATGAGAAATGGGGCATCCCACTTATGACTTGGACATTATTCCATGTGTATTTCTTGATATGACATTTGTGTAAGAACATTATGTCATGTAAGATGTGTAAGAGATTCTATGATCTGAATCTATGGTGCATTGTAAGTGCATAAGAGACTCTACGCCATGCATAAGAGCATGTAAGAGGGAGGTTACAAAGTGGACTTGAAATCTTGACCAAATTATGATAGTATATGATGCATGTCATAAAACATCTTGGAAAAGGTGGAAAATGACAAAAAGGGGCATCCAAGTTTGGTGGGTAGGTTTATAACATGCAAGAGAATATTCTATTCTTGATTTGTTGGCCATGGAGTTGGCCATCATATTTCCCATGTTTTGGCTCATGGTTTTCCTAAACCATTAGTGGTTTCTTGGTTGGTTATTGCCTATATATTAGATGCTTGGGTTGAGGTTGTATGAGAGGTCTTTGCAATATAGGGGTTATGCTGTCAAATTTCCTCTAGAGGAGCAAGATGGTGATCTCTATGTTAAGGCTATGAGCCTATAATGTATTGTAACAAGTTTTTTTGTTGGAATACATTGGTTCTATGCTTTTGGAGGGTGGGTTTTTTACCCAAAAGGGTTTTCCCCAAATACATAGATTGTGTCACCTCTTTGTGTGGATGTTTTCTTCCTTGTCTTCCATTCTAGTTTATTTCTAACTATTTATTTGTATGTTGTTATGTTGCTGAAATTTATTCTAGATTTGAATCTTGCATTATTATCCTTAAAGGGTTAATGTAGGAAATCTCTATGTCCTAATTCCACTTTATCGACATAGATTATTTGCACTTGTATCAAGATTTTGTTTGTAAATCTTACAATATTGGAGGTGCATGCATTATATTTTCCTCATAGATGTCTGTCTCCAATTTTCATAATTTTCTTGAAGATAAAAGCTTGGTTAAAGAATGGCTAAGTTTTATGTTGAGGCTAAATTTTTGGATGAACTGGACAAAGCCTTGGAAATTATAGATCCCCCTCTATGAGGTCACTTCCCATTGTAGGATTTAGATGCAAGGATGTAGTCTCCTCTACTTGTTTCTATGAATTAGAGGCCAAATTCTAATGCTTGGTGGGTAAGGTTGAACATTTGACGAAGGGATTTTTAGAGGGTAGGGTTGAAGTTGCACTAGAAGACTTCAATAAACTTCAAGCTCCATTCCTACCACCTTCTCAACACCTAGACATGAGAGAACTGAACATGTAAATAGAACCGTAGAGTATTTGATAAAGATTGTAAGTTTGGTAATGGTAGAAGTTGGGGAAGATGTTGGTCCAAACAATTCAATGGAAAGAGGTTCTAAGATATAGGATGTTATGGGTCTTTATGTTTTTTGCTTTATAGAGTAACGACTATTATTTATAGTTAATATTCTTGTATGTCTTTATGGTTTAGAAGAATATAATCTTCTATTTGTATGCCACAAGGTGGCAAGACTAGTTTACGGGTTTTAGTTATCTTTTATGGTTTAATATAAAGAGAATGTATCTAAGTCCACATTTTACATATCATTTTTTATTAAAATACCACTCTATTTGAACATCACATGTTTTAATGGTCAAACATCCAATAGCAATTTTATTGGTAAATAATTATCATACTTCTATTGACCCAAAATTGCCTTTGACCATTGACCAAGTTGATGTTTAAGAATAGCCTTAAAATACTACTATGAAATTGAAAGTGGGAATTATGCTCCAAGTGAGATATAAGTGAAGGAGAACAAACTATCTTCCAAAAATGAAACACAAAGTCACTTAATAATCAACATAAACAACTAAAACTAATGTGAAAATCTACCAAGTGAAGACCAAATATCTAAGTAAGATAAGACACTAAAATGTTGAGTATATTGTAAAGTTAAGAGGTGGAATTACCTATTTTGTAATTGAGCTATCCTTTGATTCAACACTTCATCAATCAAGAAATTTGTTTGCATTAGTACCAAAATAGACCTTAGCAAAAAATCCATCATAATCTGCCTTATCAACAATATATGTACTTAGGATGAGGTACCATCTCTAAGATTTTATAAAAACGACAAATATAAATCTATCACAAACCATGATATCCACAAGATGTACTTAAAATGAGGTTCCCACTTAAAAATGAGGTACATTTCCAACTATCCCATCATTTCTTGTCATTCTTGTAAATTTTTATGTATGCTAATACTTATTTTGTCTTAAATTAACAATTTAATTTCTCAAAACACTTATAACTATTTTTTAAAATTATAATTACAACATTATTCTATACAAACCCCGCAAAAAACTATCCCATCATCTTTTAACTTCCATTTCTTATAACTATCAATATCATACATAATAATATAAATATGATAGAGACAAAGCTTTCTTTGTTGCATAAGCACCTACTATTTTATATTTGATTATGATAAATAAATAAATTCTTTCTATCTATTATTTTTGTCACTTTGTAAAGAAAGTGATTTCTACCTTTTCAAATCATATTTATATAACGAAAATAGTATTAGTACAAAGGGCATTTTTACGAAGAGATTTCCTTTTAAGGGGATGGGGCATGAAATTATTTCCAATGATGTTAGAATAAATTGATTCAACTTTACATTAAACTTTAAAAAAAACCTTCACTATATAAACTAAATTTGTTCACCAATAAAATTACAATAAATTAAGTTAAATAAATTTTTTAAATATGCATTTTAAAAAAAGTCATAATAAAAATAAATTAAATAATTCAAGCTAATTTTTTAAACACACTTTAAAAATAAAAATATTATACTCATATTTATAAACTAGCACTTGCACCTTTAGAGGGTGCAATAGATGAGCCAATAGGAAATTTAGAGTGACACTAAAGTTTACAGAGGTCACAAGGGGGACCTCCTCCCCATTCAAAATACTCAACTTATAATCCACTTAGTCAACTCAACCAACTTAGAAGCCACCTCCCCATTCAAAATACTCAACTTAGAATCCAGTCAATCCACTTAGTCAACTCAACCAACTTAGAAGCCACATAGATGTTACTTAGGGGATTTGAACTTGGATCTCCATCTTGAGAACCATATGGCCTTGCCATTTAAGCACAACCCCATTCACAAGATTAAACTATTTTGAATTATAATAGAACATTAAAATTTGTAAATGCAAAATAGTAAAATTTTAATGAAAATATTATGTGGTTCATATCAAATTTAATTATGTAGTTCTTATTTTAAATTCAAATAAAATTTAAAAAAATGTATTTTTTTATAATAACGAAAGATGGAAAAACCCTTTCATGGGGTAATTGAGAATTAACAAAAGAATAAAGCAAATTAGGAAATGCCAAGCAAAGTTGTAAACAAGTAGAAGAACACGACACCTTTCATAAAATAGAATCTAATCAATTGTAAAAATGAAAACAGTAAGAAAGAAAGAAATAATATATTAATGCCCTTGGATAATCACAGTTGATCCATGTGACTACAAAAGACAACTAGTTAAGATACCACCAACAAGGATATGCTAACAAAAGGTGTTAGTGTAGGTTTCTTATTTTCCTTATGTTCACGGATATTTCTTTTTCTTACACATTAGTAAACTTGCTTAGGTTAATTAGACATGGTTATCATGATAGCACATGGCATAATCCATCAATTACATGTGTTACTCTCACCTACTTTGGGTAGTCGAGTCTCACACCCTCTTTTAAATTTTTAGCCACCTCTCATAACCATTTGTTTATCTTTATCTAAGTAGATGCAACAATGTATTTTGGCATTTACAAGTAGGTGAAACTCCCGCCTATTCTTGACAGTTGGAGTTATTACTTCTCTTGGATGTATATGCCTTTATTTTTGCTATATATAGCACTCACTTCTCATATCTACTAGTTAGATGGAGTAATGTGAGCATTGAGTAAATTCTCTTACATTTTTGTCTTGTGAATTCTCTCTTTTTGGGATATTCTCTCCATTCTACTAATTTTGATCTTCGATCATTTCTAGACTAGAGTGTGTGTGATCTACGACTGATAATAGATCTTGGTTTAGATTCTTGTTTCTTGCAGAATCTAACAAAAGGAAACCAAACAAAACCAAGAAGAAAGGCTTGCAAACAACTCATACCATTTCAAAGGTACCCTTTATAGTTCAAACCAACTATATCTAGCCCATGAGATAGGGAACTCTAAAAATGACGTTTTATAAGTGGTTCAATCAGAGACAAGTATCTATTCCATGGACTTGATACCTGAAAAATGTGAAATAACTTACTTAAGATGGTCCTTATTCATTTTCAATGCTATGCCATTTATAAATTAATAACCCAAGTAGAAACTAACACAATAATTCCATTAAAAGAAGGAAAAAATAATATAATTAGATTTATCTATAATATAAGTTGAAAATAGTATAGATACACGTGTCCTAAATCTTACAAATACAAAATAAATCTCATAATCATCATCCCAAACACTCTCATAGGAGCTGAATCATTACAAACAATTATAATAATAATGTCCATGAATTCCTCAACAAGACGACTGTGTAATTAAACTCTGTTGAGTTTATTTGTCCCTGCAAGATCACCAACACTATCTTCAAGCACCAAATTGATGCTCACATAATCGACTTCTATGTTATAACAAAGCAAGAGGAAACACTATACATTAAAAAAATCAATCATTTTTGCACTACTTTAAATGGTTCCTCTTATTTCAATGGATTTTACAACCCTTGCAGCTACCTTTTAATTGATAGATTTTAATCAATTTAGTGGGATATACACACAACACAATCTACATGAAAGGATGCATAGCTTTAATCCAGTTGCATTCATCTATAATGTATGTAAGTAGTGGGCATCTAATATCAACATCTTCCATTTAAATTCTATCTCAATACTATGTAGCTAAGAAAATCATAAGGATATTAATTATTCATTGTGAGGAGAGAGTATCCCTCTTTCTATATTTAATGAGCTTCAAAGATTACTCTGCCAATTTCTAAAAAAATGTCATTCATGAAGTTCATGATGGCCATGGCCTTGCAGGAGATTCTGATCTTAGGGTGGACCTGCTTAAGCACCTTGAAGATGTAGATTTTGTATGTCCCCAAGCTCCTCTTCTTCCTCTTCTTTTTATCCCTTGTAGCCTTAGGAGTCTACTTGGTAGCCTTGGAAGGGGCTTTTACCTTAGGTTGGTGTTGTACAGAGCATTGAGCAAAGTTGCATTGGAGTCAGCGATCTTCACTTGCCAGAATCCTTATGACTTGATTTGTGCCACTGCTTGTTGCGACGCCGACAGGTTGTCGCTCAACTGCCCATAGTTTATTCTAGTGTTCTCACCCACCTTCGTCCCCATTGTTGCAAAATAGAGCACCATATATGCTATTAGGAAAAAAATGGTACCTTGGTACATATTTCTCCTTCTAAGTGCCATACTCATTGAGATGTAGCAACAAAAACATCAATAGCCTTTTTTGGAGCATTTTCACTCCCCTCCTTGATCTCCCTAGTCTAGACTTTTTCAATAGACTTCTTCTAAGCGAGTTTCTTTTCTTCATTGGACAACAATTTAGACTTCTCACATTAATGATGATTTCATGATGATTTATGAAAGGAAATTTTTTAATTTTTTATTATTTTTTTCTTCTGTCAATTTTGTAAAGATGTTTTCTAATAAACTATGTTTGCCAACAACCTTAAAAGTATTTTACAAGGTAAAACAATATTAAAAATATGAATACTCATATATGTAACATATCAACTAATTAAAAAAATTAAAAAAATAAATCTTTATGTTAAAGAATAAATTTCATAAAATTTACCATTATTTTAGGTGACTCATTCTTTCCCCTCGCCACTAAAATCAGATTGTTGTGGATTTAGTTGAGAGACTGACTAATTTTCAACTCTTCGAAACTTGAGCCCCATTTATTCTCCTCCAAATAACATAAATTTAATGGAAAAAATAATAACAACTCTTTAAAAATCAAAATTACTATTTCCCCTTTGATTGTTTTAGAGGAAAGACTTATTCATCTGAGTTCGACCCCACAGTATGCAGTGTGCGGCGTCGTCATTTTGGAGTCACGTGAACATTAAAAAAAAGAGAATTGGGCGGTGGCCGCAGAAAAAATGTGGGCAAACACTTTATAATTGGTGAAGAGGGTTACAAAATCAACGAAACGAGTGCTTGGACGACATGTTTTCTGCCCTAGCTATAAAACTCCAAAATGTGGACCCCTTACCTTTTGTCCGTCTCGTATGTGGACAACTTCCACGCAAGTTGCCTGTTATGTGTGGGACCCACGTTAATAATTCATCACATTCATTATTAGTACCGGCCAGGCCTTTAGCAGATTACCAGTTATATGTCATAATTTTTTCTAATTAAAGTTTATATTTTTTATTGGTTAGTTGAAAGTGGTGTTGGATTGTTATTAGCTAAGAAATTTCACTTCTTATTACAAGTTTCAGGTTTTTCAAGACATTTAATAATTTTTATATAATTTTAATTTATGGATGTACTTTTCTAAACAATTTTAATTTTTTTTTATACTAGAGGGCAAGAAGTGGAGGCATATTCTAATCCTTAATATTATGATAGGGAAGACAAGTGATAGATATTTTCTCAAGGCTACTAGTCACTATCCTCCGGATTACATGTTGAAGCGAAATAATGATATTTCTCAAGACTACAAGTCACTATCCTCCAGATTACATGTTGAAGTGAAATAAAGATATATAAATTCACATGTTAGAGTTAAAATAATATTTTCCTACTTCCCTATTTTGCTTGTGCTCTTTTTAGTAAAGTAATTAAAATTAGACTCTAAATTCTTCATGATTGAATATTACTTAAATTTATATGAGCTCATTTTATAAGATATTTATATGAAAAATTTATGTAACTTGATTTTATAAAAAAATTGGTTGCCCATTTGAAATCTTTCTACTCAAATCAACCAATATCACAAGTGAATATATTTTGTTTAGTTTATCATGAAGTTCATAAAGAAGGTTGGATTCTTTTAACATTATCCACTTTTCTAGTTAAATGGTGTAATAGTGAAAACTATATATTTCTTCTTCTTTTTCTCATATTTTGAATATGCTTTGATTAAAGCGATTTTAATATAATGTCTAATTTTATTTCTAAAATATTTATACAAATAATATTATAAAAAGAAGAAATATGTTAAATATTGCATATTTGAAAATACAAAGAAAAATAAATTTAACATATAAAATAATAGATAATATAATGCATACTACTTGAGTTCCATTTACGTCAATTTTTTTATTATCCTGAACTTAAATTTGATAGCTATTTAATATTTAATAACAAACATAAATTTAAAAAGTAATATATAAGTATATACTATTTACTACATTTTCAAAGTAAAAACGAAACCAAAGAATTACCAAAATAATGAATAACGCTTTTCCAAAAGTAAAATTAAAATCTATATATTAAAGTAAAATAACTCTACAATAAAAGAAAACAACTCTTACATAAAAATTAAAATTTATGTGACCATATAGTACATAAAAATATTTTTAAAGTAAAATAAAATAACTCTCTAATGAATGTATTTAAGATATCTATTCTAATTTTTTTAAACAATATTACTTAGTCAAGAGGCCTTTTGTACATAAAAACCAAAACACAGCTAACATATATTAAAAAAATTAAAACTATAAAATCAAAACTATTAAAAAGTAACATATAAATATATAATATTTACTACACTTTCCAAAGTAAAAACAAAATAAAAGAGTCATTGAGTAATGCAAAGCCACGGCTTAAGTTTCCTTTGACCCATAATAAAAAGTCAACTTAATTTTAAAACAAAAGCACATGTAAAGAGTAAAGGCTCCTACAATTTAAGACCAATCCAACAGATAACACAAAAGGTCCTCTAGATTAACAATGTTGAGCAAACAAAGTTGCATGGCATTTGAATTGCCCACCAGCTCTAATTTATCTACTAGCAAATAAGAATGCACCATGTGCACTGCAAATTCCCACCAAAGTTTAAAATTAGGTTTTTGACTGCTCAAAGCTTTGTGATTGTGTTCTTTGCATTTGACTTCAACATTCACCCAAGAATACATGGGGAATATCTAAAACCTCAAAACAAATATACAAGAGACTGATTTTCCATACAAATAATTTATTTTAAATATTTTATTTTTAAATATCATGTTATTTTATTTAATTTATTTTAACATAAACTAAAACTTAATATTATTATAGATTTATATTATTGTTATAGATTTATACATTTTCTACATTATTTTTATTCTTTTATATTATATTTCCCAATCCCTTGTCAAGGGAATATCTCTTCCCAACTCTTCCTAGTAGTTGGTTAATGGTCATTTTGTTGATGATTCTTTCCTCTCTCATTCAAGAGTCAAATAATGTCAAGAAGGATCTTCATTGCATGGATATTTTTTTTACCAAGCTTTTGGTTCAAGTAGTCAATGGCAAAAGACTCAGTGTTATAGACAATCTTTTCTCACCAAGCCAAACTGGTTAGACAATTTTGGTTGGAAATAGATTGAACATGGGAAAGTTTTCCATTTCTTGGGAATTCCCTTTGCTTTTCAGGCCTCTCCTTTTGAGCTCTGGCAAGCTGTTGTGGCTAAAATTAAACAAAAACTTAGTTACTAGATCTCTAAGCCTCTTTCTTTAGCTGGTAAGTTTCAAATTTATTTTAAAATCTTGGTTGCCACTCATGTTTATTATCCTCTTACTGGGTTCCCTCCAAGGATTCCTATTTGAAAATTAAAAAACTACTTAGAGACTTTCTCCAGGCTTCCAGTGATGGGCACGAAGGTTTCCATCGTGTTGCTTGGGAATTCTCTTGCCTTCCTCATGATGCAGCTGGGTTAGGTTTGATTTCAATCTGTTGGCAAGGAAATACCTTATGCACCAAATAGATTATTAGAGCCTTAGAAGGTAACGAATCTTATAAAATTCTCATCAGGCATTGTATTAATTCTAGTGTGCCTTCAAGAAGACCATCTTGGAGAGCCCTGAGTTTGGCATTCTCCTCACCATGAAGGAACTCATAAAATTCAAGGCATATTTGTCATCAAGAGTATTTGGAAAACCTGGGAAGCTATTAATCCTTGGCTTCTTTAGGTGGGAAATGATTTCTGTGATGGCCTTTCTATCAATCAACAATCATTTGGTAATCTCTAGCTCTCTCTTATCAAGACTGTTCTATAGCTAAAGTGTCAGTCTTGAAAATTTTTAAACGAGGCATCCGAGTGCTACTAGATTTCATTAATAGAGCCGCCAAGAATTGCTCTCTTGGATAGAGTTTAAAATAAAATCTAATCTTATTAATCAAGATCAAAATATTTTTCAGTTTGTGATTGATGCCATCCTCCCTAGATGATTCACAAGATTGGGGTTAGATCTTTTAAATCTTGGTGGAAGGATTGGAAATGGTATCTAGATACACCATTTCAGAATTACAAGCCTCACAAAGGCTATTTGTGGCTCTCTCCCCATCTTCCTATGGTTGATCAGTCGAACCATTACTAGCAGCTTCAGTCCTCTCTTGGTACATGGCATCGCTGATTCCAGTGTATATGGTCAGTTCTTTTGGAGCCTAAGTTGGCTTAATTTGTGTGGTGCATTCTTTATCAAGGCCTTCCTCTTGGTGCTCGCTTGGATCATAATGGAATTCTTAATTCTCGTTGTCCATTTTGTGGACAGTTTGAGAACATCAAGCATCTTTTCTAGATTTTCCCTAAAGCTCAAGAAGCTTTGAATTAGATTCATGATTTTGTCAGGCCCTTTTAGCCTTCTACCTTTTCTTGGTACATGGTTTTGCTAAGGGATTGGCCTTGTCTCCCATGCAAGTATACCCACATTTGACATGCTTTCAGGGTGGAAATTCTCTATAGTATTTGGAAAGATAGAAATGCAACCTTTTTTTGGCTGCTCTATTGATATTCATTTCTCTTTGTATACTAAGTCATGATCTTATCTAATGTGCTTATGTAGATTTAGGTGCAAGCTAGTAAAATTGCACTTGAGGTTGCTCGTCTCCAAGAGATTTTAGACCACTGGGAGAATGCTCCCTACACCATTTCTAGAGTTTCACTTGATCCCTCTTCTCCTTCTTGAGGTCATTGGCATGGTTGCAACCAATCTACCAGGAGAGATCAAGGCTCTCAGTCTCATGGCGAGCTCAACCTCGAGTTCCCAGAGATAATGTAACCCATGGTCGATGGACTCATCCTTCCAAGCTACCTTCTGCCTCTTCTCATGGGCCTGGTGCTCTTGTTTGGCTTGACTCTAGCAAGTTTCCTCACCTAGAGTTGGTAATTTTTCTAGTTTGTGCTCAACAACCCTTGGATAATAATCTTGAAGAGAAGGGTGCTCTTACTAGTTGGGAGCCTATTGATGATTCAACCCTCAAGGATGTTTGGAAGCTAGATGATAAAGGTCCTCCTTCTAGCATTACTTTAGCTGCATAGTTATGTTGGGGCTTGGCCCTTCATAATTTTTGTCTTTGTTTTGGACTTTGTCCTATTTAGATTATGTGGGTGTGCCTCTCTGCCACCCTCTTTTGTTGCGAATATTGTAATATTTCTTTTTTAATTTTTAAAAAGTAATATAGGATTTATTCATAAAAAAATAAAAAGTACAAAATATTTTTATTATACTATCTATCAATTTAATTTCATTACAATGTATACTACTTCAGTCTCATCTAGGGCCTAGAAATTTCATAGTCAACTCTACTGTCAAGCAAATATTTTGTGTCCTAATAATTTGATTGTGTTGTACGGAAAAAATTACTAGACATAGTCATACGACCATCAAATTTAGGGCTTGGTCCCATCTACATTAATTTTTTCTATTACAAAACAAATTATATAATTATAATATCTCAAAGGTATGTATTTTATTTAGGGAAGAGTTATTTTATTTTATTTACTTGTTGTATATGAAATAGAAGATTCAAATTACTTTTATTTATACTATACATCAAGCTATATAGTTGTCAACCCCATTACATACAAAAAATTATCCACCATGCATTATCCACCATGCACCAAGGGCCCATGATCAATGCCACACAATCACTAGGTGATCCAATACAAAAACTCCCATCGTAAAGAAAAACCACATCAATTAAACATTTGGGCCCTCCACTCCAAAGACAACACATGCACAATTGGCCTTCTAGTCTGTTGGTTATTTTTCCCAGACTGGATGCTTGTTCCCAGTTATCCCTACAAGGTAGCCATCATTGATCAACAGGATTCCTGGGCCAGGGGCCAACAGTACAGGAGATAGACTCTATAAATATCTCCTCTTCTTCTTTAGGCTCTGCAGAACCAAGGGGGGTATTCCCTATTCAACATCCATGAAATTTATCTACAAGTTAGCTGGGATGTTGACACAAAGCAAATAAATCCTCCTTTATGCAGACCAAAACTGTGAGATAAGTGTAAAGGGGCTGGCTTTGGGCCTATATTCAGTTGTGAGATAGAGGATTCTAGTCCTAAAACTACTTCTAATGTCCTAAAAGGTTTGTATATGAAGTTTGAGTTTGAGTTTATGTTTGGATGCAAAACTGAGACTTTGGGTTGCAACCAAAATACAAGACCAGATCGGTGCCTATCTAGGGCTCGGAGTCAATAGACATATATATGTGAGTGTTTATCACAGACCTGAAACAACAATCAGATTTCAAGGGGATTATGCAATGTTTGCCTTACAGACAATACCCAAAATAAAGTATTTAGTTATTTCTAAGCACAAATATCCTTACTGCAATGTATTCTTCTCAATACTTAACCCAAAACATTTAATCTACTCCTTGAGTAGAAGTAAAAGACTAAGCATTCAACATAGGAAACCCATATCCTAGAATCTCTCACACCCCTTAGCTGTTTAGATTCAGAAGAAGCACACATTCAATTCAGAGACAAATAACAAAATACATGCTATGAAGCATTACTCACTTAAATCAACATGAAACTGATGAATTCTGTATATAAGACATTCAACATATAATTCATAAACTCACAAAAATACCTGGAACAGAGCCACCAATGAGATTATATCTAATTACAGCACCAAAAGTTGTCTAGTTTTCAACAACACTGAATGACATAGTTTGGCCATCTTATAGCTAAACCGTACATCCAGCAAATTAATTACATGACAAGTCAAAAATCCTACCAGATACACTGCACCAGAAATGGCACCCAAAATATTGAAGGCAGCTGGGGAAAACAAAGGCGAGGGCAGGTGGGCTCGGGATCAGAGCCGCTGCTCAAATATTTGCATTATAAACCTGGTAGTTGGCTGTCAACAATCGACCCATACAGTTGTGATTTCACCATTAATGCCCAAACCTACCGTGACCTCTCTTGGAATTTGCAACAGAGCACCCATGGAGTTTTCCTACTCAAAACATGTCTGCAGACGTAGGGAAAAACTAACATTACAACTTTAAAACCTGGCCGTCGATCAATTCCCATTGCTTGAAATCTGTGGCACAAAATCCACGCTGAAAAGTCACCTACCTGTGACATTGTGCCACGTAGGCACCTTGCTCCTCTATCGCTAACATTTCTTGCTTCTTTTTGCCCTTTTTTTGCCCTTGCATATGCATATACATACAACAGCTCCTTCGAGTCATCGGGGCCCACCACTTGTATATTGGCCCCTTGCATATCACAGACATACAAGCATTTTATATACAAGCTAGACCTCAGATTTTATTCACTGTATTTGACTCCTCCTTCGCGTCCAGGTTGTATGTCTTTGTTTTATATATTGGCTTGTATGTTGCATATGCAAATGCAATATACATGCAATCCACGGATTCCAAACCTTCATGAAGCATATTAAAACAACTTTGAAATCTGGCCTTTGTATCTGAAACTTTGCATTTTTCACTGTATATCCGCGATATACAATGCATACATACATGCAAACTACGGACTTCACATGACTAATGAGGTGTTTCAAAATTCAGATCAGGTCCGGTTTGCATCTTCTTACTTGTACATTTCCTTGTATATTGCATCATACAAATGCGATATACATACAATGGACCTCTGCCATTTATCCATCAGATTCAAAAAACCCTTGAAGTTCGGTTTGTATCTCGTCTTTGCACATCGGCTTGTATATCGGCATATACAAGCACTTTATACAACCCACGGATCTCAAATATTTATGAAGCAGCTTGAAATCTCCATCGGATCTGGATTGTATATCTTCTGAGACTATTGACCTTTTGACCACTCCTGCTTGTATGTTTCACCTATATCTTCCTTTGTACATGCAAACTTTCTTTTGAACATACATGCAAATCCCTTTGTATATGCAAACCTACAAATGAATGCATATACAACCTTGTGGAGCCCACCACATGCATATATCCTTTGCATGTTTTGTTTGTTACCGAATATACAAGGCCCCTTGTATATTATACTGTAGCGAATGCATGTCCACTCGTTTGCATTTCTTGCTTTGCAAAAACCCAATGTATAGTGGACATATACATTCCTGCTTGCACATACCTGCGGACCCGACCACCACTTTAGCCCTGATTTGAACCTTTTTGAGATCCGCAATGCATCTTCGCGTTGTATGTTTTATGCATACAACAAAACAAACATACAATCCCGCTCGATACAACGGCGACATATTCCTAAAATCTTCAACAGATTCCCCCAATGTACATGCATCCTTTTGAGCCCGATATGCATTTAAACTTTGCATACAACTGCAGAATATTCTCGGGAATCTGCGAGAGATTCCCTCTTTGTATATGCAACCCGATATGCATCTAAAATGCATATAACTCAATTCTTTATCATTTTTTGGAGGCTGATAGAGATTTCACAAGCCCGATAACATACATTTGCAATTGCACATACAAAAACTTAACATTTCTCTCAAGTGCGATAGGAAAAAGCGGTAAAACATTACATGGAGGCCGAGGAAAATTCAAACTAAGGCACTATGGGTTTGAAGGGATAAACACAGGAGCTTGCAAACTCAATTTTAGAACCCTAATCCTAGGTGAACACCACCATAGTCCATGCTAGCCTCTATAGAGAATTATGTGTAAAGAAAAGTGGCCCCACTAATGACATGATACAAAAGAGATGCTGCACAAAGCAATTGGTCCACACACACAATGCATAGTCCATGGGGAAACTTTATAAGAAAGAAAATTAACTTCCAAGCATCTCTCGAGAGATTAAACAATAGTGCTTGGCGTGGAGGGGATCTGATGGATAGCGTACAACAACTGATGAAGTTGCATGACCAAATCAAATTGGTTGCCAAGAGGTGGCATTGCGCTATGAATATAGGGATGCCACATCATAAGGCAGATGAAGCTTTGAATCAAAAGTGTTAGGGACATTTTAGGTTAGTTTTACCATTATAAATCAACTCAATACATTGTTTAATTTATTATTTACGTTTAAATAATATAAATTTGTTTGTCTTTTTCCCATGAATAGGTGGGTTGTAGTACAAAGTATTTTCTATGACCTCTACAACTAAATGTCTTATATGTTCATCTCTCACTTCCAATATTGGCAACACTACAAAGAGGATATTTGTTATTACATCTTCCATTATAATTTCCATACGATAGTGAAGCCAATCAATGATTTAGGTGTAGCTATTGCTATTCTGAGTACCTTCTTATATTTTAATATATATATATATTGAAAATTATATATATCTTTTTTTTTTCTCATATTTTGAATATGCTTTGATTAAAGTGATTTTAATATAATGTCTAATTTTATTTCTAAAATATTTATACAAATAATATTATAAAGAGAAGAAATATGTTAAATATTGCATAGTTGAAAATACAAAGAAAAATAAATCTAACATATAAAATAATAGATAATATAATGCATACTACTTGAGTTCCATTTACATGAATTTTTTTTATTGTCCTTAACTTAAATTTGATAGCTATTTAATATTTAATAACAAACATAAATTTAAAAAGTAACTGTATACACCTAAAAATGGCTAAGTTGAATTAAATAAATATTTTAATATTTATTGTATTCTCATTCCTCTATCAATTAAATAAATATCCTAATTTATTTAAATGATTCGCATCCCTCCAATAATTAAATAAAATCAATTTATTTAATTAAATTACCTAATTCTTCTATAGTATCATATAATTAAATTATCCTAAGTTATTTAATTAATCCCAAATTCCTCTATTCCAGAGTCCTAAATTTCATAAATCCACATCACCTTTCCACATCATTCTTCCACCTCATCTTCCACCTCACCATGTTGCACACATAATTAAATATTTTAATATTTAATTAGCTAATTTCCCTCACCCACATGTCCTATTTATCCTCCAGTCAAATTAGTTAACTCATCAATCAAATCAGTTAACTAATTAGTCAATTTAGTTCACTGGTCAATCAATTCAATCAACTCTCCAATCAATCCAGTTAACTAATCAATCATCTCAGTTAACTCTTCAATCTATTATGTTAACTCCCATAACTAATGAAGGAGCTTGGACACTTGTCCTCTTCTGATTCGCGCACATTCTCTCAAGCTTTCTCAACCGTACACCTCACAGGTAATTCCTCCAGTCATGGATCTATTAACACTTGGATTTGGCCTCTCCTCAGCCTATATAAACAAGGTCTTCACACCCATTTTGCATCCACTCAAGCTTTCATAATCTTACTCTGTAGAAATCCTACCAGTGTGCCTTTGACAAAATATCCTCATTGCATTTGCATTATCCCATTATCATCATAATCACAACCATGTCTCCATTATCAATCATCCATCTCCATTAGAATTGCATTTGTAGTTTAATCTTCATTGCACATTCCAATCACAGCCATTCTCCTATTGTCATCTTCAACAGCAAGGAAGTACAACTTCTGAGAGCTAAAATCATACACAAGATCAATATGAGATAGGCAACAATGGAAGCTACGAAGTAAATAAGATCTATGAAGGTAATATCTTTGTTTATTGTATTTGCATCAATTTCATTGAGTTATTAGATATTTAGTTGTTTAATACTATTGTTCACATTGAGTTACTTGCTTGTTTTTCATTTATCAAAACTTGTTTCAAATAATCATGACAACATCTTGCTTGTTGTGTTTTTTGGCAATAACTTGAGTCAAAAAAAGTACTTCAAACTTTTGAACATCTTAGGGAAACATGCAAACAAGCCAAGATTGACAAACTACAACAAAAAGTAAAACTTCTACAGACATGCACATTTACACCATATTGTTGCGCATCTACCAAATCTTGCTATGCATTTACTTCTGTTGCGCATTCACACAGTATTGCTGCACATATACATCGTCTTGCTGTGTATATACCCTTTCTGTGCATTTACAATGCAGTCCTGCGCATGTACAACGTAGTCCTGTACATACAGAGTTGCACATACATAGCGCAGAGCTGCGCATTTGACGCTGCACATTCACAGTTGAGAGAGTTGTTCCGTACATTTGGAGACAAAACTGAAACCATTTTGAGGTACCCTTTTTGCTCTAGTTTTTCCTTGGAAAATAATTTCAGCCTTGCAGACTCACCTTCACACCATTTTCAAACATCACCTTTTGCATACCACTACCTTGCTGTCCAAAACATTCAAACCAAGATTTTCATCTAGGCATTATTGAGACTCTACCAAATTCAAACAAAATCTAGTTAGTTTCATAACAGGATCAATCATCCTTCACCTCGAAACTGTGCTAGTGTAATCTTGATAAAAGAATAGTCTATATCAATAGTGGTGATCAACTATCCCTATTTTGACTACCTCTTCACTCAAGAGCACATTGTTTGGACAACATAGATCAATATAAAACCTTAGCAAAATCTTACCAAAACTGTATCCAACCAAATTCACCCTCACATCATTTTCATACCAAAACATCAAACCAAGTCCCCCAAGTCTCACAATCCAACTTCTCCCACAATCCAAAACTTGCATGGTTCAAACTAGATCCAAATGTAAACAAAAACAAAAAATGGGTTCCCTTCACAATAGTGGGCATAATTCTGATGATGAGGAGATTAGTCAAGAGGAAATCCTCAAACAACTTCAAGATCCAAAGTTCCTAAAGATGATGGATAAGATCGTTGCTACAGATCCTCATAAATATTTTCTCATGCTAGCTCAACAAGGAGCTAAGTTGCCCTCAGATTTTGATGTTTCAAATCTAAGAGAGAACAATTCCTCAAATGAAGATGAATCTTCAAAAGATGGCTCCAAAAATGACAAAGATGCCCCCAAAACTGACACAGATGCTTCTAAATCATAAAACACTAAGGATACACTCAATCCCTTAGACACATTAACAACGAAATCCAAGCCTTGCAAAAATAGTTGGACATCCAAAGTGGGACAACAACAAAACACTACTCGCTTGAGGATATTTCACCATATCCCTTTGATAAATCTTTGCTCATGATACCTTTTCCCTCAAGATTTGAGGTTCCTAAATTTGACAAGTATAGAGGAAAAGGTGATCCAAGAGATCATATAAGGGAATTTAGCGCAGCATGCCTAGAAGTCGCACACAACGAAATATATCTTATGCGACTATTCTCACGAAGCTTAGGAGGCCAATCAATGGAATGGTTCTCCTACCTACCTCCCGACATACGCACTTTTGATTAGCTAGTGGATAAATTTGTAACACATTTCTCATACAATATCGAACATGAAATCTCCATGTTAGACCTTTGTAATAACAAGCAAAATGGGGGATAATCCTTTGCCTCTTTCCTACAAAGATGGAGACAACTTGAAAGCAAGTGTCCCTACCACATATCGGAGAAACAGATGATAGAAATGTTTGTTCACAACTTAACCACAGAACTGAGTTATCAAATCCAAATACAATGCCCAACTACTTTTAGTAAGGTCATTGAAATGGGGCTACTCATTGAGAAAGCCTTGATAACAAAGGGGCAAATTAAGCTATACAAAGACACCCCTAGTTCTAACAATAATGCAGACAAGTCGTGATTTTGGACCAAAAACAAACCCATTGTAAATGATGGTGTGGTGGATGCTAAAAATGTGGTGCTAAAATGTGGTGCAAAAGCAACCAATCTTCAATCTATCAAAACCACAAAACAATACACTATCCAACAAGCCTCAAAGCAATGAGCAAAGACCTACCAACTTGCCTTCTAGGAGAAAATTCACACCACTAGGAGAGTCTCTCGAATCCGCCCTTAGGAAGTTAATAGGGGCCAACCTCATAACACTTCCGCCGGTGTGTGATTATGAACCAAAATTTAAACCCTCTTGGTGGAGTGATTCTAACTTTTGTGAGTATCACAGAAATAAAGGACATAAAACAAATGATTGTCAAGCACTAAAGCATGCCATTTAAG
Organism: Cunninghamia lanceolata; assembly: GCA_027924645.1. Classification (NCBI taxonomy): domain Eukaryota; kingdom Viridiplantae; phylum Streptophyta; class Pinopsida; order Cupressales; family Cupressaceae; genus Cunninghamia; species Cunninghamia lanceolata. The sequence continues at coordinate 19,368,962 of BSBN01000511.1, read as the reverse complement.
ACTTGCTAGATCAAAAATGGATATCAATTGAAGGGCATACCACTAATGAGGAGCATATAGCATTCAAAAATCCTCTTCCCCACTATGAGAAAGGATGATCATCCAATCAAAACAACAATGGTGCAGACAAAGCGAGCTATAATAACGTTTCTTAAGAGTACATTGTTAATCATATCTCACAAAGTGATTCACACATCAATGTAATCACTATCAATAATAATCCCAACTGTAATGTGACCACTCGTCATGGAAACATTACTCTACAAGGAGCTCCACCCAAGTCATCATTCACATCGAACCAATACAACATCCTTGACCAACTCCATAAAACAACTGCACACATATCTATTTTGGAGTTATTGCGTCTATCCTCATCTCATAAAGCCATCTTAGAGAAAGCCCTCTTGGAAATGACTGTTCCTACAAACCTTTCTCAAGAGCAATTCTAAGCTATGGTAGGTCATCTAACCACACCACAGTTTCTATCTTTCACAGAGAAAGATGATATGTCCATCAACCAACCACACAATGCATTCCTGCACATTGAGGCCTAAATCCACAAACACTGAATAAAAAGAGTTTTAATAGATGGAGGTGCTGGTTTAAACACATGCACATTAAAGTTAATCCTTGCATTGGGGTTTTCACAAAATGTCGTTGATCCTAAAAAGAAAATAACTATCAAGGCATATGATGAAGAAGAGAGAACTTCCAAAGGAACTGTAGTCTTGCCAATACGAGTTGGGCCAATAGAGAGAGATGTTGTGTGCCAAGTTCTAGACATGGAGCTAGCATCTAACATTCTTCTAGGTAGACCTTGGATCCATGCAATGAAGTCTATTCCATCAACATACCATCAATGTATGAAGTTTCCACACAATGGCCAATAAATTACCACACAAGGTGACCCTGACCCATTTCAGTATTGCAACAACATCCAATCAAAACCAGACATGGTAATCCCCACCAATCAAGCAGCTTCCTCTTCTTCAAACCATGTGGATCCAAGTTCTCTAGCTTCTACCTCCAAAACATCAGAGCTTAAAGTCAAAGTCAAAGACAAAGGCATTGGATAATATGTCATTGAACAAACGTTCTACCTAGCACAACTACCTCTATCACCAAGATCATATGGAAATCCATTACCGAACAAAGCCAAGTCAGTGGAGACTTCTAAAGTTCCTTTCATTAGATGGGGAAACCTGTCGAATGAGTGTGACGAAAAAGATGTCTTACAATGTCTTTACAAAGATGAAGATAGGGAAACCACACCAAATGATCATCAACCAAAGCTACCCACTGCATAGTATGGTTAGGGGTTTTCTATTTTACAAAGGATGGGATATGAAGGACATGGTCCCATAGGATTAAGGAAAGACAGTCTCATAGAACCAATTCAACCCTCTACTTCCACAGCCTGAGACACTACTGGGTTGAGATACAAGGGTAAGGAGAAGATCAAAGGTAAGGAGAAACTCCAAGTAAAAGACAAACAAGAAGTTACAACTAACTTCATAGAACAACTTCATCGACTACATGAATGGAGTGAAACAGATTCCAAGGAGTATGAATGGGACAGCCTCTCAAAAATGTCTTGTGAAGATAAAGAGGTTGACGTGGTTCAACAATGTAGCTCTACTTATACGATGCATGAGGGACAAAACTCTAGGGCTAGATCGCTAGAGTTTGATCCGTAATATGATGAATGTGAACTTCATGAGGAGAGTACTGTAGACACCTAAAATTGACTTGCTCCGCAAACCAATTTCCCGTATCTCTACACCACCAATTATCCCTCCTATTAATTAAATAAATTCATTTTATTTAAATTAATTTATCCCTAGTCATTCAATCCATCCTTTGTGATCAATTAATTCATCTAGTTTATCACTAAACCTTACAACACTATATCCTCATTGATTAAATAAATATTCCCAATATTTATTTAGTTAATTTCCCCATCTCCCTAATCCTGATTAATTAGATAAATCAAGCTTATCTAATTAATCTACCCTACTAATCAACCTAAACCTAGCCTAGTTGATTAAATATCAATTATTTAATTAGCTACCCTAGCCTACCTATCCCCTACACCTAAATTAATTAAGCTTAACACTTAATTAAACCTTACTTAACTCATTCTCCCACACACTTTGAATAAAAATCAATCTTTTATTCAAAGGGTCACATCTCCCTCTTACACATGTAAGTGTACATATGTCCTCACCCCTTACACATGTCATAGCTCATTAATTGGAACTCTTCCTAAAATGAGTTTTTAATTCATTTCTAATGCTCCTCTCTTCCCAATGTGAATTTTTAATTCACAAATAATGAGAGCCATCCAATCTCATTGACCAAACCTCAACCCTTGATCTCTCTCATCCACTCCTCTTGTGACACTTGTCACAAGGCTATGACTCCAATCCAAACCCTAACTCTCAAGCATTTTTAGCCCTTGATCTAAACTTTGAATCCTCACCCTCCATCCTTTTATAAAAAATCTATAAATAAGACCCTCCTCTAAGCCATTTTAATCACTTCTTCTTGCATCCTTACCATGCCAAAATCTCCTCATCCTAACACCTTAATGCCAAAATCATTTTAGCCTATCTATCCTCATCTCTATCTCTATCCAAAATCAAAATCTCTTCATTCGCATTGTGTTGAAAGCAAGATCAATCCACATTCCAACTATCATCTATTTGGGTAAAGCTAGGAGCTCTTTGGGTGCAAGCTCCTCAACCTCATCAAGGAGAGGGATCACATTTGAAGGTATAACTCGTGTTTTCATGCATTTAGTTTGTGTTTCTAGTTTCATTTGTTTTCCTTGTCTTCATTTGGCACGCTCAGTGGGACCCACAAGGTCTAATCTAACTTTTGCTTGGATTTTTTCTTTGTATAAACTCATTTTTTGTAGGTATTGGCACTAAACGTTCTCTGTTTGGCACCCTTTTTTGTGCGCAGTGGTGCCATTTCTGTCAATTTTGGCGCTATTTTCAGCATGACACCCATACTAACATTTTGTTCAAATCTTTGGTTGTGTGTGTCTTTTTAGGGTTTTTGGTCTTCTTTGTTCTCTATTTTTACAGAAATAACATAGGGATAAGGGGGAACTCTGCAATTTTTTTTGAAAAATCAACTCCATATTTGGGTTTTTAATCGGGTTGTTTAAAACATCATTTGAGGCATTGTTTATGGTGTTTTCATGATTAGGGACTACAAACAACCACTAACCCCTTTGGCAATCATTTTTGTAACTAAAATCAATCTTTTTGAGACATTTGACCACCACTGTGTCGTTTTGGCACCAAAATCACCTAGCTCGATGCTATCTTTCTCATTGCAAAAGGTAAACTAAGACAAAAACATAGTTTGGTGCTATTTGCCTTTGGATTGGTGTTATCCTGTGTATTGGTGCTATTTGCCTCTGGATTGGTGCTATCTTGTGTATTGGCACTATTTGCCTCTGGATTGGCAATATCCTGTGTATTGGCACTATCTACCTCTGTATTGGCGTTATCCTATGTATTTGCGCTATTTGCCTATGTATTGGCGCTATCCTGTGTATTGGCGCTATTTCCCTCTGTTTTGGCGCTATTTTCATATCAACTTCTTGGGGTCTGTGTAGGCTGCTAACATCTCCTTGCAGGTATCAAACACGCTTGTCAAAGTCAAAAACATCAAACTACTAACATCTTTTGCAGGGATTTAGTAGATTAGACACATCTTCTTTTGGTGCAACTAAAATTAATCATTGCTTGCAACAAACAATCTTTCAAACATTTCATTTTGGTGCATTTAAAAAGAACCCTTGTTTTTGCTTCAAACATTTGAATTTGGTGCACTAAAATTAACATTTGCTTGACAAACAATCTACAAACACATATTTCATTTTGGTGTACCTAAAAAGAACCCTTTCTGTGCCTAGCATAAACAACATTTGACTTTGTTGCAATAAAATTAATCATTGCTTGCAACAAACAACTTTAGGCACATTTCGATTTGGGTTTAAAATGAACATTAGCTTTTGTTTGCCATGTCTTGTGCACTTGCACGTTTGTGTTATCCCATAGGGTAGAATCAAAGTATCCTCTCCCCTCGCCTTTTGAAGGATCTTGGGTGAAGATAAATGGTTCTATTCTATTTTTCTTTTTAGGATGTGGGCCTGCCCTTGAGACACATCTGTACAGAGAACTCATTGGCGACCCCAAGCGGTGCTTTCATCCGGTCTGCTATATAAAATAGGATAAGGCAAAAGCCAAGTCCCAATCGGTATTAGTGCTTACCATTCAGTGCTAGCTCGAAAGGAAGTAGTACCTTTGTGTATATGAAACTTCTAGTAGAGCTAGTCAAAACCTTAAGTGGTTTATCAGATGCTCATAAGGTGCCGATTCCCTAGATGTACCCCCACTACGAACTATTGTCTTAGAGACCCAAAACCCTCTACTTGTTGGCACAGAAGGAGGAATCTTTGAAGCCGTCCCACGTTCTCATAGTTCTTAGAAGAGATAGCAAAGTACCTTAAGATCTACACGTCTTGAGGACTTGGAACTTGGTGTGCCTGAGAAGTGAGTGCACTGTAAGGGGGAGCCCGTGCCACCAAGTTTCTGGAGCTATCCACTTTGAACAAGTGCAGCTGGAGAAATCCAAGTGGGAATTCAAAAAGTATTGTCCTTGCTTCGCCTTAGGATTGTGCATGCTTGATAAATCTTTCACATTTTTCACAACAAAACCTTTGGCCATTGTGCTTTCTTATATGAATTATCTCTTGCCAAGAGTTCAAACCATGAAAAAATCTGAATTCCCAATCAAATCCAACATCAATCATCTGTCACTCTTTATCCACTCCAATCAAACATTCCAACCACCTAATCCTTAATAAACGAATCATCCTTTACAAATCAAACCTTGGTTAAGGACTTAGTCTCCTTCATCCTCCATCAACCTTTCATCCAAAACCCACATCATTATCAAAATCCCCCAACATCATTATCGAACTCCAAATCTGAATCAACCCAATCAAAAATCAAGACCTTAGTGGATCATCATCAACCTTTATCCAAACTTGCTTGAGGTCGTTACTCTATCTCAAGTAAATCATCCAATCAAATCAAACCAATCAACTCTATTACTTAAGTGTCCCTAGTCTACCTTAAGTATAGAGAATCATCCATCCTTTTGAGAAAAACAAATCACCCTAAGGTCTTGAAATTTGATCCCCAACATCACAATCATCCATTATCCTCCATCATCCCATATCTCTCCAACAACATGGATCCTTATGTAGCAATGCAACAATTACAAAGACTTAGAAAAATCTATGAGAACATGGATCCTAATGCTAAGGAAAAATGCAAAAATGACATTAAAGATATCCCCTTAGCACACCTCATTATTGGAGAATCCCAAGCCCCTACCCAGCCTCCATCATATCAACAAATACCCTACATTTCATCCCTATCCACATCATATCAACCTCCATCATACCAACCTACATCTTACATATCCACACCATCAACCTCATACCAACCTCCATCATATCAACAAACACCCTATCTTTCATCCCCGTTAACATCATATCAATCTTCATATCCTTATACATCCATACCATCATACTTATCCAACCAATCGATACCTCCAACTTATCCATCCCCAAACCTTTGTCATGTTAACTTTGATCAAGGGAACACCAATCTAGCGCACCTTATATCTGAAATCCAAAGCTTATATCAACAACCATTTCCCTATGCGAATCCCCCATCTCTCAATCCCCATCCTCCAATCCTCCCATCACAATATCTCTCCAACCCTATCACTCTTAATCCATCATCCTATGTATCTCCAAATCCACCAATCCCTATCACCCATACACCATCTAATCCACCATCAAATTGTCCAAATCCTAAGCCCATGACATCCAAAGAATCCTTGTGGAATTTCCTCCAAATAACATCAGCAAAAAATGAAATCAAAGCTATAGAATCCCCCAAATTTCCCACCCCTCCAACACCACCATCTAATCCAACACCTATCCCTGAACCCATCCAACAACCTTCACTACCTAATTCCATCACCCAACTATCCAATCCCAATCCTAATCCTACACCATCCACCCTTACTATCCATCCATTATATTGTTCTTCAACCCATACACTCATGAAGGATGTCATCCATTGGCTATTAGAAAGGAATCAAACACCCACCAAACCTCTTGAACAATCTTCTATCATAAGTCAAAAACCATCATGTAGCCATGTTTAAGAACCCATAAGTCAAGCACCTACCACATCCATCCAAGCTCCCAACACATCTATCCAAATCACTTCCACTTCTAACTAAACACATGAGCTATGTCAAGAGTCAAATCTAAAGCATGTTGAAACATTAACCCCCTATCCTAATCAAGATCTAACCACCCCATCTAATCCCATCCCTGATCCCCTCCCATCTAGTGATCAACTTATTGATCCCACACCATCTACCAATCCCACTCCAAATCCACCCCTTATCCACTTGGAAAAAACACTTTCATCCGTGGTAGCTCCCTCGTAAGAGGTGAACAACTTCCATCCACCACCTATCCTTCTCCAACAAATAATGGACTCGCGTCTTGTTTCCAAAGCACTAAACATCCCATTGCATGTCGCATACTCCAACATATGAATTATCAAGGCAAAGGCTTAGGCCTCCATGAACAAGCCATCTTGGAGCCCATCCACACCACATTCCATCCATCCTGACATGGTCTTGGCTATACATTCCAAGGCAAACAATCTAAACATGTTGGTACCACCCACCCACCTTCCAAAATCCATTCATCCAATCCAAAACATGATGCATCTCATTGCATCACCAAATCATATGTCGCTATCCCTCCTCCATCTTCATATCATGAGCAAAAGCATGTGACCATCCATCTTCTTCCATCAAATTTACCTCCACTACTTCCAACCCCAAATATCCCTACTACATCCACTTTACCTCCTATCCTACCAACACCAAACATCCCTTTCCACAAATCCTTTATCCTCCCATCATCCCAACTCCTAATATCCCTATCCTCAAATCCCCTCATCCATTTATCCATAAATCCACTTTTAACCCCTCCACCCATAAATCCACTAAAATCCCAAATCAAGACCAACAGAAGCACACATCATTCAAACATGAAACTTCCCCCAATCCATGGGATTCAAAAGTAATAATTTGAATACCTCAACTCATAAAGCACAAAAGCCTAAAGATGTTATCCTTTCCAAGCAAAATCAAAAATCCAAAACGCTACCAAAGCCCACTCCATCAAAAGATAAAGCAAAAGCAAAAATGGTGTGGGTCCCTAAGCACAGAGAAAACAAAGAAAATGAGGCATCCACCTCCCAATCCACCCTAAAATCCCAAATATCCCACTCCTCATCTAAAAATCCCATAATTCCTAAGTCTATTTGGGTCCCTAAAATCTCAAATCGACCATCCAAAAACCCCCTACTCCGATCCCCATTACTCTCAACTCCACATCCAAAATATAAGCTTCAAAATACATTACAGTGTGTGCAACCATTGGTCTTGGTTCCCCTCCACCATATGGCATTCCCATATACCCCCATCTCTCCATCTTTTATCCACTATCCTACATATCTTCCCCATCACATCCCTTTGGTCCATGCTTTTGCATAAACCTTACATAATCCATCATAATCCACTATCCACTATCCACCATCCATTCCATCTTCTCCTATCTACCAACATCCATGTAATCGTCATCCATAATGCTATCCAACAGGGGACCATCTTCTCCTTGCTATGGAAACAAACGCTAGAGTCCCCATTCCAAAACAAATCTGTCTAATGGTCAAAACCACTCCTTGTGGCGCCTTGGACAAGTACCATGATGAAAAACTCTTGTGGGCGTCATGTGTAATCCCTTCTCCATCCATTTTGTATCCCTACACTTGGGGGAAAAATCATATCCTTCACCCGCATCCATATAATCCTCTTGCATATCCTATCAATATACCTATCCAATCATATTCCTATCCACCATCTTCCTATTTATCCTATCATTTCCCATGCAATCTATCTACTATATCTTCCTCCTTAGATCTTGATAAAGACAATGGGAAAATTATCAAAAACATGCTTTGGACACCTCTCTGCATACTCCCTTTCCAAGCATATCTACTACAAAGTCCATCAATTCAAACGTGAACCCATCATGCAAAAATCTAAGCATTGGGGCATATGATTCCTTGCAACCTAGCCCTTGGAGAAAATCCTTATCCCCATCTCCCATCCATCTATCTTGCATCCCTATCTCTATATTCCAATCCATATATTATGAATCTCCTCTCTATCACCTTCCATTGCCAATCCCTCCATCTACTTACCATGTATCCCGACTCGATCCTTTATCCCCCATCCTACCCCTTATCCACGTGTATCTATCTATCTATCAAAAGCAAATATCCATTAGCCTTTCATCGCCAATCCCAATCCAACGCCATCACCTTCACCTCTAGACTTGGTGATCCCTTGTCATTGGTATCTAGCACAAAGGCTATCCAAACGAAATCCAATGCAATCATCTCATAATAAACCATTCCCTATCCAAAGATTCAAAAATCTAAAAAAATTAGAAAATCTAGAAAATAAAAAAAATCAAATATCCAAAAATCCCAAAAATATCCATCCCAAAGTCAAACATCTTCCATCAACATCTCATTACCAACCTAAACATCTTATCACCAATTAACCATCCCACATCATCACCACAAATCAGAACTACATATCATCACCACCCGCATCTTAATGTGCCTTGATCCCATGGATACAGGGTATGTAGGCAGTCTGGAATATGAAGGAAGTTTCCAGTACTCAGGTACATAAGATGCACCCATCCAACTTGCTTGGATGGTCCCTATCCGCTAAGCTTACACTAGATCCAAATACCATATCTCAAGCATTGCATTACCTATCAAAGCAATCAACCCTTAACAAAAATCATCAACTATCAAATCAGCATCAACCACAACTTGTAACCATCATATCTTGAGCCAATATTACATCAACCTTTAAAACCATTCCCTAGGATATATTGTTCCTACAATGGACATGATCCAATCATCAAATCATCATCCATCTTGGCAAGATATACAATGGCTATTTGTTGGGTCAGTTGGTCTTTTGGTTATTGATTTTTATCTTTTTTCCTATTCGAAGATCACATCAAAACTACCTTGATCTCACTATATCATGGTATGTGGCGAAAACATCTAGAATGGGGCATAGTCTTGCTTTTGTACGATGTGCTTGTGGGTTGGTCTCATTGCTCCAAGCTAGTATTCATATCTTGTGGATCGTAGGGTCGGTTCTAGCATATTGATCTCCTTTTGCATCTAAGGTCCTTCATACCTTTTATGTACTAAGGGCTTATGCTGAGTCCCCTTCCCTCATCTAGACAAGGTTGTACTATCTTGGGCATGCATGGGATCACCCTCTTGTTTGCGTGTCTAGTCCATGCAAGTGTTGGATAAACATTCACCCTGGTCTTCTATACCTTGGTGAAAATATCCACTTTGCTATATCAAACCTAGGATTGTTCTAAATCATTTTCAACACAATAATCATCAGTCAACTCTCCCATAAATCATCAATCTTTCATCTCACCCCTTATCCTCCAACCACTTCAACCAATCCGTTCCATCCATTTCGAGAGCACACCCGTGTTCTTGCAATCCACCTATCCTCTCGAGGGGGCATCACTCTTACTAATCATTCCTAAACATTATCCTATTCTTCTAAGCCAAAACTTTTTTCTATCCAATCCAACTCTATATTTTAACTTCTTGGAAATAATGTTACTTAGCTACAACACCATTTCAAAGAGGGGCAAATGTAGATACTTGAAATTGACTTGCTCCACAAACCAATTTCCCGTATCTCTACACCACCAATTATCCCTCCTATTAATTAAATAAATTTATTTTATTTAAATTAATTTATCTCTAGTCATTCAATCCATCCTTTGTGATCAATTAATTCATCTAATTTATCACTAAACCTTACGACACTATATCCTCATTGATTAAATAAATATTCCCAATATTTATTTAGTTAATTTCCCCATCTCCCTAATCCTAATTAATTAGATAAATCAAGCTTATCTAATTAATCTACCCTACTAATCATCCTAAACCTAGCCTACCTATCCCCTAGACCTAAATTAATTAAGCTTAACACTTAATTAAACCTTACTTAACTCATTCTCCTACACACTTTGAACAAAAATCAATCTTTTATTCAAAGGGTCACATCTCCCTCTTACACATGTAAGTGTACATATGTCCTCACCCCTTACACATGTCATAGCTCATTAATTGGAACTCTTCCCAAAATAAATTTTTAATTCATTTTTAATCCTCCTCTCTTCCCAATGTGAATTTTTAATTCACAAATAATGAGATCCATCCAATCTCATTGACCAAACCTCAACCCTTGATCTCTCTCATCCACTCCTCTTGTGACACTTGTCACAAGGCTATGACTCCAATCCAAACCCTAACTCTCAAGCATTTTTAGCCCTTGATCTAAACTTTGAATCCTCACCCTCCATCCTTTTATAAAAAATCTATAAATAAGACCCTCCTCTAAGCCATTTTAATCACTTCTTGCATCCTTACCATGCCAAAATATCCTCATCCTAACACCTTAATGCCAAAATCATTTTAGCCTATCTATCCTCATCTCTATCTCTTTCCAAAATTAAAATCTCTTCATTCACATTGTGTTGAAAGCAAGAGCAATCCACATTCCAACTATCATCTATTTGGGTAAAGCTAGGAGCTCTTTGCGTGCAAGCTCCTCAACCTTATCAAGGAGAGGGATCACATTTGAAGGTAAAACTTGTGTTTTCATACATTTAGTTTGTGTTTCTAGGTTCATTTGTTTTCCTTGTCTTCAAGTATGATGTCACGCTTGATGAAAGAACTTGAGGAGAGTACCATAATAGACCTTGTCAATACCTCTACCTATTCAAACAACTCCTCCCTTCTAACTATTACTAGATTTGAATCAGATCAACCTGATGACCCACTACCCTTAGTGCACCTTGAACTCATAGACTGGGATTTGCAAGACACCACCCCTGAGCTAGATACTTTCCAAAATGATGATGCTATCATCGATTACCTAGAGCTTAGGCACCATCTACCTGCAAGGGATCACAAAACTGGCTACACCATAGAACTCAATGACAAGGATTATTTCAGAGAGAGTACCAAGCCTTTCAGTCGTAAACATATGAAAAGAAAAGGTAGATCTAATGGTGAAAACTGCTCTACGGCAGTGTTAGATCATGAAAATAGTAAAAAAATAAAAGATGTATCCGATGGTGAAAACCTCTCTGAGGGGCCAAAGGATGAAAGGCTTGACACCCTTCCCAGTCTGACACATTAGGAAAGGTCCTCAATTTTGATTGAACTAGCAGAACCTGTCAGTATTGGAACAGAAGACAACCCACGGATAATCCATATGGCACAATCGTTATCCGCACAAGAAAAGCCAGCATTCACCGAATTCTTCAAGCAAAAACATATTAACTTTGCTTGGTCATATGCCGATATGCCAGGACTGGATCCTGATCTTATCATGCATCATCTTTCACTAGCTCCAAGAGTTAAGCCAGTTAAATAGAAATTGAGAAAAATGCACCCACATATAGCATTAATGGTGAAGGAAGAATTGAAGAAGTTGCTAGATGTTGGTTTCATCAGACCAATAGATTATCCAGAGCAGATTTCAAATATAGTTCCTGTTTCCAAACCATATGGAAGAGTTAGACTATGTAATGACTTCAAAGATCTGAACAAGGCTTGTCCAAAGGATGACTTTCCTCTGCCAAACATAGACATCATTATAGATCTAACGACAAGGCACACCATGTTGTCATTAATGGATGGGTTCTCCAGCTATAACCAAACCAAAATAGCATTGGAGGATCAACACAAAATGACGTTCACATGTCTGTGGGGTACCTATAATTGGTGCGTCATGTCATTCGGACTAAGGAATGCGGGGGCAACATATCAGCGCGCAATGATTACGATCTTTTATGACATGATGCACACCATCATGGAAGATTATGTAGATGACATCCTAGCCAAGTCAATCACCAGAGAAGGCCATCTGTAGGTCTTAGACAAGATCTTCATGAGACTACAGCAATTTAATGTACGGTTAAATCCAAAAAAGTGTGTGTTTGGAGTCACATCCGGTAAACTCCTTGGATATATCATATCAGCTAATGGAATAGAGGTGGACCTGGCCAAGGTAAAAGCAATCATGGAAATGCCGCCACCTAAGAATCTGAGTCAATTGCGATCTCTACAAGGAAAGCTGTAGTCCATCAAAAGGTTTATCTCTTAGCTGGCAGACAAGTGCCATCCATTCACACATCTTTTACACAAAAACATTCCATTTTAATGGGATGAAATGTGTGAGCAGTTTTTCAGCATCTGAAGGAATATCTAATGAACCCACCAGTCTTGATGTCGCCAATTTAGGGCAAGCCACTACTACTCTACATTTCAGCCACACCAACAGCTCTTTGAGCTCTTCTAGCACACCAAAACCACAAAGGAAAGTAACAAGCAATCTACTACATCAGTAGGATGCTAGTAGGTTATGAGCTGTAGTATACACCAATTGAAAGAGTGTGCCTTGCAATTGTCTTTGCTTCAGAGAAATGGAGACACTACATGCTCTCACACTCAGTCAAGCTAGTGGAGAAGATTGATCCGTTAAAATACTTACTCAACAAAGCTACCCTAACAGGTAGAATATCTAAATGGGTCATGATACTTAGTGCATTTGATATTGAGTATGTAGATAGAAGAGTAATAAAGAGGTAGGTCATTGCAGATCAGTTGGTGGATGCACCTTTGACAGATGACAACCCATTAAAATTTGAATTTCCAGATGAGTCTATCTTCAACATCACAACTACAACCTGGAAATTCTACTTTGATGGGTTATATACTCAACATGGATCTAGAGAAGGAATCTTGCTGGTAACACCATAGGGAGATACAATCCCTAAGTCATACAGACTTATGTTTCCATGTACCAACAATGTCGCCGAGTATGAAGCACTGGTTATTGGCATAAAGATGGCAATAGTTTGGAAGGTTAAGGAACTTCATGTGTACGAGGACTCACAACTCGTCATTAATCAAGTAAATGATGATTATCAAACTAAGGGTGAGAAGATGATACCATACAAGCGTATGGTGGATGATTTCAAAGAGTATTTTGTTGTGATATCCTTTGAGCAGATACCAAGATTGGAAAACAAAGAAGCAGATGCAATAACTACTATTGCATCCTTCCTTAACATGCCTGAAAATCATTCTCGTTATGAGTTCATGGTGGAGCTAGTTTCCCATCCATCTTATGAAATCCTAGAAACCAACACCATTTACCACATTGTAGGGTTCGATTCCCCCTTATATAACAAAGTTTACACCTATCTGAAAGAGAATATCCTACCACTTGACCTATCAAACAACCAGAAATGAACATTCATACGCCAAGCATCCCAATATACCATCATCGCAGACACCCTGTCTCGACGAGGTTTAGATGGTACTCTCCTTAGGTGTTTGGATAGTGAGGAATATCAGACCGCTCTGAGTGAAGTACATGAAGGAATATGCGGGACACACTTTAGTGGTCCTACCTTGGTGAAGAAACTCATGCGTCTTGGATACTATTGGCCAATTATGGAAAAAGACTCCTATCATTTTGTGAAGTGGTGCAAGAAATGCCAAATTCACGATAATCTGATACATGCACCTGCTTAAGAGTTGCAACCCTTAATGACACCCTGGCCCTTCTGCCAATGGGGACTTGATCTAGTAGGCAAGATTCACCCTTCATCCTCCAATAGCCACAAATTCATTATCACTACCATTGAGTATTTCACTAAGTAAATTGAGGCTGTTCCATTAACCAACGCCACAAGAAAAAAAATCTCTTCTTTCATCCTTAACTACATCATATGCAGATATGGTATTCCATTATCCATTGTCATGGATAATGGGTGACCTTTCAAGAATCAGGATGTTAAAGAACTCTGTCATAAATTCCACATTCAGCATCACTTGTCCACTCCATACTACCTGCAAGGTAATGGCCAGGCTGAGGCATCAAACAAAACTATCCTGAAGATACTCAAAAAGACTGTTGATGACGCTAGCTGTGATTGGCATATGTAATTGAACCTCGCTCTGTGGGCCTACAGAACCAGTATATGCACTCCCACAGGTGCAACACCATACACCCTTGTCTATGGCTCTAAAGCCATCTTGCCTATAGAAGTTGAGTTACCTTCCCTTAGGGTGTCATTAAAGGGTCTCATAAATGATGAGGAATATAGAGTATCAAGACTCCAGGAGCTAGAACTATTAGAAGAACGATGACAACATGCCTTCAACCATCTTAAGGCATACCAACAGAGAATGTCAAGAAGCTATAATCACAGTGTCAAACCACGAGTCTTCCAGGTGGGTGATTTAGTTCTAAGAGAAAATCCAAGAAATCAATAGGACAGAGAGAGGAAAGGTAAGTTCAAATCCAACTGGCTAGGTCCCTATGTCATCATTGCTACCTACAGATCAGGTGCTTATCAATTGGCCACATCAGAAGGTGAACTATTCGATGATCCCATCAACAACATGCATCTTCACAAGTTCTACACCTAAAACCCCAATGCAAGGGAGTCAAAAATAAAAATAAAATAAAATAAATAAATAAATATAGAAAAAACAACAAAAAAAATCATCCTCTGGTAAAAACTTGGTAAATAGGTGCCTTGGATAGATACCATGATGAAAACCTGGCAAACAGGCATCATGTGTATTTTAACTATCGTGCAAATAAAAGCAAGTGGTGAAAACCTGGAAACAGGCGCCATTTGTGATAAATTGCTTCCTCCATCTTTTAAGACTTTAGTCCTCTTCCATCTCTTCTAACCGCAAACACCCAATCACATCGGGATACCTACCATGGCTTGTTGTTTGCTTGTCCTTATTGCCTTATCCCATCAGGCTGTCAATCCGAACTAGTGTCCATCTTGTCATCCATCCTCAGCCAATCCATTGAACCATTGTCGAACTACGTCACCTTTGAGCTATCACGTAGGCAAGGCCATCATTGATGAGCCCTCGAGTCTTCCCTTCCATTCCATCCATGGTCAACCATCCTTTTGTCTATCCAATTCCATGTCACTTTCCCATCACCTAGGTCTTACGCCCACATAGTCCACACCCCGAACTACATTGCCTCTGCGTCATCACGTAGGCAAGGCCATCATCGATGAGCCCCCAAGACACTAGGTCAATCCCTTAGGGCCCATTTCTTCATGTCTATTGTTAGTTCATCCATAATAACTCGATCCTTTACTTGACTGGGGGGAAATCCTTGACCTAGTTAGTGAATTGGATTTTTGAATGCTACAACTCAGATGATAACAAACTGGATCATGGTTTTATCACTAGACAACAAGCAGCACAACAAAGTAAGCATTTTAAACATCATCTTGACAAAGAGACATCAAGTTAACCAACCTGCCTAGACTATCAAACATGACTCTATTAGTTATTGCAAGAAAATATATCTATGGCAAGAAGGTTTTATGATTTTTTAAAGACTTATATCTTGATTTTTGTTAGTATGTCCTTTTATGCTACTGAAGGATGTCAAAAACTAGAGGAGCTATGATGGGGGCATAATTATTTTATTTGTTTGTTGTTTGGGGATTTATCTTTAGTAATGTGAAACCTTGTCTAAAGATATGATCAACATAATGATCATCGAGGACATCAAAGGTCTAAACATGAAACAGGTGTAACCCTTGTCTGTTGATACACAAACAATACTCAGGTCATCTTGGTTCAATTATACTTAGATGCTTGTATTAACTTGCTAAATCAAAATCCATGTAAGTAATACTCATGTCATCATGGTTTAATTATACCTAGATGCTTGTATTTTCTTACAACATTTTAAATGCTCAATGATGAAACAAAGTACTTCAAAAACTTGTATATGAAGATGACACAATCCACATCCATACATATCAAATTGCATTTCATTATAAGCATTTCATCCTTGGCCAAATCCAAGTGTTTCAAGATCTCAAGTTATCCATTTATCTAACTTGCTTCTAAAGTTACCCATTTATTGCAGTTGTTACGTCCATTTCTTCTACGATGTTCTTTTAATTTATGATTGAGTATACTTGGCACAACAAAAACAAATCATATTACATTTTGTATGTCATAAATATGTGTGTCATCATATAGTATCATCACAATAAGTGCATTAATGATGTCAGCATTTAAATCATGTTTGTGTTACATATAATGTTGTCTTTTAGATGCAGGAGTTACCATAACATGTCATAAATCAAAAAAATCTCACAAAAAAACATAGATATCATAGTGTTTGCATATCATATCATCATCCATACATAAAGCAATTAGCACATCATATGTTGCATTTAAAATATCACCACAATTTTCATTAGGTCATCATAATCCATCAACATATAGGATCATAAGCATGCATAGAGGTCATCATGTCCATCATATAGCTCCTAGAAAACATCATGTCACATAGATATCAAGTGCATCATAGAGTCAAGAACATGTTAGAAGCATCGCATATAACCATAAATCATAATAAACCATCATATAAAAATATCCATCCATAAATGCATATATAGGTAGTCCATCGAACACTAGCTCATATATCATCATCATCAAAAAGAATAATAATGTCCAAGTGTACAATGATATCAGAAATACAAGTACATATCAAAATTTCCACAATGTGGTGTATACAAAATACTACTGCCAAAATGATGCATGTCTCAGAAAGCATCTAGGAGGCACTGCCTCCTGAGGGCGCTGACTGTTGTAGCTGACCATCCCCACTACCACCTGATGTCCCTACACCTGATGTTCCCCTGTGTGGCCCCACCACCCCTCCACTCTCTGTAAAAGTCCTCCATGACCTACTGCGGTAGCTAGGGCAAAAACTGCCTGCTCGTCGCTCTAGGGGCATTGCCTGCTCATACAACCCTCACCAGTAGAATATCTCTTGGCCAACCCTCACCATCTCTGCCACTATCTACCCTATGGGACCCTGTGCCACAGTCTACTTCACCTGCTCTAGTAGCCCCTCAGCCCTAGTGTACCACTGGATCACAGTATCTCTCTCTAATCTGGCTATTTGTAACTCACCCTGAAGCTAGGTGATCTGTCCCTGCATCGACCCTAATTGAGCCTGCTACTGTGCTAGCTGGGTCTGCTGCTAAGCCACCTGGGCTCATAAGGCTGCCAACTCCCTGTCACCCTATCCCTGTCCCTGTCCCTGTGGCTGTACAGGAGGCGAAATCTGACCCAACTATACCTGCTGAGCGGGATCTTTGTCAATCCGCTGGCATACCCTCTTGCCACTCCCATTATCTCCATCACTCCCATCATCCCCACCCCCACCTCCACCTCCACCCCCTCCACCATCATCACCCCCACCTCTACCACCCCGGCCACGTCGTCGCCTCCGTCATCGCTGCGGACCCTCATCATTCTCCTCCCAATCATCTAGTCTCAGGGCTCTCTCTCCAAGTCCTGAGTAGTGAGGGAATGGGTGTGCTGCAAACCAATTTACATAATCTCGTGTCATGCCTGCGTCTGCAACTGACCGCCTCATCGACCATGGCTAGTATGGTAATTGTAAAACATCTACCCGAGCCTGCTCAAATGAAGCACTAGGACCCCATCGAGGACACTCCTTGTGCATCCTAGCAAAGATGGCATTCCCTTGGGGCATCCCCTAGATCCTGCCAAACTGCCAGTACACACGAGAAACAATGTGCCTCTCAAGAATATAGGGAGTCCTCCCTATCAACCACTTGGTCTAAAAGCAAAAAGGTAACTCTGATGCATCATCATCCCATACCTCACAATCTAGGTAGGGTCGCCAAACAACTAAATCCACATTATCGAACATGTGCTGCCAGTACTCTAGCTTCCCCAGCCTGGGCTGGGAAAGACTCTCCTGGAACATATAGGAGTAAGGCCAATCTCTGCCCCGGGGGGCCATACCAATAGGTCAAGTGATAGCAATGTGACACCAAGCCCAGGTTTGTAACAATGAAACTTCGCATGACAAACTGGCAGCTCCATTGTAAACAAACTGATGCAAGTCATGATAGAGGTGTGCTAGCAGACACGAACCCCAGGCAAATCGAGTCCCCTCTGTGACAATCTGCTCCAAAGTCCTCCCCCATCCAACTGCAAACTCATGTGACCTCCTATCAGGGCGCACTATCCCTCCAATCAACCCGGTGACAACCGACGGAAGAGGCTTGTAATAGGAAACCATGTCTGCCCAACTGATCTCTGTGCCTTCGATGGTGTCATCATCAAAGACCTGATGACACTCATCCAGTCCTGCTCCAGTCTGAGACTCATACTCTACAAGCTCCCCATCTATTAGAATCTGAAAAATCCGATGGACATCCTCCAGTGTCACTGTAATCTCCCTAGTAGGAAGATGGAAGGTCCCATCCTCGCTGTGAAATAGCTTAGAAAGTGCAATCAACATACCAAGATTAGCCCAAATCACAGACATAAAGCAACCGTAGGATAACCCTGCCGATCCTAGAACCAGACGGTCAATCTTTGTGAAGTATGGTCTCAAAAGCTATGTCATCAGAAATCACTCTTGTGACATGAGTACGTCATTAAGCTCCTCCTACAATCAGCCAAACACGCATTAATAAAAGAAAATTAGCTAAAACTGCAAATCTATCTATCAAACATCAAGTACTTAGCAATTTTATCAGGATATCTATCCTATCATCTCTCCTGAGATTCTATCAATCTCATAGATGAATTATCAGTTGTTGAACATTGATTTCGATGCCGACTTTATCAAATTGCTAAGTATTTTGGCCTTTTTAAAAATAGATGCGCAGTTTTACTAGTTATTTGCGCAATTTCAAGGTGGATGTGCAGAATCCCCTTGCATTTGCGCAGTAGCATTCAAATGCACCAATCCCAGAGACATTTGCGTAGCCTCACAGCACATGCGCAACTTTAAACCAAATGTGCAGATTTATATCATTAGAGCAGAAAGCCCTTGTGTTTGTGTAGATTTGTCTTTTATTTGTGAAAATCTTGTATATGCGCAGATTCATCCAGTATTTGTATAGAATCAGAGCATTTACGCTGAAACGTAGGGCAAATGCATAGATTCATTCTTGCTGCGCATTCACAACACCTAAGTTTGACCTAGCTTTTTTACCAGAATAAATGCACCTAAGCTAAAATTGAAAGCGTACTTACCAGTGGGCCGTACTATGCTGGACGGTTGAACTGTCAGATCCTCTCAAAGTGATGTAACTTAACGGGAACCTATTGTATTGTCACTATCTCTCTTTAGCACCTGAGCTCTGATCTCCTATAAGCTCTCCATAAAAGATAAGTGTGCAAATGACATGGAATGTGACCCCACACTCCTATTTATAGTGTATTGAACCCTATTTGGAGGTGTTTAACCTTGTGCATGCTGGGGTATGGTTTTCATCCCATTTTTCTTCCGCGTCAACAAATTTCTTCACCCTAACCTTGTTGGGAATTAAGGTGTCTCAACCTTGGTAATTCCTTGCATTATTTATGATTGTATTTATTTATTCATTGCCTATGTTTTAAATTAATTATAAATTCCATATTGTCATTTTGTGGGATGTGGCACTGTGATGTGTCATCCTACATGGAAGATGACAACTTGTAATTTTGTCCTCACATGAGGAGATAGGCGTCCCACTTTGTGGTAGGAGTATTTTGCCATGTGTCAGCATCTTGGATGTTGTGTAAGGGAATGTTTGACCGAAATGGTTATGACGGATTCCTATGACGAAGTTATGACATGTAAGAGTCAGAAATAGAAGCTTGTAAGATAGGTGAAGACATGTGTCATGAAGCATCTTTGAAAAGGGTATCTTTGTGCGCGTCAAGGTGGACTATGACATGTTGTAAGAGAATATGCCATTTATAGCATGTGTATGATAGATTCTCTTACAGCTGTAAGTTGTAACTACTATGACAGATTCTATGACGGTCGTAAGAGTCGTAAGAGCATTTGTCATAGCCCATTTTGGAAATAGGTGACCTCTTTGGGATGGGAGCTGTGGACAAGTGTTAGACACATTCTACAATGTTGACCAAGTGTTCATAGGCATGGTTTTTGGGCCATGAGGCCAAGTTGGATGCCCATTCCAAGATAGGATCAATTTTGTCTTGCATATTCTATATAAACAGGTGCTTGGAGGAGGAGAAGTAGTATGTGATTGACAGGTACTGTTATGCTGCTAGACTGACTCTAGACACGAGTGTCGAAGACTATTGAAGCTTGCATTGCAAGTGTATTGTAAACCATATTCAGTTTTAATAATACATTGTGCAGGTTTCTGAGTGTGGGGTTTTTCACCCGATAAGGGTTTTCCCAACATTATATCTTTGTATCTCTTCTTCTGTCTTCTTTCTGGTTCTATGTGTATTGCTGCAATACCTTTGTTAGATGTTTAATGTTACTGTAATTGTAAGGATTAAATTGAATTTGCATAGCCCTCTCCTCATTAGATTAGTGTAGGAAGCGATTTCTGCACACCTAGCTTCCTTTCAGTTAGTATCAGAGCCTGGCCAGTTTTGGTCTTAACTGTTGGGTAGGGGTTTTTGAGATGATCTTAAGTTGAGTGGGACTCTATGCAGAGTATTCTAAATCTTATTACAGCAAGGAGATGGCAAGCACATCCAGAAGGATAGAGGTGGAGAAATTCAATGGCACTAATTTTGAGCTGTGAAAGCTCAAGATGGAAGACATGCTTGTTGATTGAGACCTCTGGGAAACTATCAGTGGAACTAAACCAGCTGCAATGTCACAAGATGATTAGGATCTCAAGGATCGGAAGGCTAAGGGTCTCATAAGACTTAGTCTTGCCGATTATGTCCTATTTAAATGTCCATGAGGAGACTACTGCAAACTTGCTTTGGAAGAAGTTGGGAGATGTGTATCAAGCCAAATCCCTGGTTTACAAACTTTTTCCAAGAAAGAAGTTGTATTCCCTTCGAATGGAGGATGAAGGATCTATTGCAAAACATATGAATGCTTTCAACATGCTGGTTGCACAATTGACATCTGTTGGTGTGAAGATGGAGGAGGAGGATCGTTGTATGACCTTGCTTTGTTCTCTGTCAGACTCGTGGGATCACCTTGTCATATCTATTGGAAGAACCACATCCACATTCAAAATGGATGAAGTGGTTTCTTTGTTGTTGTCTGAAGAGATGTCAAGAAAGTCTTCCGAGGCAGCCAAAGAGGCTCTTGTAGTTCGTGGAAGACCCAAGGAGAAAGGGAAGAAGAAGGACAAGAAAGCTGAGAAGGGCAGATCCAAATCTCTTGGAAAGTCCAAGGCTATCTGTTGGAACCGTGGTAAATCTAGGCATTTCTGAAAGGAATGCAAAGAGGAAAAGAAAAAGGAGAAGAAGAACCCAGATTCAGATTCTAACAAGTCACAAGATGATGGTGATGCTTTCACCGCAACCCTGGCAACCCATGCATCTGATGATGTGTGGTTGATTGATTCTGGTGCATCATTCCACATGACCTCGCATCGAGATTGGTTTACTAAGTATGAGGAGTTTGATGGTGGAAAGGTGTACCTGGGTGACGACTCTCATCTAAAGATTGTTGGTCACGAAAGAGTCTCTATCTGATTCCCTGATGGACGAGTGAAGGGGATCTCTGGGGTTATGCATATCCTAGGCTTAGCATGGAACCTACTTTCTGTAAGTATGTTGAATGATGCAGGTGTGCATGTTGTCTTTTCGAAAGAAGGATGCAAGATGACTAGAGGTGCTATGGTGCTTGCTAAGGGTACTAGGAGAGGTACTCCGTTTCAGCTGGAGGCATCCATTTCACAATGCAATAGTTCTTCTGACTCAAGGAAGAGGGCAACAGTCACTTCATCCCCACCATCTGAACGAGCAGTGAAGAAATCTGTTGTTTCTAGTCTTGATGGTTGTAATTATGCCTTGGAAGTTAAACTTCCTGCCGAAAAGACAATGTTATGGCATCAGAGATTTGGCCACATTGGTGAGAAGGGTTTGCATACCCTGAAAAATAAAAACCTCATTGAGGGGTTAGATGATTGTAATCTTGAGTTTGACTTTTGCGAACATTGCATATATGACAAACAAAACCATGTTCAGTTTTATTTGAGTTCTCATAAGTCTTATGGTGTGTTGGACCTTGTTCATTTTGACGTATTTGGTCTTGTTAATGTTCCTTCATTATCAAAATCTGTATATTTTGTATCTTTCATAGATGACTATAGTAGAAGGACATGGATTTATTTTCTCAGAAGCAAATCTGAAGTGTTTGAGAGCTAACAATGATGGTGAGTTTTGTTCTGTAGAATTCAATAAATATTACAAGGAACTTGGGATTGAAATACATAAGACAACTCCATACACCTTGCAGCAAAATGGAGTTGCAGAGAGGATGAACAAGACACTGATGGAGAAGGCTAGGAGTATGCTCAGTGGAGCTGGCCTAGAACAAAAGTTTTGGGCTGAAGTTGTTGCCACTGCTTGCTATATTGTAAATAGATCTCCTACATCATCTCTTGTTGGAAAGACACCCATAGAGGTGTGGTCTTGTAGAAAGCCTCGAATAAGGCATCTTAGTGTTTTTGGTTGTGAGACATATGCACATGTGCCTAGGGAGAAGTAGTCAAAATTGGAGAACAAGGCTATTAAGTGTATCTTCATTGGCTATGGTGTCGGTGTGAAAGGATACAAGCTTTGGGAC
Organism: Cunninghamia lanceolata; assembly: GCA_027924645.1. NCBI lineage: Eukaryota > Viridiplantae > Streptophyta > Pinopsida > Cupressales > Cupressaceae > Cunninghamia > Cunninghamia lanceolata. The sequence goes on along the minus strand of BSBN01000511.1, from coordinate 19,346,024 downwards.
CCTGTGGCTGAAAAAGTGTTGTATAGCAGAAGTGTCATCTTTAGAGAGCTTACACCTTCTTCCACTATTTTACAGCCAAAAGGAAAAGAAAAGAAAGAGGATGTTGTTCAATTTCCCGCTACCCCTGGGAAGACTAAATAAAAAGATAATGTTGGACCTAATGATGAGGAGAGATCTTGCAGCTTTGAAAGCTCAGATGAAGAAGCTAAACCTCAACCTCAGCTCTTGAGGAGGTCTACACAGATAAGAAAGCAACCTGAAAGGTTTGGTTTTACATTGCTTGATTCTAGTTGTGCTTTTGCTTTGCTTACTAATAGTAATGAACCTAGAACTGTATCAGAGGCTATGGACATGAAAGATGCAGGTTCCTGGAAGGAGGCGATGGAGGATGAAACAGCTTCTTTGGAAAAGAATCAAACTTGGTACTTGGTGCCTTTGCCTCCTGGACGAAAACCCGTTGGATGCAAATGGGTGTTCAAGAAGAAATTTGGTGCAGATGGCAGTGTTGAGAAGTATACGGCCAGATTGGTTGCGAAGGGGTATTCACAAGTGGAGGGTATAAATTATGGTGAGATCTTCTCTCTCGTTGCAAAGCTGACATCCATTCAATTCCTGTTATCTCTTACAACAACTTATGACTTAGAGGTAGAATAGATGGATGTGAAGACAACTTTCCTTCATGGTGATTTGGAGGAAGAAATCTACATGTCATAGCCAGAGCATTACATGGTGAAAGGTAAAGAAAATTTGGTTTGCAAATTAAAGAAGTCTTTGTATGGTTTGAAGCAGTCTCCTAGGAGGTGGTACTTGAAGTTTGATGCCTCTGTGTTGTCTATTGGATTTGTGAGATCAAAATCGGATCACTGTGTGTATTATAAGTTTGATGGTGATCGTATTCTCATTGTTGCATTATATGTTGATGATATGTTGCTCATTGGGAAGGGTAAGAATATGATTTCTGATTTTAAATCTCAGTTGTCAACATAGTTTGAAATGAAAGATTTAGGGGCAGCCAGGTACATTCTAGGAATGGAAATTAGAAGAGATAAAACTAACAGAAAACTTTGGTTAAGCTAGAGTAAGTATGTGAAGACCGTGTTGGATAGGTTTAGCATGGTAGATTGTAGACCATTGTGTGTTCTTGTTTCTTTGGGGACAAAGTTGTCTATTAAGGATTGTCTAAAATCTCCTAGTGAGGTGGAGGACATGAGCAGAGTACCTTATGCTAGTGTTGTTTGTAGTTTGATGTATGCTATGGTCTACACAAGACCAGACATTGCCCAAGCAGTGGGAGTCCTTAGTTGATTTATGGCTAATCCTGGACGGGTACATTGGGATGCAGTTAAGCGAGTGTTCAGATATTTGAGGGGTACTTCCGAGTATTCCATATGCTATGATGGTAATGTTACAGAACCTCCGCATTCTGTTGATATTCGTGGATTTGTGGATTCTGATTGGGCAGGTGACATTGACAGCAGGAGATCCACCAGTGCTTATGTGTTTACACTATTTGGTGGTCCTATTAGTTGGATAAGTAAGCGATAACCTATGGTAGCTTTGTCAATGATTTTAGATGATTATATGGCAACAACTCATGCTTGTAAGGAAGCCATTTGGCTTAAGAGATTGTGTTCAGATATTGATGTTGATGCAAGTCAGATTACGATCAGTTGTGACAATCAGAGTGCGATTTGCCTTGCGAAGAATCTAACTTTCCATTCCAGAACAAAGCATATTGATGTTCAGTTTCACTTCATGCAAGACATGGTTGAGGATGGGAAGGTAAATTTGGAGAAGGTAGATGCTTTGAAGAATGTTGCAGATGCATTGATGAAGCCAGTGGGCACAGAGAAGTTTAGATGGTGTTCAGAGTCTATGGGCCTCTCGGCCTATAGCAGTTAAATCCTGTTATTCTATTGGCTCTTACAAGGTGTTCGACAAGTGGGAGAATGTTAGGAATTAAGGTATCTCAACCTTGGTAATTACTTGCATTATTTATGACTGTATTTATTTATTCATTGCCTATGTTGTAAATTAATTGTAAATTCCATATTGTCATTTTGTGGGATGCGGCACGGTGATGTGTCATCCTACATGGAAGATGACAACTTGTAATTTTGTCCTCACATGAGGAGATAGGCGTCCCACTTTATGGTAGGAGTATTTTGCCATGTGTCGGCATCTTGGATGTTGTGTAAGGGAATGTTTGACCGAAACGGTTATGACGGATTCCTATGACGAAGTTATGACATGTAAGAGTCAGAAATAGAAGCTTGTAAGAGAGGTGAAGACATGTGTCGTGAAGCATCTTTGAAAAAAGCATCTTTGGGCATCCCAAGGTGGACTATGACATGTTGTAAGAGAATATGCTATTTATAGCTTGTGTATGACAGATTCTCTTACAGCTGTAAGTTGTAACTGCTATGACAGATTCTATGACGGTCGTAAGAGCATCTGTCATAGCCCATTTTGAAAATAGGCGACCTCTTTGGGATGGGAGCTATGGACAAGTGTCAGACACATTCTACAATGTTGACCAAGTGTCCATAGGTGTGGGTTTTGGACCATGAGGCCAAGTTGGATGCCCATTCCAAGATAGGACCAATTTTGCCTTGTATATTCTATATAAACAGGTGCTTGGAGGAGAAGTAGTATGTGATTGACAAGTACTGTTATGCTACCGGACTGACTCTAGACATGAGTGTCGAAGACTATTGAAGCTTGCATTGCAAGTGTATTGTAAACCATATTCAATTTTGATAATACATTGTGCAGGTTTCTGAGTGTGGGGTTTTTCACCTGATAAGGGTTTTCCCCATGTTATATCTTTGTCTCTCTTCTTCTGTCTTCTTTCTAGTTCTATGTGTATTTCTTCAATATCTCTGTTAGATGTTTAATTTTGTTGTAATTGTAAGGATTAAATTGAATTTACACGGCCCTCTCCTCATTAGATTAGTGTAGGAAGCAATTCCGCACACCTAGCTTCCTTTCAAACATGTCATTTCTTGTTCATCATGAGATTGTCTATCATCCTATTGTCGCATTCTTTCCATTGAATCTCCCAAGGGGGCATCCTATCATCATAAACCTATACCAGGGGCAAACTGGGGCATGTATCAATCCCAGAAAATTTTTATTCTTTGAAACAACATGATAAAACACATTGCATCAAAGAGGGGCAAAATGTATACACCTAAAAATAGCTATGTCAAATTAAATAAATATTTTAATATTTATTTTATTCTCATTTCTCCATCAATTAAATAAATATCCTAATTTATTTAAATGATTCGCATTCCTCCAATAAATAAATAAAATCAATTTATTTAATTAAATTACCTAATTCTTCTATAGTCTCATATAATTAAATAATCCTAAATTCCTCTATTCCAAAGTCCTAAATTTCATAAATCCACATCACCTTTCCACATCATTCTTCCACCTCATCTTCCACCTCACCATGTTGCACACATAATTAAATATTTTAATATTTAATTAGCTAATTTCCCTCACCCACATGTCCCATTTATCCTCCAGTTAAATTAGTTAACCCATCAATCAAATCAATTAACTAATTAGTTAATTGAGTTCACTGGTCAATCAATTCAGTCAACTCTCCAATCAACCCAGTTAACTGATCAATCATCTTAGTTAACTCTTCAATATATTCTGTTAACTCCCATAACTCATGAAGGAGCTTGGACACTTGTCCTCTTCTGATTCGCACACAGTCTCTCAAGCTTTCTCAACCGTACACCTCACACGTAATTCCTCCAGTCATGGATCTATTGACACTTGGATTTGGCCTCTCCTCAGCCTATATAAATAAGGTCTTCACACCCATTTTGCATCCACTCAAGATTTTGTAATCTTATTCTACAAAAATCCTACCAGCGTGCCTTTGGCAAATAATCCTCATTGCATTTGCATTATCCCATTATCATCATAATCACAACCATGTCTCCATTATCAATCATCCATCTCCATTAGAATTGCATTTGTAGTTTAATCTTCATTGCACATTCCAATCACAGCCATTCTCCTATTGTCATCTTCAACAACAAGGAAGTACAACTTCTGAGAGCTAAAATCATACACAAGATCAATACGAGATAGGCAACAATGGAAGCAACGAGGTAAATAAGATCTATGAAGGTAATATCTTTATTTATTGTATTTGCATCAATATCATTGAGTTATTGGATATTTAGTTGTTTAATACTATTGTTCACATTTTCCTCTAATAGTAACAAATAAGTATATACTATTTACTACACTTCCAAGGCAAAAACAAAACCAAAGAATTACCCAAACAATGAATAGTGCTTTTCCAAAAGTAAAATTAAAATCTACATATAAAAGTAAAATAACTCTACAATAAAAGAAAATAATTCTTAAATAAAAATTAAAATTTATGTGACCATATAGTTAAAAAATAACTCTCTAATGAACGTATTTAAGATATCTATTCTAATTTTTTTAAACAATATTACTTAGTCAAGAGGCCTTTTGTACATAAAAACCAAAACACAACTAACATATATTAAAAAAATTAAAACTATTAAAAAGTAACATATAAATATATAATATGTACTACAATTTTTAAAGTAAAAAGAAAACAAAAGAGTCATTGAGTAATGCAAATCCACAACTTAAGTTTCCTTTGACGGATAATAGGTAGTCAACTTAATTTTAAAACAAAAGTACATGTAAAGAGTAAAGGCTCCTACAATTTAAGAACAATCCAAGTAAAAACACAAAAGGTCCTCTAGATTAACAATGTTGAACAAACAAAGTTACATGGCATTTGAATCGCCCACCAGTTCTAATTTATGTACTAGCAAATAAGAATGCACCATGTGGATTGCAAATTCCCACCAAAGTTTAAAATTAGGTTTTTGACTGCTCAAAACTTTGTGACTGTGTTCTTTGCATTTGACTTCAACATTCACCCAAGAAGACATGGGGAATATATAAAACCTCAAAACAAATATACAGGAGACTGATTTTCCATAGAAATAATTTATTTTTAAATATCATGTTATTTTATTTAATTTATTTTAACATAAACTAAAACTTAATATTATTATAGATTTATATTATTGTTATAGATTTATACATTTTCTACATTAATTTTATCCTTTTATATTATATTTCCCAATCCCTTGTCAAGGGAATATCACTTCCCAACTCTTCCTAGTAGTTGGTTAATGGTCATTTTGTTGATGATTCTTTCCTTGCTCTCATTCAAGAGTAAAATAATGTCAAAAGGATCTTCATTGCATGGATATTTTTTTACCAAGCTTCTGGTTCAAGTATTCAATGGCAAAAGACTCAATGTTATAGACAATCTTTTCTCACCAAGCCAAACTAGTTAGACATTTTTGGTTGGAAATAGATTGAACATGGGAAAGTTTTCCATTTCTTGGGAATTCCCTTTGCTTTTCAGGCCTCTCCTTTTGAGCTCTGGCAAGCTGTTGTGGGTAGAATTAAACAGAAACTTAGTTACTAGATCTCCAGGCCTCTTTCTTTAGCTGGTAAGTTTCAAATTTATTTTAAAATCTTGGTTTTCACTCATGTTTATTATTCCTCTTACTGGGTTCCCTCCAAGGCTTCCTATTTGAAAATTAAAAAACTACTTAGAGACTTTCTTTAGGCTTCCAGTTATGGGCACGAAGGTTTCCATCATGTTTCTTGGGAATTCTCTTGCCTTCCTCATGATGCAGGTGGTTTAGGTTTGCTTTCAATCTATTGGAAGGGAAATACCTTATGCACCAAATAGATTATTAGAGCCTTAGAAGGTAATGAATCCTATAAAATTCTCATCAAGCATTGTATTAATTTTGGTGCCTTCAAGCAGACCAGCTTGGAGAGGCCTGAGTTTGGCATTCTCCTCACCATGAAGGAACTCATAAAATTCAAGGCATATTTGTCATCAAGAGTATTTGGAAAACTTGGGAAGCTATTAAGCCTTGGCTTCTTTAGGTGGGAAATGATTTCCGTGATGACCTTTCTATCAATCAACAATCATTTGGTAATCTCTAGTTCTCTCTTATCAAGACTGTTCTATAGCTAAAGTGTCAGTCTTGAAATTTTTTAAATGAGGCATTCGAGTGCTACTAGATTTCATTAATAGAGCCACTAAGAATTTCTCTCTTGGATAGAGTTTAAAATAAAATTTAATCTTATTAATCAAGACCAAAATACTTTTTAGTTTGTGATTGATGCCATCCTCCCTAGATTATTCACAATATTGGGGTCAGATCTTTTAAATCTTGGTGGAAGGATTACAAATGGTATCTAGATACACCATTTCAGAATTACAAGCCTCACAAAGGCTATTTGTGGCTCTCTCCCCATCTTCCTATGGTTGATCGATCGAACCATTACTAGTAGCTTCAGTCCTCTCTTGGTACATGGCATCGCTGATTCCAATGTATATGGTCATTTCTTTTGGAGCCTAAGTTGGCTTAATTTGTGTGGTGCATTCTTTATCAAGGCTTTCCTCTTGGTGTTCATTTGGATCATAAGGGAATTCTTAATCCTTGTTGTCCATTCTGTGGACAGTTTGAGAACCTTAAGCATCTTTTCTAGTTTTTTCCTAGAGCTCAAGAAGCTTGGAATTGGATTCATGATTTTGTCAGGCCCTTTTAGCCTTCTACCTTTTCTTGGCACATGGTTTTGTTAGGGATTGACCTTGTCTCCCATGCAAGTATACCCACATTTGGCATGCTTTCAGGGTAGAAATTCTCTACAGTATTTGGAAAGATCGAAATGCAACCTTTTTTGGCTGCTCTATTGATATTGATTTCTCTTTGTATACTAAGTCATGATTTTATCTAATGTGCTTATGCAGATTCAGGTGCAAGCTAGTAAAATTGCACTTGAGGTTGCTCATCTCTAAGAGATTTTAGACCACTGGGAGAATGCTCCCTACACCATTTCTAGAGTTTAACTTGATCCCTCTTCTCCTTCTTGAGGTCATTGGCATGGTTGCAACCAATCTACCAGGAGAGATCAAGGCTCTCAGTCTCATGGCGAGCTCAACCTCTAGTTCCTAGAGATAATGCAACCCATGGTGGATGGACTCATCCTTCCAAGCTACCTTATGCCTCTTCTCATGGGCATGGTGATCTTGTTTGGCTTGACTCTAGCAAGTTTCCTCACCTAGAGTTGGTAATTTTTCTAGTTCGTGCTCAACAACCCTTGGATAATAATCTTGAAGAGAAGGGTGCTCTTACTAGTTGGGAGCCTATTGATGATTCAACCCTCAAGGATGTTTGGAAGCTAGATGATAAAGGTCCTCCTTCTAGCATTACTTTAGCTGCATAGTTATGTTTGGGCTTGGCCCTTCATAATTTTTGTCTTTGTTTTGGACTTTGTCCTATTTAGATTATGTGGGTGTGCCTCTCTGCCACCCTCTTTTGTTGTGAATATTGTAATAGTTCCTTTTTAATTTTTAAAAAGTAATATAGGATTTATTCATAAAAAAAAAAAAAAGTACAAAATATTTTTATTATACTATCTATCAATTTTATTGTGATTACAATGTATACTACTTTAGTCTCATCTAGGGCCTAGAAATTTCAGTCAACTCTACTGTCAAGAAAATATTTTGTGTCCTAAAATTTTGATTGTGTTGTACGGAAAAAATTACTAGACATAGTCATACAACCATCAAATTTAGGGTTTGGTCTCATCTACATTATTTTTTTCTATTACAAAACAAATTATATAATTATAATATCTCAAAGGTAGGTATTTTATTTTATTTGCTTGTTGTATATGAAATAGAAAATTTAAATTAATTTTATTTATACTATGCATCAGGGTATATGGTTGTCATCCCCACTACATACAAAAAATTATCCACCATGCACTAAGGGCCCATGATCAATGCCACACAATCACTAGGTGATCCAATACAAAAACTCCCATCGTAAAGAAAAACCACATCAATTAAACATTTGGGCCCTCCACTCCAAAGACAAACACATGGTTGGCCACAATTGGCCTTCTAGTCCATGCTAGCCTCTATAGAGAATTATGTGCCTACAACAAAGAAAAGTGGCCCCACTTATGACATGATACAAAAGCGATGCCGCACAAAGCAATTGGTCCACACACACAATGCATAGTCCATGGGGAAATTTTATAAGAAAGAAAATTAACTTCCAAGTATCTCTCGAGAGATTAAACAATAGGGCTTGGTGCGGAGGGGATCTGATGGCTAGCGCACAACAACTGATGAAGTTGCATGACCAAATCAAATTGGTCGCCAAGAGGTGGCATTGCACTATGAATTGAGGGATGCCACATCATAAGGTAGATGAATCTTTGAATCAAAAGTGTTAGGGATGTTTTAGGTTAGTTTTACCATTATAAATCAACTCAATACATTGTTTAATTTATTATTTACGTTTAAATAATATAAATTTGTTTGTCTTTTTCCCATGAATAGGAGGGTTGTAGCACAAAGTATTTTCTATGACCTCTACAACTAAATGTCTTATATGTTCATCTCTCACTTCCAATATTGGTAACATTACAAAGAGGATATTTGTTATTACATCTTCCATTATAATTTCCATATGATAGTGAAGCCAATCAATGATTTAGGTGTAGCTATTGCTATTATGGGTACCTTCTTATATTCCCAAGTGTGGTTAAAATCTAATCTAAAATAGCCATTTCTACTTTCTCATTGCATCGTTCTTATTCAGCTTTTTCAATGTTGAAAATGTTGAATATAGAGGCCAAAAAACGTGTAGTTTAGAGGTTGATTAATAATATTAATAGCATATGTGCATTATAACCACCATGATGACCGTAACACCTAAAATTTTTCCAATAGCCAATTGTAATTTCTTGTTGGGATTGGTTGTTGTGCATTGTAGTTAAGTTTGCCCTCCCACTAACTTTTTTAACATTATTTTTTCCAAGTTGAAAGTGAAATAGCTTCCACATAATTTTAGATTGTGTCTCGAGCATTCGCCCTACAATCCATCCTCCTCATCAAATTTTCCACAAGATTCATTCAATCATGTGCACTTGTTTACCTGCTCATAATTGCTAGCTACGACAGTCCTACCATTTACACATGGACTTTCCTCTCAGTAATATAATTTGATGTTTGAGCTTCTTCACAAATGATGTGCAACTAGTTGTATAAGGCATTGCCTACAACAATTAAGAAAATTTGTGCAACTTTAAATAGTGATGAACTAATGACACATTTATTTATTTTTAAGTTTTTTTACTTTAGAACTGTTTAAGAATTGTTTTTATTTATTTACATTCTTCACTTTATTTTTATTTGAAGAGCTATTTTTCTTAAGAGTTATTTTATTTAGTTAAGAGTTATTTCATTTTACTTAATATAACACTTTAAATACTATACCAACTATTTTATAGAATCATCCAGTTTCATTCATTTAAGTAAATTTTGTTGGAATGGTGTAGTGGCACTTTCATGCATTTTAAGTATATTTTAGTGGAATGGTGCAGCGCCACACGAGTATACAAAAACATGATTAATTTATATAGCAATTCATGTCTACCATGACACTTGCAACTACATCTAACAAAAATTCCCCTTGCATTATGTTTTGATTGATGTCTATACCCTATGTTGATAACTGAGAGGGGGGGGGGGTTGAATCAGTTATCTTTATTATTTTAACTTTCTGTTCTTCTTTAATAACTAGTGTAGCATCAAAACAAATAAGCATCCATAACCATGAAAGCAGAAACAAAGTCAATACACATAACACAATGATTTTGACGTGGAAAACCCTGTTAAGGGAAAAACCACGGCGTGACTAACCCAAGATTGTATTCTCTGTTAAAGAATAGATAGTACAAAATGACACTTGCTAATTAGGGCTCACTGCCCGAGCACACTGCTCACAAGAGGCTCACTGCCTACAAGAGACTCACTGTCTACAAGGTACAAAGAAAGTAACAAGATACTTGAACTGATGAGAAGCATCCACATATGCCGAGGTTCAGTTCTGGTTAGGCTCAATACACTGATCTACTGCACTTCATTTTTCCTCTTCTTTGGTGCTGTTGTCCTGTCACATACCGGACCTGTATTACTGCTTTCACGCTGTCTTATGCTTTTCTTCGCACTACACAACCAACAACAAGAACCTTCATACCGAAATCAATCTGGTATTTATATCCACATCTATCATTTCAATTATCTTTCTAGTCAGCATCCAAAAAACTCAAGATATTTCCAAACTCTGGTCTGTCGGCTGAATCCATGCTTACTAAGTGATGCGTATCAAAAAGATGCTTGTAGAAGTCATCAATTATGTCGGCCAATCATGAATGATCCCTTAAGAAACTTGATTACCATCAATATCTCATCCGGATTAAGATCTGATGCTCTGCCGGTCAGTTCTTCCTTAGTCTACTCTGCCAAACAGGAACCCAACACTTAGGTGCTCATATCTCTTTACTCTTTCATCACCGGAGGCTCAATCTCTAGAATGTATCAGTCAAGGTACACCTCTTGACTTCCCCAAGTCCACACTTTGCTGAGATACTTCCTCTGAGAGATCCGGACCTGATTGTCAGACCTTGTTGCATGCTCTGTTCTTGCTTACCGGACCACAACACTCTTCAATCTTACTTCTGGTATGGACACACCATGTCTTGCGGATGTGTGGGAAGGACTTTGTTGCCATCAATGACAACATCCATGAAGCCACACAGTGTCTCTTGCCAACACCCTATTCCAAAACCCCTATTTTTGCATAGTTTTGATCTTTACCAGCCTAATAAAATTGCCATAGATTGTAGAGATTAATTATTAGTTAGGAAAGTGGTTTGGGTAGTTAGTAAGATGAAAGTCTTTATAAAGTCATTGAATGTAATAATGTAGAGTGTCAAAGATGATGGATTGATAGTTGTGTTTGAGCCTCTAGCTCTTTATCATGTCAAATTTCCAATTTGGTGTTAGAGCGGGTTTTCTTGACCTCCCTGTTTGCCCTCCATTCAATTGTCTTTGTTCCAAAGTGGTGCTCACAATGGTGATGTAGTGACGACCACATGCAATATGATGAAAGGCTTTATAAATCCATTGAATGTAATAATGTAGAGTGTCAAAGATGATGGATTGATTATTGTGTTAGAGCCTCTGGCTCTTCATTATGTCAAAATTTCAATAGAATCTAGTTCTAAGATAGCCTTTCCAATGTTAAACTATCCAGAGCCCCATGTTTGATATACCTTGGAAAAGTTATCTTTCTATTCTAGGAATAGAACACATGAATACCCAAGGAACTCAAATCCTATGGATAAAACCCATTGAAGTTTTAATTCACACCCATGACATTCCAAAGGGTTGAGCTCATGGTATTTCTCAACATTTGTCAATGTTTCTTGGTATCAACCAAGTTCCAAATATGCCCACCATTTGTGAATGCAACTTCATATGGTGACTTGGATATTCTATTGAGTGGAGACCTTGCTCTCTCTTGACTCAGTCAAATAAGGTAGTGATTAATAATATGCTCTATGGTTATCAATCAATAAATATACTCAAAACAATTGAGGTTTAATTTAACAATAGAAAATTTCTAGTTATAACTTTAATTATAATGCATTATACTCAATATGCAATATGGTCATTACAAATTTTACAATTTATTGTTCAATTTTGCAATAGAGCACCATATATGCTATTAGGAAAAAAAAGGCTACCTTGATACATATTTCTCCTTCGAAGTGCCATACTCATTGAGATGTAGCAACAAAAACATCAATAGCCATTTTTGGAGCATTTTTGCTCCCCTCCTTGCTCTCCCTAGTTAGGACTTTCTCAATAGGCTTCTTCTAAGCGGGTTTCTTTTCTTCATTAGACAACAATTTAGGCTTCTCACATTAATTATGATTTCATATTTTTATAGCTAGAAGATTTGATTTATGGAAGATAAAGACATATCCATCATCATCTTGACAATCTTAAATATGTTGATTTTTTTGTGAGTGTTGTAAAGATGTTTTCTAATAAACTTAAAGATGTTTGCCAACAACCTTAAAAATATTTTACAAGGTAAAACAATATTAAAAATATGAATACTCATATATGAGACCTATCAACTAATTAAAAAATAAAAATAAAATAAATTATGTTTAAAAATAAATTTCATAAAATTTACCAAATTTTATTTTAGGTGACTCATTCTTTCCCCATACCACTAAAATTAGATTTTTTTTTGGATTTAGTTGAGAGTGTGACTAATTTTTAACTATTCGAGACTTGAGCCCCATTTATTCTCCTCCAAATAACATAAATTTAATGGGAAATAATAATAATTCTTTAAAAATCAGAATTACTACTTTTCCTTTTATTTTTTAAAAGAAAGACTTATCTTAGTTTGACCCCACATGGAGCTGTGACATAGTATGAATGAATGAATAACTTTTATCATCCACGAGGCTAAAAATAACTTATGAGACCACCAACGTTGTCACATTCTTTTGCATGTCAATCCTTTTCATGTTCAAGTTGATGAAGAACTCTCACAACGTCTCAACAATCCCCTTGCTGAATAAACTGTGCCAAGAAACAATTGTCAAGATATTAGCATATTTTCCCCTGATGTCTTCAAACACATCACACTCCAAAATAAAGTGTTTTTCTGATTCCACTGCCCCAATAGTGCAGAAAATACACACCCTTTCTTCCCACTCTTCTTTAGGTCTTTTCCACCTCCCCATTTCACATCAGAGATGATGAGAATTAGTTCTTAATTGAGCAATAAGAAACTTTGCTTTCCATAGAATACTAGCCCCAATTTACACTTTTTGTTGATGATCACATGTGGGGTTGAATTCCTTAATTTAATATTTCTTCTTTCTCCCTAGCACACTCCCCTATAAATGCTTGCGGAACTTATCCATAACAAAAGCCTTTAACTCTTTACTATTTATGGAGCAAGCATTCAAATTTTTTTTTTTCATGTCCCCTCCCCCTATGGCCGACTCCTTATGGCAGCACTCACATATAAGACAATATGTCCTATTTAAAATATGAGTAAGGAAATACGAATAGGGAGAAATGTGGAACGAGTTTGATATATATAATATGACTTATGATGTGATGCGAACCATAGGTAATATAACTTATAGTGTGAGGTAGATTTAATAAAGGATTTGTTATGTGAATGGGATGCGATGGAGTTTAAGGACAGTGATGAATATTAATTAATAAGCAGCGATCAATATTAAATGAGTGGTGATCATTATTTGAAGTGGAATGATTTAAGGGTGCTACGAATGGAAAACAAACATCATATTTAAATATGCATGGAGCAGTTAACAAGTGATATCCAATGATTTTGTAAATAAGACAAAGATAAGTGAATAAGACAAAATCAAAAGGTGTGATTTGCTATAAAGAGCAGTGATTACTAATAGACAACGATTACATACTAACAAGAGGTGCATATGTGGTAAAGACAAAGAAAAGGACTGCGATTCATGAGAAGTCATCATCCTTTGGAAGGGACGTATCTATTCATCAACATACGAAAGTATATAAGAGATGATTGTGAAGTGTGAAAGGGGGGAGGATAGACATCTGCAAAGGATATAGAAGGAATTATTTTTGAGTAAGAGCAGAATTAAGAAGAAGATAATTTAGAGCAAAAATACATGGGAGGAATCAATAGATCAACAAAGAGTATATAGAATTATTTATTGCAGTCATTTTATCATGCTATAATTCTATCCTCCTCACATTCTATTTAAACCTATTATCCCATCATTCTATTATTCAATTATTATATCATTCTTTATTTCTATTCTTCTATCGTTATACCATCCTATGATTCCATCATTCTATTATTCATCCTTCATGCTATTCTCCTATCATTATATCATTCTTTCATTCTATCTTTCTACTCTTCTGTCACTCTATAATTCTATAATTCTATCATTCTATTATTCTATCATCCTATCATTCTATAGTTCTACCATTAAATCCATCAAATCAACAAATATATGAGATACCAATTAGCAATCAAGGAAGGTATCTTCATTGGAAGGAAGTCATATAAGAATCCTGAAATAATTATATGTCTGCTTCGTGTATGATGTGTCTACTTCGTGTATGATGTGTATACTTCGTGTTTGTTAATATATGTATTGAACTCATTATGCTATTATGATTTGTTTATTAATGTATAATCTCTATGAATCTAGATATATTTAGTGTTTGTAATTCTCATCAAGCAATCATGAGGAAGAGTGGGGGAAATACTAGTAGGGTGAGCATATACTAGATTTCTTTCTAAGTACGCTACTCCAAGTTGGCCACTTGGAGCCAAGGGGGTGAGTGTTTGCCCTTGGGCTTAGAAAGGAGGATCTATGGGCCTCCTATTGTAGCTTTCCTCAATCTCTACATGGATTGGCTTCAAGGAGTTTTCAATCATAAAAGGGATGGATAAGACAACATGGATAGGGAAAGCAGATACAAGTATATCCACTAAGTATGCCACTCCATGTAGGCTTTGTGTGTAGCTACCACTTGGGGCCAAGAGGGATGATATATCTGCTCTTGGGCTTACATGGATAGCTTTGGGCGAACCTATCATGTTTCTCATCCAAATCCTACTATGATTAAAACTTCCATTATGCATTATAGATATTGTGTAGTTTATATAATATGGAAATAGTTATGTATTAAATAGATAAGACATTAATTATATATGTTTTGATCATATGAATTATATTTCCAATATTGTCTAACCTGATTGCAGGACCTAAACCATGAATTATCTTGCTTAAAGCATTCAATTGGTAAGTTATAACCCTAATTATATTAAACTTGTTATTTTAGGGCAAAAATTAGGGCAATCCCAAAAGGGGACATTACGATTTTCCATTTGCTCATCCATTTGTTGTTTTTCTTCAACCAAGTCTTCTTTCTTTCTCTCATGCTGTCATTGAAAATGGCCTTAGGCCATCTACCTACTTCCATTTGCTCAATTTTTAAAAAATATCTTATGAGACACATCATAGCAATTGCTTCAATAGGAGCAGCCCCTGTTTCACTCAACATTATCTCATACGGAACTGAACCTTTTATTTTGAACTTATGATCAAGCATTTTTGAATTTGCTCAATTTGCTTCCACTTTGAATCAAATGTACTACTAGCCCACAATTCACACCCATAAAACACCACCAGAAGCACTAAAAGCCCAAAGAGAATTTGAGTATTTTTTGAATCCCATAATTCTGCCTCTCAACATCTATTTTGAAGAGCATATAAAGCTTTCCACCCTCCTAAAGTTCTCTTCTTTCTGCAGCTCTCCCAACTAAGCTTGTTGTTTAAGTCAATCCCTAGGTACTTGCACTCAATTACTTCTTCCAGAGTATTACCTTCAAAGTAGAACTTATCTAGCTTTGTTGCCTTCTATTAGAGAAAATCATGATTTTAGTCTTGCTGGTATTGACTTGCATCCCCACTGTTCTGCAAAAATGTTCAAGGACATACAAGTGCTCTTGTAACCCATGAGATGATTTAGAAATCAAGATAAGATCGTCAGCATATAAGAGAAGTCAAATCACAAACTTGACAAGCCGAACACCATCCCCTCCTTGCAAATTTATCCACTCTTCAAGTTTGTCAATATATAATCTGAAAAGGGTAGGGGATAGGGGGCAATCTTGCTTGACTCCAATATCACTCCTAAAACTTTTCAAGATGCTTGCTGAAGTTCTGATTTTGACTCTAACCTCTTCATAAAGCCTATGGACAGCTATTCTAAAATGCATAAGAATCCTAAGCTCTTCTATTCTACACCATAATTTATTCATGGGACCGTGTCAAAAGCTTTTTTTTAAGTCAACAAAACAACAAATGCTTCTTCCCTTGCCCCCCAAACTTTTTCAATAATATGCCTCAAAGTATTTCCATGATCAAGCGTAGAGTGCTGAAGTCTAAACCCTGCTTTTCCTTTTGTTTTAAGTATGAAGTGTGCGGCGTATTATTTTGGAGTCACTTGAACATATTAAAAAAAAAAAAAATGAGAAGAGAATCGGGCGGTGACCGTAGAAAAAATGTGGGCAAACACTTTTTAATCGGTAGAGAGGGGGACAAATGTATCTATGCGGTGAAACGCAAAGAGTGCTTGGACGACATCTTTTCCGCCCTAGCTCTAAAACTCCAAAATGTGGACCCCATCTCCCCTGGTTACCTTTTGTCCGTCTCGTATGTGGACGACTTCCACGCAAGTTGCCTCTTATGTGTGGACCCACGTTAATAATTCATCACATTCATTATTAGTACCGGCCCGGCCTTTAGTAAATTACCAATTATATGTCATATTTTTTTCTAATTAAAGTTTATATTTTTTTAATTGGTTAGTTGAAAGTGGTGTTGGATTGTTATTAGTTAAGAAATTTCACTTATTACGCCGAAGGCGTTCCCTTTGTGAGAGAGTGCGCTGACTTTGGAAATCAACGGTCTTCATTGCTGCAGAAGCGTGCAAGACGATTGCAGCTTCCTAAACCGTTTGATTTGCCAGATTTTGTTTCTCCCTTTTCATCTTTTTCAGTCTTGCTTCCCGGTGTTGCAATCTCCATTCCTCTGCAGTTTTTCACCGGTTTTTGCTGATCGTTTACTTTCTGTCAAGATTATTGCAATTCTTGTTTCTTTAATGTTGATGGGTGCAGATAGGATTGACAGTTATGTCCAAACAGGGGATATGGCAGGAGCATTTATGATTTAACAGTAATAATACTAATGAAAAATCATTTGAGAAAACATTAAAGAAAATCACCGGTAGTAGATTTAACAGTATTCTTGGGGGACATCCTTCATCTGAAGCTCACTGAGCAGCCAGTGAAGGGCGATCCTTCCACCTGTAACCCCAATGTCATCCCCACTTTCCATGCCCACTCTCCATCTGGAGACGTTTCTGCACAGATAGTCTTTGCTAACTATGGCCAAAAACAATACTACGCTACTTTGAAAGAAATGGGCGTGGATGCCAAAGGAGCTATAGTAATTGCCAAATATGGCAAGATTTATAGAGGGAACATTATCCGGATTGCAGCAGAGGCAGGAGCAGTCGGAGCGATTGTGTATTCCGATCCAGAAGAGCATGGAGGAAACAGAAAAGAGGGATATTATCCTCACTCGAGATGGTTGCCCCCATCTGGAGTTGAGCCCTGGATGGCCCAGTGTTGTCAAATTCATTTTATGATTCGAGCAGTTTACTAATTTTCACAAAATTGGGGGTTCGTATAAACAATTTAGAGTCTAAATTTGGTAAGAAGCAGGTATGTTTTGCTGGGTAACCATCGTGATGCATGGACTTTTGGCGCTGGAGATCCAAATGGAAGCACTGCAACTCTTCTTCAAGTAATTTGGATCACAACTCACTTGAACACCATTTATTATTCTCTTTACCAGTGAAAATTTACGAGTTATCCAATTTGGTTTTGCTTATTAGATAGCTGAGCGATTGGGGAAGCTGCTTAAGGCCGGGTGGAAGCCAAGGAGGAGCATAGTTTTGTGTAATTGGGATGCAGAAGAATATGCTTTGGTAATACATTATTGCTATATTTGAGGATTCCATGATCATCGATCATGGAGTCAGTCAATTGTCTGGGGCAACGGCTTGTTCAGATGGTTGTTCAATCGACTAAGTCTTCCATATTATTTCATTCTCCCTGTCACTGTTACACATAGCGCTGTGCTTTCTACCACTTGACAAGTGTCCCTCAATTGTCCTGCATTAAACAAGTGGAAAACCGAATAAACCAGGGAGAGACATGTATTAAGCGTATAAAATCTAATACTTTATTAGCTAGGATCATTGTAACAAAGTAGTTTAAGAGGCATTATATATATATATTTTGGTATTGAATAAAATGGGAATATTACATCAGTTAAAGGCTAGTTTAGGTGTGTGGCTATTTTCTCCTTTTTGCATGTTAGGAATGTGGACGAATATTACAAGATGCAAATCTTATATTGGGTTTTTGTAATTTATGTGACTTAATTGAATTTTGGATGAATTTGGCATAATCAGATCTTATGCCATATGCAGTTTTAGTTTGTGAAATGGATTTAATGTCACATAGAACCTTTGCTCTAGCTTTCATCTTTTAGATATGTGGCTGTTTTTTTCCGCTTTTGTGTAGTTGAGGAGTGTGGATGAAAACTGCAAAATGTAAAATGAGGTTAGATTTTAGAAAATGTTAAGCCGGTTTGTGTACTTATGTTCAATTTCCTTTTTGGGTAAATTTGGTATAATGCTTTGCGTTAGCAAAGTAGTTTTGGCTTTATTGGTAGGGGTACATTTTTTAGGTTTGAGGAGAAGGATTCTTGGCAAGCCTATGAGATGATTTCGTTTTCTCCACAAAAGGACATTTGCCTTTGTAGTTGGTAACCTTATATTGTTCTTTTAACAAAACTCAACAGTAGTTAAATCTTGTCAAGAGGATTCAATGTCAACAACAATTAAATCTTGCCCCTATTTTCATTTTAGGTATGTGGCAGATGAATAATAGAAAATGCAAATCTTAAGTGGGTGTCTATCATTTATGTGGCTCAATTAAGGAATTGGGCATAATCAGATAGGCTATGGATGCTTGGTATTAGATGTTTTGTGCGGGTTTGTGCCATTTAGTACATTAGGCACTGAGTATATTTGCCATATTTGTATTAGCAGGTTTTAATGTTCCCAGGGTTCAGGGATTGATCTCAGACAATGGTTATAACAGTTATGGGTGAATTTTGTAAGATGCAAAATGGGTCTTAGTTTTTTAAGAAAATTTGTGAATGTGATGTTTAAGGGGATTTAACTTCAATAAATTTGGCAGATTCTAATTTGATAGCAAGCTTACTCTTTGTGGTTATGGTTACACAGTCAGTTTTTAAAGATTTAGGTGTGCTAATTACCATTTCTAACAAAATTATGAAGTGCTTTGGCTATCAAGTTTCCTTTGGTAGGTGAGTGCATATTTAGATCCTTAAACACAAACTTCACAAGAAGATGTTGGAAATTTAATAGAAAATAACTTTGTTTTTTAAAACTTTCACATTAAATCATTCAAATAAACGCATTTCATTTTATTTTATTTGCATTTTTGTTTTTGTGTCGTCCCCTGGGGATGGCTTGAAACATTTTACTGGCATTGACTTCACATACACGTAAACCCGGATTTTCTTAGTTTCCCATAAAATAATAACAAAGAGAAATATATTACCAATACAAATTTATTCATTTTCCCTAAAATGGGGTTTTCTAATGAGTTTATTTGTTTCTTAAATGGGATATACCAAAACTATTAAATATTCACACATAATTTAATCAATTTTATAAAAATTATAATTTTATCACTTATTAATGAGTATTTGTTCCTAATTTATTATTGAAATTTGTTTAGTTTTTAAAAATAAATCTTTTTAGATAGGGTTGGATAGAATGCATTATATTTATAAAACTTTATAATATTATTTTATATTGAAATTATTTATTAATTTACATTATAAAAAATAAATTCATAATAAAAAATATATTTTTAATATATAAAATAAATAACATAATATATTATAAAATGATATATCTTATTTTGTTTTATTTCATATATATTTTCTTTGTGATTCATTTTGATACAATATTATAAAATAATATTATATATCATATAAAATATATTATAACATTGTATATTTAAATAAAACATATCTATTTGTTATTTATATATATTTATAACTTAATTATATTTATTTTATATAGAATAGCTAATATGATTGTATTTATTGTTATATAGTATATTTAATATAATGTCAATTATTTAATATATTTTAAAAATAATATTATATTATAAATCATATATTTATATTAAATATTTATTTGTTATTTTATTTTGTATATAATGTATAATATCTACTATAATAATATATATTGTGTAAATTATTTAATATATTTTTAAAATAACATTGTATATCTATATTAAATATTATAATTGTTATTTTATTATATATTAATTTTATATTTGTAATTTATATTATACTTATATTTATAATTAAATATGATATTCTACATAATACAAATTATTAAATACATATATAACATTATATATTTATAATAAAATACTATTTAAATTAGTTTATAACAAATCTAACAACTTAACTTATTTTCTTGATTTTGTCTCAAAATTTTGATATTGTGGCCCAAAGCTCACATGTCACTGACATCCTTGCTCCAAGCTCAATATATCCTCAGCAATCTTCTTGCTTCCCGAACTTCCTACTTTAGCAATTTGCATCCAATGTCTTTCTCGTGCCTTCAATTCAACAATCTAGCAAAGGAATTCAAAGATAGTTCTCCTAGGCTATCCAAGATAATCCTCCTTTGAATCATATCTAGACTAACCAGGAAGCTTGATGAAATAGATAGAGAGGGATACAAAGAGATAGAGAGAGATAGAAAGATAAAGATGAAGAGAAAGATAAATATATAGAGAGAGAAAGAGGGAGAGAGAAAGAAAGAGAAATGGTAAGAGGGAGAGAGAAAGAAAGAGAGAAAGGTAGAAGGGGAGATAGATAGACATATATGTATAAACAATTGAAATAGGTGAGATTGTTCATGGTGAGCTACATTGAATACAACACATCATTTGATTAAGTATCTAACAATTGACCTTCAATATCTCTTTGGCTAACCCATTGCATATATTGAATTTCAAGAGCAAATGTGTTGGTTCTTCTTTATATTTTATAGACAACGCCTCTTAAATGGAGTTCCCCTAAGTAACTCTTTGTTCTTGTACATGTAATATATGATGCATGAATTTTAAAAATAATAAAACAAAGAAACATAAAATGTGACATATGCAATAAAGATGCACCTTCTCTTCAAAAGAACTAGTTGGATAATCCTCCTTTGAATCATATTTGGACCAACCAAGAAGGTTGATGAAATAGATAGAGAGGGACACAAAGAGATAGAGAGAGATAGAAAGATAAAGATGAAGAGAAAGAGAGATAAATGTATAGAGAGATAAAGAGGGAGAGAGAAAGAAAGAAGAGAGAAAGGGAAAAGGGGAGATAGAGAGACATATATGTATAAACAATTGAAATAGGTGAGATTGTTCATGGGGAGATACATTAAATACAACATGTTATTTGATTAAGGATCTGGCAAGTGACCTTCAAGACCTCTTTGGTTAACCCATTGCATCTATTGAATTTCAAGAGCAAATGTGTTGGTTCTTCTTTCCATTTTGTAGATAGGGCCTCTTAAATGTGGCACCCATATGTAACTCTTTTGTTCTTGTACATGCAATATATGAGGCATGAATTTTAAAAATAATAAAACAAAGAAAAATAAAATGTGACATATGCAATAAAGATGCACCTTCTCTTCAACAAAACCAGTTGGATTTACTTTCATGGCCATTTCTTGCTTGAGATTTTCTTTTACATAGTTAATTTGTAAACTATGCAAATCATGTATATCC
The DNA here is from genome assembly GCA_027924645.1 of Cunninghamia lanceolata. Taxonomy (NCBI): domain Eukaryota; kingdom Viridiplantae; phylum Streptophyta; class Pinopsida; order Cupressales; family Cupressaceae; genus Cunninghamia; species Cunninghamia lanceolata. The sequence continues at coordinate 19,324,527 of BSBN01000511.1, read as the reverse complement.
TAAACAAATAATACTTATTCTAATTTACAATTTGTCAAGACACCAATAAACTAGAATTAAGCATGTTAAAAACTATGCATTTCATCTTAGTACATAACAATGTCTCATTTTTACCATCACAAAATCATATTAGTATCAAGATCAAACATACATTATGTTCCTATGGGGTTGAGACCTAGCATATTTGTTATACATTATGCTCTCTCTCTCTCTCTCTCTCTCTCTCTCTCTCTCTCTCTCTCTCTCTCTCTCTCTCTCTCTCTCTCTCTCTCTCTCTCTCTCTCTCTCTCTCTCTCTCTCTCCTACTTTATTTCTCTTTCTCACTTCATCTCTCACCCATCCATGAAGAAAATTATAATCTCTCTCTCTCTCTCTCCTCTCTCTCTCTATATATATATATATATATATATATATATATATATATATATATATATATCTCCCCTTCTCTCTTTCTCTCTTCCTTACTTTGTCTCCTATCTTGCCATGTCTTTCTTTGTCTCCTCTCTTACCATGTCTCTTCCTTTCTCTCTCCCTCTTGATCTCTCTATATAATTATCTCTCTTTCTCTCCATTTTATCTCTCTATCTCTTTGCCTCCCTCCCTATCTATCTATTTCTTTTTATCTCTCTTGACTTCTATCTTCAACTCTCTCTATCCCTCTATCTCTATTCCCCCCTTCTTTCTTACCATCTTTTTAAACTTTTTTTCTCCCCCTCTATCTCTCTTTTTCTAAACCCCTCCCTTCACTTCTTTCTTCCTCTCTCTTATCTCTCTCACTCTCTCTCTCTCTCTTGATCTCTCTATCCATCTATCTATATCTCCCCTTCTTTCTTCCTCTACAATAAAAAATGCTCCTTAAGCATGCACATGTGGCAGAGTTTTATTGGCTCACTATAGAGGCTTCTTGTTTTAATGCACAACTTTTGACCCAACAAAGGTTTGAACCTTGGTGGTTGCCACAACAACCATATGACTTACCACTCAACCATGTCCTTACCAACATGAGTTATTTAAAATTGTAGATTTTAATGTTTTACTAATTTTATATCTTAGTTAATCTTAATGTCTATTTTATAATAAAATAAATATATTTTTAAATTAATTATTTGTTAAGTTTCTTATTAAAATTTGATACAATTATATTTATTTTATTTTAAATCTTATTTAGCAATTAAATATATAATGTTATATATTAAAATATATACATATTTAGGCTCATCAAAAAATTATATACATATTTAATATTTAATATATATAATTTTTATATTACATAATTAAATATAGTTTAGTGAAAACTTATTAATATAGTATTTAATTAACTATAATACAAAATATCCAAATTTTTGTATGTGTAAATGTATAAAAATATTAAAATAAAATATTATATTAAATTAGATAAAAAAATATAAATAAATATATTATATATAAATTATTTAATTAACTATAATATCATATAATATTGTATATTAAAATGTATATAAATAGTTACAATTAATATTGTATTAAATTAATAACAATATATATAAATATTATATACAAAATACTTAACTAACTATAATATTAGATATATAATATTGTATATTACTTTTTATAGTATTTAGTATTATTTAACATATTATAATACTATATAAAATATAAAATATTAAATACTAAATACTTAAAAACTATAATACTAAATACTATATAAAAGTATTTTATTAAAAGTTCCACCAAATACAATTTGTAAATAAAAAATAATACAACCAATCTATATAAATAGTAATTAATAACCTTGTATTTTAAATTCATAATCCCATTTAATACAATTTAAAGATATAAAACTATTAAAACAATTATTAATAGCCTCACTTAATATGCAATATTCCAATGTTACCGATGATAATGAATATATTAATCATATATTATATTTAGCGCTAGATCTAAATAAGCCCTCGTAATTTTTTCTAAAGTAGTCTTTTCACCCTATAGTTTGTCCTCAAAATAACGATATTATATTTCAATGTCAAAAATATTGACCTAAAACTATTTTTTTGGTTCTGAAAGTAACATTTAGTGTTTGAAAATCCATGTTGAAAAACAACGAATCGAATGGATAAAAATGAGAAGAAAAAGAACAGTGAACGAAAGGGAAATGGATCTTTCCCGACGATAGCAGATTTTACTATATGAAAACAATCCCAAAAGTATCTAGCCGAGGACATTTAAAAGACATGAGACTTTTTCTGACACGGTTTTTTCCCCGCCCGAGAACAACCAACATGAGTCGTCGATCTTTCTGCCAGGTCATGAATGCTCGTGAACGAAAACCAAAATGAAAAATGACGACTAAAAATGAAAATTGGCGAATGGAAAATCAAAAGTGAATACAACAATTATTATGATCCACTGATCTGTCTCCACTAAAAGATCTTCAACCTTCAATTTCCAAACCTCAAAATTTTAACTACCAGACTTCTTAATCTCAACTGTCAATGTATTGACGACTTTTGATTTTCAAATGTTATTTCAAATCCACACAAATTATCCCACAACAAAAATAGAAATAAACATAGGTAATGTATCCTTTCCTTCATTGGATCAATCCAAACAAAGCTTTTATACTAAATGTTGGTTTTACAATGCTTATTCCTCAATTAGGAGCAATGGAAAGTAACAAAAATTTATTGATCTAAAACACATGTAACCTTAATTAAAATAGAAGAATAAGTGAAGGAGATAGAGAAGATAAGGTGACATATATACTTGCAAAAACCCTTATGAGTAAGAGACCCACCACCAAAAGTAAGCCTTAATATATTAGTGAAACATATCATTTGCTTAATGACCTAATAATTTATCTTTTAGTATAATTTTTATTCTCATAAAACCCCTTGCTCCACAAAAATAATTAGGCTCCACGAGATCCCTACCTAACTCTCTCCCAAAATATATGGCTTTTTATTCTATATCTCTAACAATTTTCTCTAATTCTTCGATAGTAAGTCTTTCATATTTTCCATTGGTTCTACTTCTATTCTATTTTGTTGACATTTAAGTATTTAAGCAGTATATTGTGTTCTATTTTATTTAAAAATTTTGGTTGAAAATGTTAGGGATGAGGCTAGAATTTTGAAGAATATTGTGAATTGTGCATTAAAATTCATGAAAAAAGTCCCCTTGCCAGTAGCCGAACATCCACAGGGATTGAATGAGCTTGTACAAGGATTCCAATCTGTTTTAAGTAATGAGAAAGTAAAAATCATGAGGATTTTAGGAATGGGAGGTAGCGGTAAAACCATCCCATCTCCAAGCTTCATTCATTCTTACATGGCATGACCAATACAATTGGAAACAATGCCACTTATTGAAGTGGCTCAAAAATGGACATTTGCAACAATTAATTCAAAATTCCAACAAATGGAAATAACGCTTAACACCAAATCTATAGTCGAACATCCACAGGGATTGAATGAGCTTGTACAAGGATTCCAATCTGTTTCAAGTAATGAGAGAGTAAAAATCATGAGGATTGTAGGAATGGGAGGTAGCGGTAAAACCATCCCATCTCCAAGCTTCATTCATTCTTACATGGCATGACCAATACAATTGGAAACAATGCCACTTATTGAAGTGGCTCAAAAATGGACATTTGCAAAAATTAATTCAAAATTCCAACAAATGGAAATAACGTTTAACACCAAATCTGTAGCCGAACATCCACAGGGATTGAATGAGCTTGTACAAGGATTCTAATCTGTTTCAAGTAATGAGAGAGTAAAAATCATGAGGATTGTAGGAATGGGAGGTAGCGGTAAAACCATCCCATCTCCAAGCTTCATTCATTCTTACATGGCATGACCAATACAATTGGAAACAATGCCACTTATTGAAGTGGCTCAAAAATGGACATTTGCAACAATTAATTCAAAATTCCAACAAATGGAAATAACGCTTAACACCAAATCTATCACACAATGAAACACTTTTTGCCACAATGTTTATGTAGTTAAGCTTAGTTTTATCTCCTTCATGCATTTTTAATAATACTGATGATGAAAAATGGAACGATTATCAACATATAGAGGAAGAGTAAGAGAGATGAGGGAAGAGAGAGAGAGAGAGTCAATCTCTCTCTCTATTTTTATAAAAGTTCCATTTTGTACCAAGCTCCACTTTTTACATTCTGAAAGTACCATAGCCTAATCTTTAATGTAGGGTTTTCCATTAAAATTCTTGACCATAGCCCCAAGTCTATCACACAATGCAACACTTTTTTCCACTATGTTTATGTAGTTAAGCTTAGTTTTGTAATCCCATGATGGCCAATGATATTGTGTTTTCAAACATGTCTCAACAACACATATCACTATGTTCTTTCGATTCTATTGAGAGAGAGAGAGAGAGAGAGAGAGAGAGAGAGAGAGAGAGAGAGAGAGAGAGAGAGAGAGAGAGAGAGAGAGAGAGAGAGAGAGAGAGAGAGAGAGAGAGAGAGAGAGAGAGAGAGAGAGAGAGAGAGAGAGAGAGAGAGAGAGAGAGAGAGAGAGAGAGAGAGAGAGAGAGAGAGAGAGAGATGGATAGAGATCTAGGTAGAGAGAAAGAGAGATAGAGGAAATAGAGAGAGAGAGAGATGAGGAGAAAGAGAGAAAGAGTTAGACACACACACAGATATATATATATAGAGAGAGAGAGATTTGGCATCTTGTGCATGGCATAATTAATTATTTCGCTTCACCGATCTTCTAAATCATTTAAATAATATTATGTGCAGAGAAATAGACACAAAGAGAGATAAAAAAAAATAGAGAGCTAGAGAGAGAGATTGAGATATATAGAGAACTAGAGAGATAAACAGGGAGAGAGATATAAAGAAAAAGAGAGAGGTAGATAGACAAAGATAGGAAGAGAGAAAGAGAGAGAAAATGAGAGAGGTAGAGTACCTTTCAATTTAAAGTACATAACTTGGCTACATGCATAAACTTCCTATGAATAATTATTTTCAAATTTTACCTTTACCACCCATCGCAATTCAAGAGAGATTTCCTAGAACACAAAATCATTACCTATCATGGGATTACAAAACTAAGCTTAACTGCATAAACATAGTGATAAAAAGTGTTATGTTGTGTGATAGACTTGAGGTTATGGTCAAGCATTCCAATGGAAAACCCTATATTAAAGATTAGGCTAAGGTACTTTTACAATGTAAAAAGTATAGCTTGGTATGGGTTGGTCCAAATCATGTACTCAAACTTTACTTACCACTACAAAACAACAACACACATCATTACATGGTTTCAATGTTCAAATGATGACCATGATTCAACAAATCAAAGTAGACCCAAAAAAATAATACAAACATTCTGTATACTTTCTTTTTGAGAATACCAATATTACAAACATATAAAAAATTCCTCTTTACTATTCTTATAAATATTCCCCCTTATTTATTGCTCTTAGAGACTCAATTTTACAAACTATGTATACTTTATGTTTCCCATATGCAAAATAATATTTTTTTTTATCCACACAAAACTCCTTTCCACATCCATTTTCGACATACCCATTGCACACTAAGGTGCAATTGCTAGTTATTACAAGCTTCAGGGTTTTGAAGACATTTAATAATTTTTATATAATTTTAAGTTATGGATGTACATTTTTAAACAATTTTAATTTTTGTAATATAGGGAAGACAAGTGATGGATATTTTCTCAAGGCTACAAGTCATTATCCTTCGAATTACATGTTGAAGCCAAATAATGATATTTTCTGGCTACAAGTCACAATCCTCCAGATTACATTTTGAAGCTAAATAAAGATATATAAATCCACATGCTAGAGTTAAAATAATATTTTCCCACTTCCCCATTTTGCTTGTTGGCTTGTGCTCTTTTTAACAATATAATTGAAATTGGACTCTAAATTCTTCATGATTGAATATTACTTGGAGAAATTTATATGAGCTCATTTTAGAAAAAAATTATGTAACTTGATTTTATAAAAAAATTGGTTACCCATTTGAAATCTTTCTACTCAAATCAACCAATATTACAGGTGAATATATTTTGTTTAGTTTATTCGTGAAGTTCATAAGAAGGTTGGATTCTTTTAACATTATCCACTTTTCTAGTTAAATGGTGTAATAGTGAAAATTATATGTCTTTTTTTTTCCCTCATATTTTGAATATGCTTTATTTAAAGTGATTTTAATATAATGTTTAATTTTATTTCTAAAATATTTATATAAATAATATTATAAAGAGAAGAAGTATGCTAACTATTGCATATTTGAAAATATAAAAATAAATAAAATTAAAAGAAAAACAATTCTAACATATAAAATAATAGATGATATAATGCATATTACTTCAGTTCCATTTACATTAAATTTTTTATCACCCTTAATTTAAATTTGACAGCCATTTAATATTTAATAACAAACATAAATTTAAAAAGTAACATATAAGTATATACTATTTACTACACTTTCAAAGTAAAAACAAAACCAAAGAATTACCAAAATAATGAATAGTTAATTTTCCAAACGTAAAATTAAAATCTACATATAAAAGTAAAATAACTCTACAATAAAAGAAAATAATTCTTAAATAAAAATAAAAATTTATGTGATCATATAGTACATAAAAATAATTTTAAAGTAAAATAAAATAACTCTCCAATGGATGTATTTATGCTAATTTATTTTTTAACAATATTACTTAGTCAAGAGGTGTTTTTACATAAAACCAAAACACAACTAACATATATTAAAAAACTAAAACTATAAAATTAAAACTATTAAAAAGTAACATATAAATATATAATATTTACTACACTTTTCAAAGTAAAAGCAAAACAAAAGAGTCGTAATGCAAAACCACAACTTAATAATAGGTAGTCAAGTGGTTTTAAAACAAAAGCGCATATAAAGAGTAACGGCTCCTAAACTTAACACCAATCCATTGGATAATGCAAAAGGTCCTCTAGATTAACAATGATGAGTGAACAAAGTTGCATGGCATTTGAATCCCTACCAGCTCCAGTTTAGCTACTAGCAAATAAGAATGCACCATGTGGACTGCAAATTCCCACCAAAGTTTAAAATTAAATTTCTCATTGTTCAAATCTTTGTGATTGTGTTCTTTGCATTTGACTTCAACATTCACCCAAGAATACATGGGGAATATACCTCAAAATGAATATATAAGGGATTGATTTTCCATACAAATAATAATGCGCTTGGTAAAAATTTTAATGTGATCAGCGACACTGGTGCGACACGCCCTCCGGCTCCACGCAAATGCTTTTGCCCGGAGCAATGAATCGGTGAGGCCACAATACGGGGGACCTCATCCCCTAGTAAGAACACTTCAAATCCATGAGCTCGTTGGCCCAGTGAAGGCGTAAAGCCTGCGAGCTTGTTGGCCCAGTGGGGGTTTGAAATCTGGTAGCCGCCACTAAAACTGAGCGACTTAACCACCGAACCATGCCCTCATCGGCTAAATATTTTATTTTTAAATATCATTATTTTATTTTATTTATTTTAGAACTTAGTATAATTACAGATTTATATTATTGTTATAGTTTTATACATTTTCTACATTCTTTTTATCCTTTTTATTATACTTCCTAATCCCTTGTTAAGGGAAAATCTCTTCCCAACTCTTCCTATCAATTGGTTAATAGTCATTTTGTTGATGATTCTTTTCTCACTCTCATTGAAGAAGAAAATAATGTCAAGAAGGATCTTCATTGCCTAGATATTTTTTTGCCAAGCTTCTAGTTCAAACATTCAATGGCAAAAGACTCGGTGTTATAGAGTGGTTAGACAACTTTGTCTGGGATTAGATTGAGCATGAGATAGTTTTTCATTTCTTGGGAATTCCATTTACTTTTTAGGTATCTCCTTCTGAGCTCTAACAAGTTGTTGTGGCTTGAATTAAAAAGAAACACAGTTACTAGATCACCAAGCATCTTTTTTTAGCTAGTAAGTTTCAAATTTGTTTTAAAATATTGGTTGCCACTCATGTTTATTATTCCTCTTGCTGGGTTCCCTCCAAGGCTTCCTATTCAAAAATTAAAAAACTACTTAGAGACTTTCTCTGGGCTTCCAGTGATGGGCACAAAGGTTTCCATCGGGTTTCTTGGGAATTTTGTTACCTCCCTCATGATGTTGGTGGTTTAGGTTTGCTTTCAATCTATCAACAAGGAAATACCTTATGCACCAAATAGATTATTAGACCCTTAGAAGGTAATGAAGCATATAAAATTATCATCAGGCATTGTATTAATTTTGGTGTGCCTTCAAGCAGACTAGCTTGGAGAGGCCTGGATTTTGGCACTCTCAGGTTACCATGAGGGAACTCATCAAAATTCAAGGCACATTTGTCATCAAGAGTATTTGGAAAGCCTGAGAAGCTATTAAGCCTTGGCTTCTTTAGGCGGGAAATAATTTTCATGATGGCCTTTCTATTTGTGATTGATGCCATACCTCCCTAGATGATTCACAAGATTGGGGTTAGATATTTTAAATCTTGGTGGAAGGATTGGAAATGGTATCCAGATGTAGCATTTCAGAATTGCAAACCTCACAAAGGCTATTTGTGGCTGTCTCCCCATCTTCCTATGGTTGATCAACCGAACCATTGCTGGTAGCTTCAGTCCTTTGTTAGTACATGGCATAGCTGATTATAGTGTATCTAGACAATTATTCTAGAGCCAAAGTTGTCTTACTTTGTGGTGGTGCCTACATAAACATTCAAGTTTCAAAAATTTAAGTATGCAGGCCCCTTCCCGAAAAATCCAAAAAGTTCCAATGCTGTCGGCCTCTGCAGGAAAAATATGCATCGGTGGGTCAGATTTCTCCATCGACCCTCTAAAAAATGAGTTACATGCATTTAGGAATGCATTTTGAGCCACAGTTTCCAGTTTCTAAATGTTTCTAAGTGTGGCTAGAAGGGTCTAATTGTGCCAGTGCCGCGGAAGGCACCATGTGGAAGCGTCCGCCAGTGTTTCTAAAAGCTCCGTAAAAGTTTCTACATGTTTCAATGTTTGACGCCATGTGTTAGTTGCGGTGGCTGTAGAGCGTGACAAGTGTTGGCCCCCGTGTAATGTTTCATATTTGTTTCGATGCAAGTAATGGATGGTGGTGGGTCCCAGTAAAGTGTCTCAAGTGCCGCGAAACCTAACATGTGTCAACTTCTGCATAAGTTTCAAACCGGGGCCTTAAAGTTTCTATGCTTTGCGAATCCTTCCAAGTGTCAGCCTCCGCTGAAGTTTCAAAAAGTTTCCTTTGAGTTTCTAGAGTGGGGCGGATGATGCCACATGCCCCTTGAGGTTGCCGCGGAAGCCGACATGTGTCGGCCTCCGTGATAGTTTCTAAAAGTTTCTAGTAATGGCGAGGTGGGTCCCGATGATGAGTCCCTGCTGCACGAAAGGCGCTAGGTGGCGACTTCCGTTTATGTTTCGAGAGCCCCTTTTTATAAAGTTTCTACGATTGTGCGGAAAGCGCCAAGTGTCAGCTTCCGCGTAAGTTTCTGAATTGCTTCCTAATGTTTCTTCAGTGTTGCGGAGCCTGACATGTGTCAGCCCCTGCGTGAGTTTCAGAAAGGGTCTCTAATGTTTCTGGAGCGTTGCGGATGATGCCAAGTGTCGGCATCCATGTGAGTCCCAACTGTGTCTTCGTTGTTTCTCGAGAGGGGTGTGGAAAGCGCCAAGTGTCGATTCCCGCGGAAGCTTCAACAGGTCTCTTCTATGTTCCTCAGCAGGAGCGCAGAACCCGCCATGTGTTGGCATCTGTGAGAATCCCAAAGTGTTTCTAATGTTTCTCAAGTGTTCATCAGTGTGACCGAAGGTGTCGACGAAGGAGTTTCATGCTAGCCCGATGGTCTATCTCTAGCCGAAGGAGGTGGTATCGGCAGGAGTCATGGTGATGGGCTTTGGGTCGAGTGGGGCAAAAGTGCTCGACACTTAGTTTACATGCGGCCCTACTTTTAAATTGATAAAGTGGTCTCTGTGGGATGCATGTGGGACTATTCTTCCTACATATTTTGAATTTTCAATGAAATATGTTTTGGCGGGAAGGTGTTAAGGGCACAGTTCCTGCGTTGTCCGTTGGCTACGGGTAGGTGAGGTAGTAATGGCGATTGTTGCAGTGCGATGGGTCGAGTTGATAGATTCAACCACCTGATTGATGAGGAATGTCCCTGAGTGACGACCCAGATCCCAATTTCTACCCGCTCCTTCCTCTTGGTCCCTCTGCCGCATTCAATTCTGAGCGCCATTTTTTTGATGCAGTGTATTTGGCAGATTTTTGTCTGGCCATGTAATTAATTTGCTGGGTACATTTTCTTGCTATAAAGGGCAGACTGTGTGACCCATTTTAGGTTGTTGAAGACTTGGGCATTCTTTTGTGTAAATAATGAAGAACAGGGCATGATCCTGGCTATTGTATCCCATTTTGGAGTTTATGAGTTGTAGCATGTGTGTATTTTGCACATATTTTAGTTTCAGTGTTGATTTTATATGAGAAATGCTTCATTACATGTGTTTATCTGCTTGTCTCCATTTGCTGCATGTTATTCTCCTTCTTCTGAATCTGGTTGCTAAGGGTTTCTCAGGTTCTAGGATATGGTTTTCTGTATCACATGTTTGATCTCTAACTTCCATTCAAGGAGTGGATTAAATTGTTTTAGGTTGAACATGGGGAAGGTTGCACGTCAGCAGGGATATCTGTAAGTAGAGGCAACTAAATACCCATTCTTGGGTGATGTTTGTAAGGCAAGCACCAAGTCCAACCCCCTGAAACTTGAGTGAAAGTTGCAAACCATTTGTTGTATACGTCTAGTTGACTCCCTGCCCAATGGATAGGCACCAGTCTGTTTCTAGGTCAGTAGTTATGAGCCAAAACCCCTTGTCTTGCATCCAGGACATTATGTCCACCCATTTCATCACTTCCACCTGTTAGTTGTAGGAGTAGGATTAGGAACCCCCTGCATACTCTCATACCCAACCAGACACATATGTCTAAGAATGTTGCCAACCTTGTGATCTATCATGCAGATCTTGGTCCACACATGAGAGTATTATGCCTGTTGCTGTCAAGCTAAATCTTTATGTCATTGAGCTAGTCAATGTTACATCTTTTGTCATAGGGATACCCCCCTTGGTGCGGCAGAACCAGAAGTGAAGGGGAGGCAGCTCACGCAACCTCCCGTAATCTATTAGCCGAATCCGCCCATGCATTGGAACTGGCAAACCCTCTGTAGATTTGGTAACCAACACTTTGTGTGGTGTATTATTTATCAAGGCCTTCCTCTTGGTGCTCATTTGGCTCATAAGGGAATTTTTTATCCTCATTATCCATTCTATGGATAGTTTGAGAACCTCAAGCATCTTTTCTAGTTTTGTCAGGTAGAGCTCAAGAAGCTTGGAATTGGATTCGTGATTTCATCATGCCCTTTCAACCTACTCCATTTTCTTGGCACATTGTTTTTCTTAGGGATTGGTCTTGTATCCCATGCAAGTATACCCAGATTTGGCATGCTTTCAGGGTGGAAATTCTCTTCAATATTTGGAAAGATAGAAATGTAACCCATTTTTTTGGCTACTCTATTGATATTCATTTCTCTTTGTATACTAAGTCATGATTTTCTCTAATGTGCTTATGCAGATTCAAGTGCAAGCTAGTAAAATTACACTTGAGGTTGCTCATCTCCAAGAGCTTTAGGAACACTGGGGGAATGCTCCCTGCACTATTTCTAGAGTTTCAACTAATCCCTCTTCTCCTTCTTGAGGGTGTTGGTGTGGTTGCAACCAATCTACCAAGAGAGATCAAGGCTCTCATTCTCATGGCTCTCAACCTCTAGTTCCCAGAGATAATGCAACCCATGGTGGATGGACTCATCCTTCCAAGCTACCTTCTACCTCTTCTCATGGGCATGACTCTCTTGTTTGGCTTGACTAGAGCAAGTTTCCTCACCTAGAGTTGGTCATTTTTCTAGCCTGTGCTCAACAACCCTTGGATAATAATCTTGAAGAGAAGGGTGCTCTCACTAGTTGGGAGCCTATTGATGATTCAACCCTCGAGGGTGTTTGGAAGCTAGATGATAAAGATCCTCCTTCTTCTGGCATTACTTTAGCTGCATAGTTATGTTTGGGCTTGGACCTTCATAATTTTTGTCTTTGTTTTGGACTTTGTCCTATTTAGATTATGTGGGTGTGCCTCTCTACTACCCTTTTTTTTTTTTTTTTTTCTGAATATTGTATTATTTCCTTTTTAATTTTTAAAATTAATATAGGATTTATTCATTAAAAAATAAAAATTACAAAATATATTTATTATATTGTCTATCACTTTTACTGTGATTACAATGTATACTACTTCAGTCTCATCTAGGGCCTAAATTTGATGGTCAACTCTACTATCAAGCAATTTTTTCGTGCCCTAAAATTTTGATTGTGTTGTATGGCAAAATGACTAGACATAGTCATACAAGCATCAAATGTAGGGCTTGGTCCCATCTATATTGAAATTTTTTATTACAAAACAAATTCTACAATTATATTATCTCGAAGGCAGGTATTTTATTTAGGGAAGAGTTAATTTTATTTTATTTACTCAAGTTGTATATGAAATAGAAAATTCAAATCACTTTTATTTATACTATATGTAAAGCTATATAGTTGTCAACCCCACTACATACAATAAATTCTCCACCATGCACCAAGGGCCCATCATCAATGCCACATAATCACTAGGCAATCCAATTAAAAAAATCCCATCATAGACAAAAGCCACATCGATTAAACATTTGGGACCTCCACTCCAAAGACAACACATGGTGGGACACAATTGGCCTTCTAGTCCATACTAGCCTCTATAGAGAATTATGTGCCTGCAACAAAGAAAAGTGGCCCCATTGATGACATGATACAAAAGTAAGGAAGAGGTGTCCAAAGCATGTTTTAGATATTTTGCCCTTGTCCATAGAAGGATTACAAGTGTGGAAGAGGATGGGATGACAATAGGATAGGTAGGGAGATATGGATAGGAGACAATAGGATAAGTGGATAGAGATAGTGGAGGGGATTAGTGGATAAGTAGAGGGAAATGGATAGGTTGATAGGCTAGGCAAGATTTGCCCCCAAGTGTAGGGTGCAAATGGAGAAGGGATTACGCATGACACTCAGAAGGGGTTTTCATCATGGTACTTGCCCAAGACTCCACAAGGAGTGGTTTTCACCATTGGACAAATTATTTCTCTTTACTTTTCTATTTTTATTTTTTAAATTTTTTATTTATTTTTTGGAATGTTTAGATGGGAAGGATAGATGGAATGGATGGATAAAATGGATTTGGAGGAGAGTGGGGAATCAAGCGTCAGTTTCCAAAAGGGGCTGATAATGTACCATGTGGATGGATGGTGCACGTGGACCATTTCAAATGTCGCTATGCGCATGGATGTTGGTAGATGGTTGCATGAGATGGAGATGGAGTGGATGAATGGATGACAATAGTGGATTATGATGTGGATTATGGATGGATTATGCAAAAACATGGACAATAGGGATGTGATGGGGGAGATATGCGGGATAGGGGATATAAGATGGAGGGATGAAGGTATGTGGGATTGTCGTGGGAATCAAAACCAACGGTTGCACACACCATAATGGATTTTGAATCTTATATTTTGGATGGGGAGTGGGGAGTAATGGGGATTTGGGATTCATGATGAAATTTTGGGGTTACCGATTTGGGGATTTAGGGACCCAAACGGTCTTAGGATTTTTATGATTTTTTGATGGGGGATGGGATTTTTGGGATTTGGGGATGGAATGTGAGGTGGATTCTCCACTTGGATTTAGTGATTTTTGTTTAGGGACCCACACCATTTTTGTTTTTTTCTTTTGGGGGTGTGGGCTTATGTAGCCTTTTGGATGGATTTTTCTTGGATTTTGTGTATCGATGCCCTAAAACATGATATTTTTTAGGCTTTTGTGGATTTTTTTCTTTTTGTAGGGAGGCATCCAAATTATTGTTTTTGAATCCCATGGATTTGGTGGAAGCTTCATGTTTGGATGATGAGTGCTTTGGTTGATCTTGATTAGGAATTTTGGGGAATCGGGATTTATGGACGGGGATATTACGGATGGGAGGATAGGGGGATTTCAGGATGGGGATATTAGAAGTTGGGAGTAGTGGAGGAAGTGTGGATTTAGGGAGATGTACGGTCACATGCTTTATGGATTGATGGATGAAATAAGATGGATGAGGGATGCAGACATATGATTTGGGGGTGCAATGAGATGCACCGGGTTTGGGTTTGGAAGAAGTGGATTTGGGAGGTGCGTGGGTGGTACCAACATGCTTAGATTGTTTTCTTTGAGATGTATAGGCAAGGCCATGTGCATGTGGATGGATTTTGACATGGATGGGCTCTAAAATTCTATTTTCATGAAGGCCTAGGCCTTTACCATGATAGTTCATGTTTTGGAGCATACATTGTGCGATAGGATGGATGTTATTGTTGGGATAAGGTGCCATTAACCTTGTAAATCCCATTACTGTATTATTCCATTTATTATTTGTAATTACCCACAATGGATGTACAAGTTTCACCGGTAGTGGTAAAAATTATTTACTGTCCATAGTAATTACGGAGTTACTGCATGGTAAGTCCTAGAGTTACCGGCGGTAGTTACGGGATGTCATTTACTATGGTAAATGGTAATTGGTCAAAGTGGGGTGCACATGTGGAGGAATAATCTATTTTTAGTGTTATGACGCACGCCATAGATGCTGTAAGAAGGTGTAAGAGATTCTATGACAACTGTAAGTTGTCATAAGAATCTATGACACTAATAATAGCATATGATGCGTCATAAGATACTGTAAGTGGCTATTTTTGGTCCCAAGGTATTCAAGCTTGCATGGGCACATTTTTCCAAGTGTAGGATGCATGTATGACAACATTTATGACCTTGTAAGAGCCTATTCTTGGCCATGGACACCCAAGTTTATGTTGTTGACTCTTGACAAGTGTTATGGGCTTGTAAGAAGTCATTTAATGTCTTGAGGTTGTGTAAATTCTATATAAACCATAGCATAGTAGATGAGAGGCATATAACAGTTTACAAGTACCCAGGTTCTACTAGAGTGAAGGTTGGAAGATAGAGGGAGTGAATGTATTTGTAATCTCCTTTTGTGAAGATAATACAACTTGGCCTCTTTTCTTGGTGGAGTTTTTTACCTAAAAGGGTTTTCTCCATGTTAAACACTTGTGTTATGTGCTTCATTCTGCTTCTGGTATATTTTTGTATTGTGGGTTTATGTTTTGTTATAATCTCCATTAATAACACACAGTTAAAGATTGCTGAAATTTATTTGAATCAGATTTCTATTGAAGTAGTGTTGTTTTCATTTCTAACATTTGGTATCAGAGCCTGACCAGCTTTGACTCTTGGGTGGTAGTGTGGAACCTATAGCTGCAGTGGAAGATTTGGTTGCATTTGTTTTGTAGATCTTGTGTTGTTATTATGGCTGCATCCACCGTTGCATCAACCTCTAAAATGGACATTGAGAAGTTCAATGGAACGAGGTATGAGTTGTGGAAGCTGAAAATGGCAGATTTATTGGAAGAAAGAAACCAATGGTTGGCTATCCAAAAAGAGAAGAAACCCGACGATGCCTCTCAAGATGAGTGGGATAGACTGGATAAGAAGGCACGGGGAACCATCTGGTTGTGTCTTTCAGACTTTGTCCTGTTGAATGTCGCAAAGGAAGAGACTGCATACAAGTTGTGGAAACAGTTGGGTGAGATCTATCAAGCCAAGAGTATGGTAAATAAACTTTATTTAAAAAGAAAATTGTTTTCCATGAAAATGCAAGAAGGTGAATCAGTTGCAGAGCATTTAAATTCTTTTAATTTGTTAGTGAGTCAGCTTTATTCAGTAGATGTTGAGGTTAGTGAGGAAGATAAATGTATCTTACTTCTATATTATTTACCTAAGTCTTGGGAGAATGTTATCCTTGCTATCACTGCTAACCTTGCGGATCTGAAGTTGGATGCTCTTGTTTTAGTGCTACTGTCACAGGAATTGAGGAAGAAGAGTTTGGATAGTTCAGGGGATGCTCTTAGTGTCAGGGGAAGGTCTAAGGAAAGGGGACCTAAAGGAGATCAGAAAGGGGATAAGGACAAGTCCAAGGGCTGGTCTAAGACTCCTAGTAAAAAGAACAGAGTTAAATGTTGGAACTATGGTAAAAGGGGACATGTGAAGAAGGAGTGCAGAAATCCCAAGAAACAGTGGGAGAGTGCTTCGGATAAGTCCTCGAATGCAAGTGAAGAAGTTTTACTTTCTGCATGTAATCTTGTTTCTAATGATCACTGGTTGGTTGACTCAGGATGCTCATTTCATATGACCCCACATAAGGAATGGTTCTCCTCATATGAAGAATATGATGGAGGTAATATCTACCTTGGTGACAACTCTACATATCCGATTGTTGGGAAAGGAAAGGTATTGTTGTGTTTCAGTGATGGGAGGATTAAAACCCTCCCTGGTGTTTTGCGTGTTCCTGGATTAGCTAGAAATCTTATTTCAGTTTCAAAGTTGAATGATTTGGGAATGCATGTGACATTTGACAAGCATGGTTGCAGATTGGTGAGAGAGAACTTGGTGGTAGTGAAAGGGAAGAGATTCAGGAACTTGTTTAAGCTTGAAGCCACTACAGTTTGTAATGCCTCCTATGTATCTAAGGCCACTATTGAAAATACATGTATGTTGTGGCATCATAGATTGGGCCGCACAAGCAATAATGTATTGAAAACTATTAAGAATAAAAATTTGTTGGATGATTTCTCTTATTCTGATGAGCACTTTGAGTTCTGTGAGCATTGTGTGTTTGGTAAACAAAACAAAAAATTATTTCCTTCAGAAAGCAATAGAGCAAAAAAGAAGTTAGAAATTATTCATACGGATGTGTTTGGACCAATGGATAATGAATCTATTGGAAAATCTTGTTATTTTGTAACCTTCATTGATGATGTATCCAGATTTACATGGATTTATTTTATGAAGCATAACAGATTTACATGGATTTATTTTATGAAGCATAAATATGAAGTTTTAACTAAGTTTAAGGAATTCAAAGTCTTAGTAGAGAACCAATTAGGTTTAAAGATAAAAATATTAAGATCTGACAATGGAGGGGAATATTGCTCTAAGAAATTTGATGAGTTTTGCAAGCACGTAGGTATAATCAGACAAAAGATAACTCCGTATACACCACAATAGAATGGTGTTGCAGAAAGGATGAACCGAACAATTATGGAAAGGGCCAGAAGTATGCTTAGTGATGCACAGTTGGATAAATGATTTTGGGTAGAGGTTGTGTGTACTGCTTGCTACTTGATAAATAGATCTCCTTGTAAGGCTCTTGATTCAACACCTTATGAAGTGTGGATAGGTAAGAAACCTTTTGTTTCACATTTAAGGGTTTTTGGCTATGAGGCTTTTGTTCATGTGCCTAAGGAAAAGTGATCTAAGTTGGATCCAAAGGTTGAAAAGTGTATATTCGTTGGATATGGTGATAATGTCAAAGGTTATAAGCTTTGGAATCCACTAACCCGCAGGATTATCTTTTCTAGAGATGTAATTTTCAAGGAACTTAGAGCTATTTCTGAACCTGAGCTGCCAAAAGAAAAAGATGAAAAGGTAAAGAGAGTGCACTTTGAGTTAGAGCAGCAAGATGCACCTCAGGAAAAACAGAATGATGGATTAGGGGGTGAAGAAGAAGGAGAAGATTCGAGTAGTTCTGATGAAGATGAATCTGTTGTTACAGAAGAAGTTGGTGCAGATGATCATGCAGAAGAACAAGTAGAGTCTCTTACTCCACCCTTGAGGAGATCCACAAGACAACGAAATCCAATTGACAGGTATAGCCCACCAAATTTCCATTGTGTATATGCTTTATTAAGTACTAAAGATGAACCTAGATCCTACAGGGAAGCTATTTTTGCATATGATAGTGAGTCTTGGCAGCTAGCCATGCAGGAGGAGATGATGGCTTTAGACTCTAATAACACCTGGGATCTTGTTCGTTTGCCCAAAGGAAGAAAGGACATAGGATGTAAGTGGGTCTTCAAGAAGAAGTTTGTAGCAAAAGAGTCATTGGAGAAGTACAAGGCTAGACCGGTAGCCAAGGGGTACTCCCAGAGAGAGGAAGTTGATTTTGGTGAGATATTCTCTCTTGTTGCTAAATTAACTTCTATTAAATTTCTCTTATCCATTGTTGCAGCTTATGATTGGGAGATTGAGCAAATGGATGTTACGACTGTATTCTTGCATGGAGATCTTGAAGAAGAAATTTATATGCAACAACCTACAAGTTTTGAGGTAAAAGGAAAAGAACATTGGGTTTGCAAGTTAAAGAGGTCTCTTTATGGTCTGAAACAGTCCCCTAGAATGTGGTATCAAAAGTTTGACTCATTTGTTTTAAAATTGGGTTTTGTTAGAAGCGAGAAGGATCATTGTGTTTACATTCATTGTGTTGATGATTCTATACTGGTTATTGCTTTGTATGTTGATGACATGTTGTTTTTCAACAATACTAAGGGTATAGTCAGTGAGCTTAAATCCCAACTTTCAGGTGCATTTGAGATGAAGGATCTTGGTGCTGCAAGGCATATTTTGGGAATGGAGATCAGGAGGGACAGAGTTTACAGAAAGCTTTGGTTGTCACAAAGTAAGTATGCGAATACTATTTTGCAAAGGTTTAGTTTGCAGGACTGTAATCCAGTTAGAGTTCCTTTACCCATTGGTACTAAGCTTTCATTAGATATGTGTCCAAAGACTCAGGATGATCTTGAGGATATGTCTAATGTGCCATATGCTAGTGTTGTAGGGAGTTTGATGTATGCAATGGTTTGTACTAGACCAGATATTGCCCAAGTAGTGGGAGTTTTGAGCAGATTTATGTCTTAACTCTGGTAGACAGCATTGGAACTATGCAAAAAGGGTGTTTAAATATCTTGCTTGCAGGTACTCCTGATCATTGTTTGGTTTATTCTGGTACTGATAGTGCTGATAAATCTTTGGACATACAAGGTTTTGTTGATGCAGATTGGGCAGGTGACTTGGATAGTCAAAGGTCCACTAGTGGCTATGTGTTTACTTTGTTTGGAGGTGCAGTCAGTTGGATGAGTAAGAGGCAGCCCATAGTTGCTTTGTCCACCACAGAAGCAAAGGATATGGTTGCTACTCATGCCTCTAAGGAGGAAGTTTGGTTGAGGAGACTGTGTATAGGTATTAGTTTTGATTCAGAAAAATTCAGATTGGTTGTGATAGCCAGAGTGCTATTTGTTTGGCTAAGAATCCCATGTATCATGCTCAAACTAAGCATGTTGATGTTCAATATCACTTTGTTCGAGAGTTGGTTGTAAATGGAGAGATTGAGTTGAAGAAGATAGACACTCAGAAGAATGTTGCAGATTCATTGACCAAGCCTATGAGCATAGAGAAGTTTGTATGGTGTAGAGAGGCCATGGGCCTTGTTTCTAGTGCCTGATTATTTTTCATTTGATTTCCTATGGGTTGATTTACAATGTATAATGTCAAGTGGGAGAATGTTGGGATAAGGTGCCATTAACCTTGTAAATCCCATTATTGTATTATTCCATTTATTATTTGTAATTACCCATAAGGGATGTACAAGTTTCACTGGCTGTGGTAAAAATTATTTACTATCCATGGTAATTATGGAGTTATTGCACGGTAAGTCCCGGAGTTACCGGCGGTAGTTACGGGATGTCATTTACCATGGTAAATGGTAATTGGTCAAAATGGGGTGCACATGTGGAGGAATAATCTATTTTTAGTGTTATGACACACGTCATAGATGTTGTAAGAAGGTGTAAGTGATTCTATGACAACTGTAAGTTGTCATAAGAATCTATGACACTAATAATAGATTTGATGCGTCATAAGATGCTGTAATTGGCTATTTTTGGCCCCAAGGCATTCAAGCTTGTATGGGCACATTTTTCCAAGTGTAGGATGCATGTATGACAGCATTTATGACCCCGTAAGAACCTATTCTTGGCCATGGACGCCCAAGGTTGTGTTGTTGACTCTTGACAAGTGTTATGGGCTTGTAAGAAGTCATTTAATGTCTTGAGGTTATGTAAATTCTATATAAACCATAGCATAGTAGATGAGAGGCATATAACAGTTTACAAGTACCCAAGTTCTGTCGGAGTGAAGGTTGGAGGACAGAGGAAGTGAATGTATTTGTAATCTCCTTTTGTGAAGATAATACAACTTGGCCTCGTTTCTTGGTGGAGTTTTTTACCCAAAAGGGTTTTCTCCATGTTAAACACTTGTGTTATGTGTTTTATTATGCTTCTAGTATATTTCTGTATTGTGGGTTTATGTTTTGTTATAATCTTCATTAATAACATACAGTTAAAGATTACTAAAATTTATTTGAATCAGATTTCCATTGAAGTAGTGTTGCTTTCATTTCTAATAGTTATTTTGGGAACAAGATGCTAGTCCATTATTAGATGGAGGGGAAAGAGTGGTGGAAGAAAGTTGTTCCTCTCCTATGAGAACCACCATGAAAGAAGGTAACAGGACCAAGACGATAAGATAGTGGATTTGGGATAAGATTGATAGGTGATGATAAAGGTATGATGGGGGATGCTGGAGGATCAATAGGAGATGGTGCGGGATCGGGAATAGGAATAGGTAGGATGCTTGGATCATTACCAGGAAGGGGTGGATGTTTCAACATGCTTTGGACTAGGCTCTTGACATAACCAAATTTGTGTGGATGGTGTGATGGGGGAGGAGCATGTAGCTTGACTAGGCTCCTTGGATGGGGTAGATGGAGGAGAGGGTGATACTTTTGATAGGACTTGGGATAAAATGGAGGAAGATGGTGATGTGGTTTTGATGGGTGTGAGGTGGATGATAGGGTCATCAATGACACATGTAGGTGATTAGGGAGGAGTGGGGTGACATGACTCCACAAATTGGATTTGGTGATTTTTTTCTAGATCCTTAATGAGAAGTCCTTGGAGAAAGGATGATATAGATTCAGTAGGGGATTTGGATGACAGATTAGATGGTGAGGTTGATGGGTAAGGAGATGGCAGATTTGGATATGGCAGATTCGGATAAGGAGAGGATGGATTTGGATAAGGAGAATAAGGATAAGAAGGATGTGGATAAGAGGTGGAGGTGACGGGGATTTCATATGAGAATGGATGTTGGAGGATGGATGGAGGATAGAATGGGTTTCCCTTGTCAAGGGTAGCATAAGAATGACCAGAGGGTAAGCAATTAGGTGCGGGGGTACAACTTGTGCTTGTTAGAAATGAAGGTGCAAACCACACAATGGAAATCTAATTCAAACTTTATTTATGTCCTCTAAACAATGTAGAATCAATGGAGATTGCAACAGAAATTAAAACCCACTACATAGAAATAACATGCATTAAGAACTGAACACATAACACAGTATGTAACGTGGAGAAAAACCTTTCGAGTAAAAAACTCCACCAAGAAAAGAGGCTCCAAGTTGTATTATCTTCAAATATGAGATTACAATACATGCACTTCCTCTTCTTCTTCAGTCTTCAATCCAATGATGCATGTTACTCTAAACTTTGATAAAAATGTAGTACAAATATCCTTATAAAAGGGGGTTTCCTTCTAGGGAAAGAAAAATGACAAAATATCGATCATCAGATCTGTGACCTAATGACGAACAGTCTAGATTTTATCCACTTGGAAACCCCCCTACAACCCCCGTCGCGGATGAATGAGCGTCGTGTACTGGATATAAACATATAGCTAAAACAAGATCGCTACTGGTGAAACCTTTCATCCCTTATGGGTGTTTTACAAACAATATTAGGAGTAATTAATTACATATGATTTACAAGGTTGATGGCAACTTAATCCTAACAGTGCTATCCAATGCATGATCAAAGAGTGCTTGCATGCTTATGAATGACCAAGGGTGGTTTATGGAAAGCTTACTTGCAATGATTTCATCAAGGATTTCGAGTTTAGATTGTTCAACATCATCATATGAAGTCATGATTGGATTAGAATTGAGGATGATGTAATGTAGGATGACTTGATGAAATTATTTTGATTTTGGATTAGAGGGGGATTTCAATTGATTTGGATTAATTGGGATTGGATGATTTTGGATTTGGATTGATCAAGGCGAATGATATATGACACTTGATGCTAGGATGGATTTGACTTGATTTGATTAGTCAAGGCCAATGATATATGACACTTGATCAGATTTGGATTGATTGGGGATGATTTGGATTAGGCCAAAGGTCCTTTGATGGTTGGATTGGATTGGATTTGATTAAGGATTTGGGGATGGAATGGGATGTATTTGGATGATGATTGGAGGAAAATGATTATGATTTGGATGAAATTGGATGGATTAGGATTTGGAGAGGGTTGAAAGAGGTTAAGTCCTTAACCAACTTTTGATTTACAAAGGATATTTTTTTTGGATTAAGGAGTGGAATTGGATTTTGATTGGGTATGGATAGAGGAATGATGGATGATTGATTTAGGATGAAGGATAATTGGATGAGGTTGGGATTTGGATGAAAGTGGATTAAGCTCAATAATGGGATTAGGATTAGAGGGATTAATTGATGAGATGATTAAAGGATAATTGATGGGATTGAATTAAGAGTGATTAGTGGATGAGGTGATTTGGGAAAATGGATTAGGGAGTGATTAAGATGGGATAAATATGGTGATGAAGACTTGGATTAGGAGAAAAGTGATGTGATTATGATAATGGAAAAATGGATTAGGATATGGATTTAGGGATGAATAGGGAAAATGAATACTAGATAAATGATTGAATTAGAAGGTGATTAGAATGATAGGATGGGATTAAGCTCAAAGATGGGGATATGATTAAGGTCAAATGATGGGATTAAGTAGGAATAATGATGATGTTTAAGAAATGGGTGAGGTGGACAATGGATTAGGATTATGATCTTGATTAGATTAGGCAATTTGATTGGGATTAAGGTCCAATGATGATGGATTAGGGCAATGATTTAGATGACTAGGATAATGATTAGGATGAAATTAGATAATTTGATGAGTGATTAGGAGGAAAATGGGTTGAGATAAGGCGGATTAGGATAATGTGAATTAGGAAGAAGATGGATTACTTGGACTTGGATTAGGAAATGGATGATTTGGATGAGGATTGAGATGGGTGATTAAAGGTGGCTTAGGTACTTGACCTTAGGCAACTTTAAAATAAAATAAACACACATTCATGCATAATTCTTGCAAAGGATTTGAATTTGATTTGGATTAAAGGGATTCATAGGTTTCAACAATGAAGACATG
The DNA here is from genome assembly GCA_027924645.1 of Cunninghamia lanceolata. NCBI lineage: Eukaryota > Viridiplantae > Streptophyta > Pinopsida > Cupressales > Cupressaceae > Cunninghamia > Cunninghamia lanceolata. Next base: position 19,301,136 of record BSBN01000511.1, on the reverse strand, counting down.
CCAAACACACCAAAAACCTAGATTTAGTAAGATAGGAGTGTATTAGATCATAAGCCCACCTCATTACCTTTATTTAGGTGTAACGTGCAAGTCCCATGATGAGGAAACTAACCACTTTTGATCACCCAGGATCGCTCTATGGCACAAGGGGAGAGCATACACAACATGCATGCTCGTTTCTAGAGGGCATTTGTACTTGCTGGTTGAAACAATATGGTTTGTGTGGTGAGTAACTTCCCAGGCCTAACTAGTATCTGGTGCATTACGATCTCATACGACTGAGAGGTTTGAAACTAGGATTTACGGGCTTCTAGGGGATATCCTCAATACACTCAAGGTGCACAAGGCCTAAATCCGTGAGACGAGGGGTATGTCTAATGGTGTGGTGCGAGAGGGTAACCCACTCTCCTCCTTCACTTTGTAAGGTATAAAGTTCTTGCAAGCTTTGCCCAAATGAAAAATGTCCCCCAATGGAAGAGTCTTTCTATTCTATTGCAAATTTGTATACCCCACCTGAACACGAGGGTTGAGGTCATCCCCTTGGTGATGAAATCCAAGGCAGGCCCCCTAGAGGAAAGAATCCAAGGTTTTTTGATCTCCAAGATCGCTAAGTGGCACGGGGAGAGATCATACACACCAAGGACCTTAGGATGAACAATGATAATAAAGATTAGATCAAATCAAGGTTTTTGATCTCCAAGATCACCAAATGGCATGAGGAGAGAGCATACACCTTGAAATGACCTCAAACAAAACATACAAGTTCTTTTTAACCCCAAAAAGAAATGTGCCTAGATTTAATAGAAAAAAGATGGATCCTCAGACAAGCAGGGCTGCAACAACTTGTTAGTAGTTTGGATGATTTGATCTTTGACCAACAATGTGCTACAAACAAGTGTGTTAGATTGAAGTGATAAAATATGAAAAAACCAAATATTAGATGGAATGATACAATAGATTAGATAAGGTATTTAGATTCCTTGTGAAATTTTATGCCATTTCAAAAAAAACATCAAATTTCGTTAAGTTTTCGAAAAGTTATGGGTGTTTGAAGTTTCAAGTGTTGTTTCACAAGCAAAAGCGTTGAACCAGCAAACATAGGCACTAAAGGAAGAGACACAGGTGCTAAAGGAGGTTTCCTAGGTGTTGATGTAGGCAAGGGCACTGATCCATAGGGTATGGGTGTGAATCCCAAGGGTATGAGCATTAAAGCATGATATATAAGCACTAAAATGTCTGATATAGGTGCTAAAGTAGGTGTCCTAGGCACTAATGCAGGCAAGGGCACTAATCCCTAGGGTATGGGTGCTAATCCCAAGGGTATGGGCACTAAAATAGTCTAGGGGTCCTGAAAGTGATAAAATTAATCCATAATTATGACAACAAATGACTTGTGGAATGCCATTAGAATATAGAAGCAACAAGTCAAATGGAAGGATTTGACCCAAAATTGGTTGAGTTCAATGTAAAGTGGATCCCTAGGGTGCTTCTTGCGAAAGAAATACATAGAAATGCCAAGTAAACACTTGGGGTCTCAACTAAGACAAAACCAACCTATGAAGTAATAGAGTTATTGTATGAGATGATTGCATTTATGGGAAAAATAAGGTTGGTACTGAAGGAGAAGATACAAGAGTTCCAATCTCTTGTGGATTTTGACCTCCTAGCAATTAAAGAATCAAATGGAAGGAAAAATTTAATGTGGAGTTGGAAGGATGAGTTCAATGGCATAGTCTCCACTTTTGTTGATCCCTTATTGATTGATGAAAAATAGATCAAATATTGTTTAGTCACCAAGTGGATAAAATCCTAGCACTTGAAACAAAACTAGATAATTTTATCAGAGATGCCAAATTGGCAGTGGATGCTAGGTCTAAGGCTAGCGTAGATAAGGTGAAGATGGTCATAGAGACAGATTGACCTAGTGATGAAGAATGGGAAGAATTGTTGAATATCATGAAGGGTTATTGATTTTTTATATTTCTTATTATTTCATGGATCATTCATTTTACTATCATAGAGTATTATCACACTTTAGAAGGATAGCCACATGCTATATGGTACATCCCTACCTGGTTATAGAGGGAACAATAGAGATTAGTTAGAGAAGATAATGGAGGTAAAGTTGATGTAACAACACTTGGAAATTGTAGCGGATGGTACATAAATGACAATGCAATTACAATTTGAAAAGCAACATGAAGCAATGACGATCTAATAACACAAAGTTGCTACAAAAGAATTCCCATGATAGCAATGGAGTTGGCTTCAATGAGATGTTTTACATTGTATAAGTATTGAGAAACCTTCATATTTTCACAAGCATATCTTAGTATGGTCATCTAAGTGTCTCTTCATCTAGGGTTGTTTTGAGAAGAGTTGAGAATATCACGGAGTATCATTGAGTATCAAAGCCTCTAATCTGGAGAGGGATAAGAGAGATGTTTTGTGGACTTGCAATGTAGGAGAAGAGAAAGTCTTGGCAAATCCCTTGGTCCATGTCAACTAAAGTTGTCTCTCTCCAGTGCATTATGGTGCACTATTTGATATTGTGACAGGGCCAACTTAAGGAGGAGGTGCTCTTCTTGAGTCAACTAGTCTTGCTTCAAAAAGAGGAAATGGACTATTGGAGACTCTTCTTCACCTTATTGACATACATGCTAGCCATCTTGACAAAACAAGGCCTATCAACATTGGATTAAGGGTTTCTCATGAATACTTCGAAGGTATTTTCCTTCTTTCATTTGTGCAACACTCCTACCCTCCTCATCCCATGCCTAGCAATAGAATGATTCCTACCTTTTGGAGGAAATGGAACCAAGTGGCACGTTAAAAAGTGCTAACCTCATTTTAAAACAAATTGTAAATCTAAATGACAAGTGTTGGTCATCCAAATGAGTTGAGCATTGTCATTTAGATATATATAGGAGTGATCAGCTTTATAACAAAGGGATGAGAAATTTTGTATACCAATTTTAGTGCAAGGAATCCATTTGACACTCCAGACAAACAACAACTTGAGCCATTTTCTAAGTGAATCTTTGTAAATGCATATTTAGCATCTTCAGTAAATTAAACATAAGATTCATTTTCATTACTATTATTTAACTTGTCTCCTTTGTTCTATCAATTATTTCAGGAAAATTTTTGGTTTCTAGATACACATTTGTTGTGTTTGTATAGTGGATTAATTAGTATGCAATCAAGGGTTTCGTGGAAGTCTTTTTAAGCACAATATGTTTAGTAATTGACTTGAAAAGGGATAAGTAAGAATGAGTTGCATAATAGTGGATGAAAAGTCATTTGAGGATTTAAGATTTGCAAGACAAAACCAAGTACTTGAAGTCTTTCTAAAACTATAGATCACATATGTGGATGCTTTGAGTAGCTTGTTTAAGACTTTCTTGCAATAGGATACAAGGCATCAATCTTTACAATCTGAAACATGACAAATTTTATTAAGTGTAACTTATATTTCTATTTATTTATTCACAATTTACTTAAGGGTATAAAGGAATGTCTTGATATGCTTTCATTTTAAACATGTTTGCTCATTCACTTGTGAATGCACTCATTTTCTATAAATTTGAGATCTCCCAATAATTTAATCATTGAACTAACACAATGTGGGTTAGTGATAGAAAAATTTGATCTATAATTGTATCGTAAGGGCTTGGTTTAGTGTTGGATGAATTCATAAGAATTGATCAAAATTACTTGATTCTTATTTCCTTTAATCTTCTAAATTATTTTATGCCAATCTTTACAGATAGTTTCAGATGAAGTAATAAAAGTTGTTTGATCATTTGTTGTTTGTTTTAGTCATTTGATGGCTTATTTTCTTGAGATCTCCATAGGACAACCCTGTTGAGCCTAGAAAATCTCAAAGTGCAAGAGAGAAGTGCCCTCTCTCTTTGTTTGGCATATTCACCTAGCATTCTAGTAAAAACCCATTTTTCTTTAAGCCCAACTTTAAACCTTGGAGGTTTTGGGCAAATTATTCCATGAGCTTCTTAGGAAATGTTGTTCTTTGATAGAAGAAGCCAACACATACAATGACTTTGAAGCACATTGAATGATGGATGAGAGAACTACAAGTTTTCATTGTTTGTTCTTTTAATGATTGAAATGTTATTTAGAACCATTTCCACACTTCCTTGTGTTGAACAACACGCTATATTGACTCCACCAACAAGACCGAAGGACTATGTTAATGATGACTCATATTAGGAATATGTAACGAATGTTGTTCTGTTCTCAAAATTGTACCCTATAAACTTGAAGTGTATGATTCTTTGAAACACATCAATGTGATGATGTAGATATCTAGGGTCAACCCCTGTAATTTGTTGGACACTATCTTGCTAAAATGGAAAAATCCAAGTTAGCCTTGCTAATGAAATCTTTATTGAATGATGAATATTGATGATACAACGATTGTTACTATTTGGAAGATGATAAAGACTTGTTCAAATTGGACATTTGACTTGATATCTCAATGGAGAAGGTTTGCAATAGATTACTAAATGACTAAACTATGATTGAAATGATCAAAAGCATCTGTTAAAGGTCGTTGAAACTTGACAATTTTGATATAAATTATTGTTGGTATGATGATTGAAATTTGCCTTTGAAACTCTAGACACACTTAATATGTTGAAAATCAATAAAATTCTTATGTAGATCATTGCTCGAATAGGAAGTCTTCAAGATAAATATGTTGTGACACATAACACCTTATATTTCTGAGTCTTGACCTTTGTCACCTAACTCTGGAGCTTTTCTATTTTTGAATTTGCTATTTAAGACTAATTTTATACTGAAAGGGGCACTTCTAAAAATAGTTGATCTCTATTTATGTTTGTAAGATCACGTATGAGGCACTTCTAAAAAATAGTTGATCTCTATTTGTGTTTGTAAGATCATGTATCCATAAGTGTGGGCACTTCTATGCACAAGTTAGCATGTTTTTTAATTCTTAATCGGTTTTCAACTAGGCATTCGCTTATAAACCCTAGTTGCAGCCTTGATACCATTCATTCAGCCCTCTCTACTAGGCACATGTCTATACAAGGTGTGAAAACCCTTATTTGATTCTTAATAGCGCTTAGTAGAGGCACATGACGATGAATTTGATCTCCAAATTTTGAACTGAATTTCATTTAGAGAGGTGTGCATGTATGTAAGAGATTTTGAACTCAATAGTTTCATCAATATTTTCTTTATACAAGCATGTTCTTGTGCCCTAGTTACACGGTTTTTGCTTTTAACTTTGATTTTATAGCTATAGGTGTGCACCTCTACAAACTCATGATTTTTAGCAATTAAGACTTGTATTTTTCCCTATATTCACTTGTGCACACATCTGTGTATGACCGTGATTTTTGCAAACAAAATTTATACAAAAAAATGTTCTCGATGTTAGCAACATAATAATCTTATTCATGCTTTTGTGTAGGAATTTGAACCTTCCACTTCCCCTTGGCCTTTTCTTGATCGGGGCCTCAACTTGCTCAATAAAATTTCTTCATCGTCCTCTAAGGGGCACATGTTTATTATTATTGCCAAAAATTACTTTAATAATTGGGTGGAAGCCACTCCTCTTAAGTCCACCAGTGCTGAAATCCTTTGTAGTTTCCTCATGGACTACATCATCTCTCATTTTGGGCTTCCTTCTGTGCTCATTTTTTATAATGGTTCGTAATTCAAGAATCTACATGTGAAGAATTTTCTTGACAGGTTTCACATTCAACTTTGCTTTTCCACACCATCCTAGCTAGAATCTAATTTAGTCGAACTAAAGTGTCTAATAAAACAACAGTGCAAATCATGCAGAAGATTGTGGATAAGCAAGGTACAAATTTACATTCTTAATTACGTCTTGCTTTGTTGGCCTATCGCATGAACATTTATATTCCCACTAGTACCACTCCATATTCTCGTGTATGGTGTGAAATTCGTGATACTGTTGGAGCATGAGATCCCTTCTTTACATGTTTCTTTCTAAGGGCTCATTGTGGATAACACATACTGAGAGTGTCGACTTCAAGAGTTAGAGGTGCTTGATGAACACCATGTGAATGCTTTGGAACATCTTTTGTTTTACCAAAGGTAGTTCAGATGGTCATACAATTAGTGTCGTCTCCCTTGCTCGTTTTAGATCATTGATCTTGTCCTTTGTGATAACCAACATAATACTATTGTGGAAGAGGGTCCTAAAGGCAAGTTGAGTCCTAATTGGCTTGGCCCATATGCCATTACTTCTATTTATGGCTTAGGTGCTTATGGCATTTCCACCATTTATGGGCAACCATTAAAGGAATCTCTTAATGCCTCTCATCTTTGTCAGTTTTACACAAGCTTCCACATGCTTCCCATCTTTCTCCTGCCTTATACCCTAGTCCCATGTCCATTGATATTTCCTTTTTGACATTTGACATCAGATTATTCTTCTCTCCATATGTGACCCACGGATGTTATGGCTTCTTTCTTCTATGTGCCATGACTATACATTTGTCATTTTTTTGGGCATAATCCCAAGTGCTATGATTTCCTATATCTCATGGTTTATCCTCCCCAACCATGAGATATCCTTCTAGAGGAAGATATTAATTTTGGTTGTTCTTTTATTTTGCCTAGGATAAATATAATTGTCATTCTTCCAGATACCATCTCAGGTACTTCAATTCTATGTACTCACGGTTTCTCTCCTTTAATCATGCAATATTTTTCCTGCGTGAGCCATATTTATCATGGATGTTCTTCCCTTTCACCTAGGATAAATCTAGTTGTCATTCTCTCAATATAGAATCTTTCATTGAGAGGACACAATTGTGATAAGACAAACTGCTTTGCGATTGCCGAAGTGTCCAGACCCCTTTGTGATTGTAGAAGTGTTTTGGACACCAAGTGTTACTCTTTCTCTTTTTTTGCCCATATTTGCATGATAGTAGTCATCCTAAATCCTATCTTGTATGGTTTGATGTATGCTCATTCTTATTGTATAGAATTCGTATTTGCTCTAAAAATTCATTATTAAAATGATGCTCTCTTATGTCATGTTTTATAAATTACTTAAGTTTATTCTTAACATGTACAAATGAATAATGCGTTCCAATTTACATTTAATTAACCATGTGTTTAAAACATCAAAATAAAACACACATTAAAGCTCATAACAAAGAATATTAAACACCATAACATACACATCCAATATATTAACATTTTAAATATCATAATAGATGTAATAACTTATAAAAAATGTGTATATATATGTATCTCAAAATGTATATACATAATCATGTCAATACAAAAATGTCCACCACTACCTCAAAATGTGGTGTGTCTCTTCGGCTAGCCATGGATGCCAGATCTCTCGATAGGTGGTGACTAATCTTTGGGCAATGGTTGTCTATTAGGTTGTCGGATGGAAGCAAAAGACTATAAACAAGCATGTGACCTGCTCTATGATGTGCTCATGGCCATGCATACTCCATGTAAGCTTCTCCCTCAATCCCTCAATCTAGTGTTCTACCTCAATCTTATGATCTTCTGTAGTAAGGCTCAAACCTGTGGGTGCTCCAATGTGATGTTCGTTGCTTTCAGGAGGCGGTCTCTCTTTAGTTGAATTGTGGCCAACTCTCTCTCAAGTTTGGCAATTAGGCTCTCCATCCTAGCCTCCATAGCATTTCACTCTACTTGCAACTCGAGCCACTATGCCTCTGCCCTCTTTATATCCTCCAAAAGTGCAGTCTCAACTCGTTGCAGCTATGCATGATTATGTTGCAGCTCATCTCGATCTTGTTTTGCTATTGTAGTTGCCTATTGTTACTCATCTCGCTTTCTGTTGGTGTAACGCATATAATAAATTGTGCAGTCCAATCCTTAATGGTTGGGTTGCCCACTTCTTCCTCTCTCCCAGCATCGACTTCTGCATGTTTTTATCTCCCACGAGGGAGTTATTGTTGTTGACTATTCTTAGGCTTGGAGTGGACCTTATTCGCTGCTGTAGGAAGAAGAATATATATTGTATTGTATTTTATTGCAGAGCTGCAGATTGTTGTAAAAAAAGTTTATTTCTGATAATACAGAGAGCAACCCCTGCTCATTGTGGACGTAGACAAATTTGTGAACCACGTTAAAATTTTTTGCCTTTGTCTTCTGCATTCGTTCGAGTCTATTTTCTATTCTTGATTCATTGTTTGCCTTTTTGTCTTTATAATTTTCTGCACTCAACAATTGGTATTAGAGCTCTGGTTGAGAAGCTCGGCGAAGCAGTTCGGTGGTGAAGCTGGTTGGAGATCAGTGAAGAATGGACAAAGCAGACAAATGGAAGATGAGAAGTTTGCAGGCCAGAACTTCGGACTGTGAAAAGTTCAGATGGAATCGCTATTGATCAAGCAGGATCTCTCAGTTGCACTGTTAGGAAAAGCCAAAGGACAAGGTTCTATGAAAAACGAAGACTAGGAGAAATTAGATAAGAGGGCAAGGGCCATGATTTTTCTCTCGTTGTCAAGTAATGTTTTGTTCAACGTTTCAGCAGAGAAGACATCAAAAGGGCTATGGGATAAGCTTTCAGATATGTATGAGATGGCATCAGCATCAAACAAGGTTTTTATCATGAAGAAACTTTACAATCTAAAAATGCGAGAAGGTGGGATTATGTCGAATCATCTCAATGAGTTCAATACCCTGGTCACTTAGTTGATTTCTGTAGGTATCAATCTAGACGATGAAATCAAAGCAATCTTGTTATTATGTTCTCTACCCAACAACTAGGAAGGAGTGGTGATGGAAGTTAGCACTTCGGTGGCTGCCAAGAGTAAACTCAAATTTGATGATGTTGTAGCTACTCTTCTCAGTGAAGACATGCGGAGAAAAAATCAAGAACCCTCCTCCGGTGATGCATTGACTGCTATTAGTACAAGCAATAGAGGAAGGGGTCAAGATAGAGGAAGAACTAATCACAGAAGAAGGTCCAAATCTGCACCATGATCAAAGTCTAGGGGCCAAAATGGTGAATGTTGGTTTTGTGGAAAATCTGGTCACACAAAGAAGAATTGTTGGAACTACAAGAAGGCCCAAGAAAAAGTGAGTAATAACAATGAAGCAAACACTACATGTGATGTTGTTTTGGTCTTATCAACAAGTGATAGTGCTGCAGATTTGTGGGTGCTTGATTTTGGTGCATCCTTCCATGCTACTCCATGTTGAGGTGCTTTCACAAATTATCAAGAAGTTATGTTCGGAAAAGTTTTTCTGGGTGAAAATAAAGAATGTGAAATCATAGGAAAAGGTGATGTGGTTTTGACATTAAAAAATGGAAACAAATGGATCCTGAAAGACGTGAGACATGTTCCCACACTCAAACAGAATCTCATTTATGTCAGTCAACTTTATGCTCAAGGGTGTGATGTCAAGTTTTCTTTAGACACTTGGAAAGTTACCAAGGGTGTTTTGGTACTTGCAAAAGGCTGTAAATTGGGTAGTCTTTATGTGTTAGATTGTCATGGTGAAGTGGGAGCTGCAATGGCAATAGTGGACAGCGGCTTAGACCTTTGACATAAGAGGCTCGGTCATATGAGCCAAAAGGGACTTGATGTTATGTTACATAGGGATCAACTACCAAGACTCAAATCTGTGGATTTAAAGTTTTGTGAGCATTGTCTCCATGGCAAACAAAGGCACATCAGCATTCTGAAGACAGTTCATGAAAAGAAAACATCACCTTTGGAGCTTGTGCATTTTGATGTGTTCGGACCAACTAAGGTAACATCTTTTGGAGGTGCTAATTACTTTGTCTCTTTTATTGATGATTCTACTAGAAAAGTATGGGTATACATGATGCATAGGAAATCAGAAGTCTTTTCAAAATTTAAAATTTTCAAAGCACTGGTAGAAAATCAAATAGGGCATAAAATCAGATGCTTGCAAACTGACAATAGGGGAGAGTATTGTTCTTTGGAGTTCGATGGCTTTTGTGTAGATCAGGCATCAGAAGGATAAAGGTAGTACCATACACTCCTCAAGAAAATGGTACAGCAGAGAGGCTAAATAGGACCCTTCTTGAGAGGGCTCGATGCATGTTGTCCAATGCAGGCCTAAGCAAAGAGTTTTGGGTAGAGACAGTTAACACCGCCGTTTATCTCATTAACCGGAGCCCCTCATCTCAACTAGATTTTGATATCCCCGAAGAAGTTTGGTTGGGCAAATAGATGTTTTATGCTCATCTTCGAGTCTTCGGCTGTGAAGCCTTCGCGTATGTCCTAAATGAAAAGCGCTCAAAGTTGGACTCCAAAACACAGTGCTGCATATTGGTCGGCTACGGAGAAGATTAGTATGGGTTTCATCTCTAGGATCCTGTCACCAAGCAGCTAGTTTGCAGTCGCGATGTCATCTTCAATGAAAAAGTTTTTCCGGCTCTTAAAAAACAGGGGACTTCTTCCAATGATTCCATATAGGTTGACATGTTTGATAATGGTCAAAATTCAAATGTTGGTGTCCAGACTCCTATTGGTACGCAACCTCCAATTCAAATGCATCAGTCAAGGCCTCCTCTAACTATTCAAACGCAACCCTCTAATAATTATATGTCGTCTGGCAATGTTTCAAGGCAATATTTGGTGCCAACGCACCCTTCACCCATTTGCTGCCTGTTGGAGGCCCCACGTAGCCTCTTGAAGTTTCAACGCAGCCTCCACAAAATACAGTGCAAGTTGAAAACATTCAAAACTCTCTGGAAATTCCATTCCATACGCAGCATATATTTCCTTCAGCTCCCACGCTGCCTATGGGAGACAAATATAACTCGCAGCTTGTCAATAATCCAACGCAGCATATAGGTGGTCATACCCACCACTTTACTACCTCATCGTTGCCTCTAAATAATTCAACGCAGCAAATAGATGATTCTCTGATGTTTGACAAGTCAACACAGTCTCCAGTTAGCCATTCGCAGCATTTTACTCCTACGCACCATGTCCAAACTCCAACGCAGCTTCCACAAAGCTCAACGCAAGTGTCTAAAAGTCAATCACTGCCCTTGGAAAGAATTTCAGTCATCACAAACTCATTCAGAGCAGTATGGTGAAGGTCCCTCACAGACCACTAAATATGCAGATTCAAGTTTAGCTTAGGGCAATAATGAAGAACAGGGTATTTTGCTAGAGCAAGCATCTCAACTGAGGATGTCAACTAGACAGAAGAAGCCTCCGTCTCACCTGGATGATTATGAGCTTTTGCTCTCAAACCACTCAGAGCCTGCAACCTTCAAACAAGCTTGCAAAGATGTAAACTCAATGAAGTGGATGGAAGCAATGCATGAGGAAATGGCCTCTTTGCAGGCCAATGACACTTGGGACTTGGTGACACTCCCGTCCAATTAGAGACCTCTGAAGAACAAGTGAGTATATCGGCTAGCAATAGAATGATTCCCACCTTTTGGAGGAAATGGACCCAAGTGGCACATTAAAAAGTGCTAACCTCATTTTAAAATAAATTGTAAATCTAAATGACAAGTGTCGGTCATCCAAATGAGTTGAGCATTGTCATTTAGCTATATATAGGAGTGATCAGCTTTAAATCAAAGGGATGAGAAATTTTGTATACCAATTTTAGTGCAAGGAATCCATTTGACACTCCAGACAAGCAACAACTTGAGCCATTTTCTAAGTGAATCTTTGTAAATGCATATTTAGCATCTTCAGTAAATTAAACATAAGATTCATTTTCATTACTATTATTTAACTTGTCTCCTTTGTTCTATCAATTATTTCAGGAAATTTTTTAGTTTCTAGATACACATTTGTTGTGTTTGTATAGTGCATTAATTAGTATGCAGTCAAGGGTTTTGTGGAAGTCTTTTTAAGCACAATATGTTTAGTAATTGACTTGAAAAGGGGTAAGTAAGAATGAGTTGCATAATAGTGGATGAAAAGTCATTTGAGGATTTAAGATTTGCAAGACAAAACCAAGTACTTGAAGTCTTTCTAAAATTGTAGGTCACATATGTGGATGCTTTGAGTAGCTTGTTTAAGACTTTGTTGCAATAGGATACAAGGCATCAGTCTGCATTTTTCTAATCACACACTTTACAATTTGAAACATGACAAATTTTATTAAGTGTAATTTATTTCTGTTTATTTATTGACAATTTACTTAAGGGTACAAAGGAAAGTCTTGATATGCTTTCATTTTAAACATGTTTGCTCATTCACTTGCGAATGCACTAATTTTCTCTAAATTTGAGATCTCCCAATAATTTAATCATTGAACTAACACAATGTGGGTTAGTGATAGAAAAAATTGATCTATAATTGTATCATAAGGGCTTGGTTTAGTGTTGGATGAATTCATAAGAATTGATCAAAATTACTTGATTCTTACTTCCTTTAATCTTCTAAATTATTTTATGCCAATCTTTACAGATAGTTTCAGATGAAGTAATAAAAGTTGTTTGATCATTTGTTGTTTGTTTTAGTCATTTGATGGCTGATTTTCTTGAGATCTCCATAGGACAACCCTGTTGAGCCTAGCAAATCTCAAAGTGCAAGAGAGAAGCGCCCTCTCTCTTTGTTTGGCATATTCACCTAGCATTCTAGTAAAAACCCATTTTTCTTTAACCCCAACTTTAAACCTTGGAGATTTTGGGCAAATTATTCCATGAGCTTCTTAGGAAATGTTGTTCTTTGATAGAAGAAGCCAACACATACAAGACTTTGAAGCACATTGAATGATGGATGAGAGAACTACAACTTTTCATTGTTTGTTCTTGTAATGATTGAAATGTTATTGAGAACTATTTCCACACTTCCTTGTGTTGAACAACACGCTATATTGACTCCACCAACAAGACTGAAGGACTATGTTAATGATGACTCATATTAGGAATATGTAACGAATGTTGTTTTGTTCTCAAAATTGTACCCTATAAACTTGAAGTGTATGATTCTTTGAAACACATCAATGTGATGATGTGATGGAAAAATCCAAGCTAGCCTTGCTAATGAAATCTTTATTGAATGATGAATATTGCTGATATAACGATTGTTACTATTTGGAAGATGATAAAGACTTGTTCAAATTGGACATTTGACTTGATATCTCAATGGAGAAGGTTTGCAATAGATTACTAAATGACTAAACTCGATTGAAATGATCAAAAGCATCTATTAAAGGTCGTTGAAACTTGACAATTTTGATATAAATCATTGTTGATATGATGATTGAAAATTGCCTTTGAAACTCTAGACACACTTAATATGTTGAAAATCAATGAAATTCTTATGTAGATCATTGCTCGAATAGGAAGTCTTCAAGATAAATATGTTGTGACACATAACACCTTATATTTCTGAGTCTTGACCTTTGTCACCTAACTCTGGAGCTTTTCTATTTTTAAATTTGTTATTTAAGACTAATTTTATACTGAAAGGGGTACTTCTAAAAATAGTTGATCTCTATTTGTGTTTGTAAGATCACGTATCCATAAATGTGGGCACTTCTATGCACAAGTCAACATGTTTTTAATTCTTAATCAGTTTTCAACTAGGCATTCGCTTATAAACCCTAGTTGCAGCCTTGATACCATTCATTCAGCCCTCTCTACTAGGCACATGCCTATACAAGGTGTGAAAACCCTTATTTGATTCTTGATAGCGCTTAGTAGAGGCACATGACTATGAATTTGATCTCCAAATTTTGAACTGAATTTCCTTTAGAGAGGTGTGCATGTATGTAAGAGATTTTGAACTCAACAGTTTCATCAATATTTTCTTTATACAAGCATGTTCTTGTGCCCTAGTTACACGGTTTTTGTTTTTAACTTTGATTTTACAGCTATAGGTGTGCACCTCTACAAACTCATGATTTTTAGCAATTAAAACTTGTATTTTTCCCTATATTCACTTGTGCACACACTCTGTATGACCGTGATTTTTGCAAACAAAATTTGTCTATGCCCTAAGACGTGTAACAATACAAAAAATGTTCTCGATGTTAGCAACATAATAATCTTATTCATGCTTTTGTGTAGGAATTTGAACCTTCCACTTCCCCTTGGCCTTTTCTTGATCGGGGCCTCAACTTGATCAATAAAATTTCTTCATCGTCCTCTTAGGGGCAGATGTTTATTATTATTGCCAAAAATTACTTTAATAATTGGGTGGAAGCCACTCCTCTTAATTCCACCATTGCTGAAATCCTTTGTAGTTTCCTCATGGACTACATCATCTCTCATTTTGGGCTTCCTTCTGTGCTCATTTTTTATAATGGTTCGTAATTCAAGAATCTAGATGTGAAGAATTTTCTTGACAAGTTTCACATTCAACTTTGCTTTTCCACACCATATTATCTACAGTCTAATTTAGTCGAACTAAAGTGTCTAATAAAACAACAGTGCAAATCATGCAGAAGATTGTGGATAAGCAAGGTACAAATTTACATTCTTAATTATGTCTTGCTTTGTTGGCTATCACACGAACATTTATATTCCCACTAGTCCCACTCCATATTCTCGTGTATGGTGTGAAATTCGTGATACTGTTGGAGCGTGAGATCCCTTCTTTACATGTTTCTTTCTAAGGGATCATTGTGGATAACACATACTGAGAGTGTCGACTTCAAGAGTTAGAGGTGCTTGATGAACACCATGTGAATGCTTTGGAACATCTTTTGTTTTACCAAAGGTAGTTCAGATGGTCATACAATTAGTGTGGTCTCCCTTGCTCGTTTTAGATCATTGATCTTGTCCTTTGTGATAACCAACATAATACTATTGTGGAAGAGGGTCCTAAAGGCAAGTTGAGTCCTAATTGGCTTGGCTCATATGCCATTACTTCTATTTATGGCTTAGGTGCTTATGGCATTTTCAGGTCCTTATGGCATTTCCACCATTTATGGGCAACCATTAAAGGAATCTCTTAATGTCTCTCATCTTTGTCAGTTTTACACAAGCTTCCATATGCTTTCCATCTTTCTCCTGCCTTATACCCTAGTCCCATGTCCATTGATATTTCCTTTTTGACATTTGACATCAGATTATTCTTCTCTCCATATGTGACCCACGAATGTTATGGCTTATTTCTTCTATGTGCCATGACTGTACATTTGTCATTTTTTGGGCATAATCCCAAGTGCTATGATTTCCTATATCTCATGGTTTATCCTCCCCAACCATGAGATATCCTTCTAGAGGAAGATATTTGTTTTGGTTATTCTTTTATTTTGCCTAGGATAAATATAATTGTCATTCCTCTAGATACCATCTCAGGTACTTCAATTCTATGTACCTCACGGTTTCTCTCTTTTAATCATGTAATAATTTTCCTGCGTGAGCCATATTTATCATGGATGTTCATCCCTTTCACCTAGGGTAAATCTGGTTGTCATTCTCTCAATATACAATCTTTCACCGAGAGGACACAATTGTGATAAGACAAACTGCTTTGCGATTGCCGAAGTGTCCAGACCCCTTTGTGATTGTAGAAGTGTTTTGGACACCAAGTGTTCCTCTTTCTCTTTTTTTGCCCATATTTGCATGATAGTAGTCATCCTAAATCCTATATTGTATGGTTTGATGTATGCTCATTCTTATTGTATAACATTCGTATTTGCTCTAAAAATTCATTATTAAAATGATGCTCTCTTATGTCATGTTTTATAAATTACTTAAGTTTATTCTTAACATGTACAAATGAATAATGCGTTCCAATTTACATTTAATTAACCATGTGTTTAAAACATCAAAATAAAACACACATTAAAACTCATAACAAAGAATATTAAACACCATAACATACACATCCAATATAGTAACATTTTAAATATCATAATAGATGTAATAACTTATAAAAAATGTGTATATATATGTATCTCAAAATGTATATACATAATCCTGTCAATACAAAAATGTCCACCACTACCTCAAAATGTGGTGTGTCTCTTCGGCTAGCCATGGATGCCAGATCTCTCGATAGGTGGTGACTAATCTTTGGGCAATGGTTGTCTATTAGGTTGTCGGATGGAAGCAATAGACTATAAACAAGCATGTGACTTGCTCTATGATGTGCTCATCGCCATGCATACTCCATGTAGCTCCCTCTTTGCCTATGTAAGCTTCTCCCTCAATCCCTCAATCTAGTGTTCTACCTCAATCTTATGATCTTCTCTAGTAAGGCGCAAACCTGTGGTTGCTCCAATGTGATGTTTGTTGGTTTTAGGAGGCAGTCTCTCTTTACTTGAATTGTGGCCAACTCTCTCTCAAGTTTGGCAATTAGGCTCTCCATCCTAGCCTCCATAGCATTTCACTCTACTTGCAACTCGAGCCACTATGCCTCTGCCCTCTTTATATCCTCCAAAAGTGCAGTCTCAACTCGTTGCAGCTATGCATGATTATGTTGCAGCTCATCTCGATCTTGTTTTGCTATTGTAGTTGCCTATTGTTACTCATCTCGCTTTCTGTTGGTGTAACGCATATAATAAATTGTGCAGTCCAATCCTTAATGGTTGGGTTGCCCACTTCTTCCTCTCTCCCAGCATCGACTTCTGCATGTTTTTATCTCCCACGAGGGAGTTATTGTTGTTGACTATTCTTAGACTTGGAGTGGACCTTATTCGCTGCTGTAGGAAGAAGAATATGTATTGTATTGTATTTTATTGCAGAGCTGCAGATTGTTGTAAAAAAAGTTTATTTCTGATAATACAGAGAGCAACCCCTGCTCATTGTGGACGTAGACAAATTTGTGAACCACGTTAAAATTTTTTGCCTTTGTCTTCTGCATTCGTTCGAGTCTATTTTCTATTCTTGATTCATTGTTTGCCTTTTTGTCTTTATAATTTTCTGCACTCAACAATTGGTATTAGAGCTCTGGTTGAGAAGCTCGGCGAAGCAGTTCGGTGGTGAAGCTGGTTGGAGATCAGTGAAGAATGGACAAAGCAGACAAATGGAAGATGAGAAGTTTGCAGGCCAGAACTTCGGACTGTGGAAAGTTCAGATGGAATCGCTATTGATCAAGCAGGATCTCTCAGTTGCACTGTTAGGAAAAGCCAAAGGACAAGGTTCTATGAAAAACGAAGACTGGGAGAAATTAGATAAGAGGGCAAGGGCCATGATTTTTCTCTCGTTGTCAAGTAATGTTTTGTTCAACGTTTCAGCAGAGAAGACATCAAAAGGGCTATGGGATAAGCTTTCAGATATGTATGAGATGGCATCAGCATCAAACAAGGTTTTTATCATGAAGAAACTTTACAATCTAAAAATGCGAGAAGGTGGGATTATGTCGAATCATCTCAATGAGTTCAATACCCTGGTCACTTAGCTGATTTCTGTAGGTATCAATCTAGACGATGAAATCAAAGCAATCTTGTTATTATGTTCTCTACCCAACAACTGGGAAGGAGTGGTGATGGAAGTTAGCACTTCGGTGGCTGCCAAGAGTAAACTCAAATTTGATGATGTTGTAGCTACTCTTCTCAGTGAAGACATGCGGAGAAAAAATCAAGAACCCTCCTCCGGTGATGCATTGACTGCTATTAGTACATGCAATAGAGGAAGGGGTCAAGATAGAGGAAGAACTAATCACAGAAGAAGGTCCAAATCTACACCATGATCAAAGTCTAGGGGCCAAAATGGTGAATGTTGGTTTTGTGGAAAATCTGGTCACACAAAGAAGAATTGTTGGAACTACAAGAAGGCCCAAGAAAAAGTGAGTAATAACAATGAAGCAAACACTACATGTGATGTTGTTTTGGTCTTATCAACAAGTGATAGTACTGCAGATTTGTGGGTGCTTGATTTTGGTGCATCCTTCCATGCTACTCCATGTTGAGGTGCTTTCACAAATTATCAAAAAGTTATGTTCGGAAAAATTTTTCTGGGTGAAAATAAAGAATGTGAAATCATAGGAAAAGGTGATGTGGTTTTGACATTAAAAAATGGAAACAAATGGATCCTGAAAGACGTGAGACATGTTCCCACACTCAAACAGAATCTCATTTATGTCAGTCAACTTTATGCTCAAAGGTGTGATGTCAAGTTTTCTTTAGACACTTGGAAAGTTACCAAGGGTGTTTTGGTACTTGCAAAAGGCTGTAAATTGGGTAGTCTTTATGTGTTAGATTGTCATGGTGAAGTGGGAGCTGCAATGGCAATAGTGGACAGCGGCTTAGACCTTTGACATAAGAGGCTCGGTCATATGAGCCAAAAGGGACTTGATGTTATGTTACATAGGGATCAACTACCAAGACTCAAATCTGTGGATTTAGAGTTTTGTGAGCATTGTCTCCATGGCAAACAAAGGCGCATCAGCATTCTGAAGACAGTTCATGAAAAGAAAACATCACCTTTGGAGCTTGTGCATTTTGATGTGTTCGGACCAACTAAGGTAACATCTTTTGGAGGTGCTAATTACTTTGTCTCTTTTATTGATGATTCTACTAGAAAAGTATGGGTATACATGATGCATAGGAAATCAGAAGTCTTTTCAAAATTTAAAATTTTCAAAGCACTGGTAGAAAATCAAATAGGGCATAAAATCAGATGCTTGCAAACTGACAATAGGGGAGAGTATTGTTCTTTGGAGTTCGATGGCTTTTGTGTAGATCAGGCATCAGAAGGATAAAGGTAGTACCATACACTCCTCAAGAAAATGGTACAGCAGAGAGGCTAAATAGGACCCTTCTTGAGAGGGCTCGATGCATGTTGTCCAATGCAGGCCTAAGCAAAGAGTTTTGGGTAGAGACAGTTAACACCGCCGTTTATCTCATTAACCGGAGCCCCTCATCTCAACTAGATTTTGATATCCCCGAAGAAGTTTGGTTGGGCAAATAGATGTTTTATGCTCATCTTCGAGTCTTCGGCTGTGAAGCCTTCGCGTATGTCCTAAATGAAAAGCGCTCAAAGTTGGACTCCAAAACACAGTGCTGCATATTGGTCGGCTACGGAGAAGATTAGTATGGGTTTCATCTCTAGGATCCTGTCACCAAGCAGCTAGTTTGCAGTCGCGATGTCATCTTCAATGAAAAAGTTTTTCCGGCTCTTAAAAAACAGGGGACTTCTTCCAATGATTCCATATAGGTTGACATGTTTGATAATGGTCAAAATTCAAATGTTGGTGTCCAGACTCCTATTGGTACGCAACCTCCAATTCAAATGCATCAGTCAAGGCCTCCTCTAACTATTCAAACGCAACCCTCTAATAATTATATGTCGTCTGGCAATGTTTCAAGGCAATATTTGGTGCCAACGCACCCTTCACCCATTTGCTGCCTGTTGGAGGCCCCACGTAGCCTCTTGAAGTTTCAACGCAGCCTCCACAAAATACAGTGCAAGTTGAAAACATTCAAAACTCTCTGGAAATTCCATTCCATACGCAGCATATATTTCCTTCAGCTCCCACGCTGCCTATGGGAGACAAATATAACTCGCAGCTTGTCAATAATCCAACGCAGCATATAGGTGGTCATACCCACCACTTTACTACCTCATCGTTGCCTCTAAATAATTCAACGCAGCAAATAGATGATTCTCTGATGTTTGACAAGTCAACACAGTCTCCAGTTAGCCATTCGCAGCATTTTACTCCTACGCACCATGTCCAAACTCCAACGCAGCTTCCACAAAGCTCAACGCAAGTGTCTAAAAGTCAATCACGGCCCTTGGAAAGAATTTCAGTCATCACAAACTCATTCAGAGCAGTATGGTGAAGGTTCCTCACAGACCACTAAATATGCAGATTCAAGTTTAGCTTAGGGCAATAATGAAGAACAGGGTATTTTGCTAGAGCAAGCATCTCAACTGAGGATGTCAACTAGACAGAAGAAGCCTCCGTCTCACCTGGATGATTATGAGATTTTGCTCTCAAACCACTCAGAGCCTGCAACCTTCAAACAAGCTTGCAAAGATGTAAACTCAATAAAGTGGATGGAAGCAATGCATGAGGAAATGGCCTCTTTGCAGGCCAATGACACTTGGGACTTGGTGACACTCCCGTCCAATTAGAGACCTCTGAAGAACAAGTGAGTATATCGGCTAAAAGAAGAAGATGGAGGTAAACAACGCTACCGGGCAAGATTGGTAGTAAAAGGATTTGATCAACAAAAGGGGATTTCCTTCAATGAAATATTCTCATCCGCCGTCAAAATGCAAACCATTCGCGCAATTCTGGGTATGGCAGCAGTGTGGGATCTTAAGCTTGAGTAGCTTGACGTCAAAACCGCTTTCCTACATGGTGATGTTGAAGAAGATTTGTACATGGAGCAACCTGAAGGCTTTGTTAAACCGGGTCACGAATATTTATATTGCAAACTAAAGTGCAGCTTATATGGGCTCAAGCAAGCCCCAAGGCAATGGCATCGTAAGTTTGATAGTTTCATGGTTATGCACAACTTCATTCTTGTCGAATCTGATCCGTGTCTTTACTTCAAGTGGCTTGCAAGTGGTGAGTTTGTCATAGTCTTACTTTATGTTGATGACATGTTAGTCACTAGTAGCAACATGCAAGTTGTTAGGGAATTGAAACATCATTTAGCTCAGCGGTTTGCCATGAAAGATCTAGAGGCAACCAAGAGGATTCTTGGCATGACAATAATCAGGGATAGATAGAAGAGACAACTCAGATTATCTCAAGAGAAGTACATTGACAAAATCTTGGACAGGTTCAATATGAAACATGCAAAACCTATTTGTACTCCCTTAGCTGATCACTTTCGGTTGTCATCAGCTATGTGTCCTACAACTGAAGAAGAACAAGCACACATGAAGAGTGTTCCCTATTCATCTGCAATTGGCAATCTTATGTATGCCATGGTTTGCACTCATCCAGATATTGCCCATGCAGTGGGAGTTGTGAGCAAATTTATGAGCAATCCAAGCAAACCTCATTGGCAGACGATTCAGTGGATATTTAGGTATCTCAGAGGTACTTCGGATTATGCTTTATGCTTTGGAGGACAAGATACTCAGCTGCGGGGGTATGTTGACTCTGATATGGCCGGTGACTTGGATAAACAGAGGTCTACAACAGGGTATGTATTTACTTTTGTCGGGGCTGCAATTAGTTGGATTTCACGTTTACAACAGGTAGTTGCACTCTCTTCCACTGAGGCTGAATACATTGCTCTCATTGAGGGAGCAAAGGAGATGATATGGCTACAGCGGTTATTGGGCGAATTGTGATGTAAGCAATTGGTTTCTCCTTTGTTTTGTGATAGCAACAGTGCTATTCACTTGGCAAAAAACTCCGCTTTTCATAATCGCACCAAACATATTGAGTTGAGATATCATTTCATTCGGCATGCACTTGAAGAGGGTAAGTTGCAGGTAAAGAAGATTGACACAAAATTGAATCCGGCGGATGCTTTGACGAAGATAGTTCCAAGGGAGAAGTTCAAGTTTTGTCGGACTTCTCTTGGCATTGTCAAGTTTTGAAAATAAGCCTAGAGTAGGGGTTTTCTTTGCGCAGCTCTCCTGTAGCCTGGATTGGACTTCAAGTGGGAGATTGTTGGTGTAACGCATATAATAAATTGTGCAGTCCAATATGGTTTGGTTGCCCACTCCTTCCTCTTTCCCAGCATCAACTTCTGCATGTTTTTTATCTCCCATGATGGAGTTATTGTTGTTGACTATTCTTAGACTTGGAGTGGACCTTATTCGTTGTTGTAGGAAGAAGAATATGTTTTGTATTTTATTTTATTGCAGAGCTGCATATTGTTGTAAAAAAATTTATTTCTGATAATACAGAGAGCAACCCCTGCTCATTATGGACATAGTCAAATTAGTGAACCGCGTTAAAAACTTTTGCCTTTATCTTCTGCATTCGTTCGAGTCTATTTTCTGTTCTTGATTCATTGTTTGCCTTTTTGTCCTTATAATATTCTGCACTCAACACTTTCAAGTCAAAATCTCAACCTCTAACAAGGCTTGATTGAGCTCTGTGCATGCGTCATCTCTCACCTATAGGACCAAGTCGATATGATCATTAAGTGCTTACAAGGTTGTGGCTTTGTTTCTCTCTAGTTAGTGTCGTCACTGCCACTTTCTACTCATATGGAACCCTCTATTAGATTGCAGGATCAAAAACATCGGCATGGCAACCACTTGTGTCAATTGGTTGGTGGTTGTTACAGACCTCCTGTTGCAGCTCTACACTTGGGATCGTCTCCACAAAAGCTTTCCCGGTGTAGTCTAGCCACTCTCTAACGTTGGCTACACACATAAAGAAATAATAATTCATCCGCATATAAATAAGCTCTGATCTAAAGCACATAAACATAAATGATAACATTGAACCATAGATTCTAAACATACCTCGATTATCGAGTTGCCAAGTCAGATCTACCAAGGCTCTCAGGGGAGACATTGGTGTAGGGCCGACTACATTAGGATCCCTATGGGCCCGCTCCTTTACAGGCCAATTGCTCTTCACTTGCTTGAACCTCCTCTTTTCTCTCCTCCCACCTGAAACCTAGATTGTTGTGATGTGTCTACTATGGGTTTCATCTTCGTCCATCCCACTCTTTCGTCATCCTTAACCTCGTAGTCTCTCTCCCTCTGCCAACATCTCCTAGGCTCATCAAGTGCCTAGTTTGTCATCATTACATCTAGCTCCACCTCCTCTGAAGCATGCGCCTTTCCTCCTCCTACCCCATCTCCCCCATCTCTTAATGGTGGAAATACTAATGCAGGCTTGGCTTGGGTCCACCAAGTGACATAGTCTGGGGTGAGCCCCACATCATCAATTTAATTATCATTTGTCAACACCTGCTCACCAAATGAAGGCCTTGAGATCTCGTTGGGCCTTCAAGTGCTCCTTGTGGTCCTTCAATAGACTAGAGGAACAAGTGTCACATTTTGCACCCAATCGAAATGTTGCAACCCACTCATAGTGGAGCCACTCCAGCACACTATCTATCCTGCCCCTCTACCATTAGGATTGCTAGATTTGAGCTTGTTGATAAAACTTCTCTGGCCACCTTGACATCTATCTATAAGGCCTCCAGAGGATCGCATCTTCTAGGAGCTAGTCAACAGTTTGTCTCCAAAATGTGATAGTTCCCCTTTGCCAATGACTGCAACCAACAGTCCAAGTGTACGCCTAGGGTGAATTTGCATCTTTGGCTAGTGGAAAGGTAATCAGTCATGTTACATGTATGTGCTCAAAAGCCTATACTTGCAACATGGTGTGCGCCATCAAGCTTTGACCCTCACTGCAGACGAATTAAGCTAAATCATGGTAGAGGTGAGCCAACATACACCTCCCCCATTTGTACGCAACTCTCTTATAAATCATCTGCAATGTACCAAGCCACCATGTAGATGCTTGACCTACTCATCGACCATCACAATTGCAACGATGACCACTATTGTGATATGCTGAACCATTGGCACCTTATTGCCTACAATTCACAGTAGTTGCATGTTAATGTTGCTTGTAGTCTCCCCAATATTGCTCCACAATGCATAAATGTATCCTTGCTAAACCTTTTCTCGATTTCTCCTATCATGAACCTCTATCTATATGCTTTGATCCATAGGCACAAAATGTTTCAAACATCCTCCGATGTGATGGTAAACTCTCTCATGGGAAATAAAAAAAGGCACATTTGCATCCCACCTCTCCATGAGTGTCATCAAAAATCACTCTCTATATGTCATGTTCAATAACCTAAGTGTCCCATATAACCCAATTGCTCTAAGGTGCCCTATCTCACCTAGTTTTAAGTCTTGATTGTGATAGCTTGTCAATACACGGTTATGTGCCCTCTCTCTAACTTAGGAGATCCTTGCAAAAATTGAAAGAAAACAAAAAATTAAATCAATAATTCACACAAAATAAAAATAAAAATATTCAAAGAATTCTATCATTTAAATCAAAACATCTGAAAAGCTTAAACTTCACATTGAAAGGAGTGTTGTGATCCTTTCACAACTCTTGGTACGCCTCCAAAAAAGTGGATGTTTCCATTGAATCTATACAGGCGGAGACTATGACAGCCCGTCTCGAATGCTTCTATGGTACTTAGATGCTATCATGACCCTTGGACTCTAGCATGACTCTTGGATGCCACCACAGGTTTACTACCCCTTATACTTTGAAAAGCCCTAAAAATCAACCTAGTAAAGATTCCAGAGCTTAATTTTTGCATGAGGATGACTCTCGCCACATGGTCTCATAAGATTTCCTACCTTGAAGTCTTGTAAGGTCATTGTCGAGGCATTTTTGCTCATTTTCTCTACTTTTCTTTTTGTCTTTTTAGTATTTACTATTGGGAAAATGAATAGTAAAAACTCCTATTATAGGATTTCTAAGATTTTAACTTTCAAAATTTTCATACCCTCTCTTAACATACCCATTTCATGGAAATGGACATATCTTGCAAATCGTTCGTCCTTTTTTAACCTTTTCTTTTGGCATACAAACCATCTTTTCGCCCCCTTTCATATGGTATGACTTCCCCATTTTCTTGGCCAAGATGCCCTTCATCCTAATCATCCTCGACAAATGTTCCTCTTTTCTTAGTAGATCTTTTTTCTGTGGACTTTATTTTCCTCTACAATATGGCTTGGTTGTAATCATTGTTCCTATTTTTCCTAAAGTCACATGACTCTAAGACCTAGTTGAGGGCAAAACCCTCATTTTTCAAAAATATCCTCTTCTCTTTTTATGATGTTGTCTATATCCTCATTCTAGACAACATCAATGGGTGCATATCTTCTCCTTACATATACACTTTTGGAATGTCTTCCTAGAATAAATATCTTTGTGGCCAATCAATAAAGTATGCTTGACATGCTACTTTTTATCAAGATCATCTAGCAATAGGGTATGCTAATACATGTGATCTCTGATACTACTTTTTATATGAATCACCTAGAACTAGAGTATGCTAGCCTTAGTGATTCATAATTAGCCGATAAGCTATTTGTAGGAGAACCATTGCCGGCGAATCTTTTTTTCATCCCTTTAAATTAGGAAGCGGCTATCCAGCCCCCAAAAAAGCACGAGGCATGGATGCTGCTTCCCAAATATCACATACATACTCTACACTTACCTGTCACGTCCAGCGGACCCTTTAATACTACCTACTATCCGTAGACCTTCGCTACAAAATTATTAGGAAATGATGTCTCACATCCGTAAAAAAACTCACACCGAAAACTTTCTAAACTTGTTCATTGTTCTCACGTTGCTAAAAAAAAAATTATATTACTTGGGATTTCTATTTATAATTATATTATTATATAATTGTATTATTATATTATATATATATTTTTTATTCGTAAATGGGTTTTTTGTATATGAAAAGATAAAATCAAATAGCAAAAAGCAAGCCCTTCAAGTAAGGGGAGCTAAAACAAGCCAACTGGGGGAACACCAAACCACCAACTACAATATTGCAACTATAGAAGCAGCCAATCCAAAGCAATCCAAAGAAAGCTACAGAAGAAGTGAGACAAGGGGGGAAAACAAAGGCCAATCAGGCCAAAACAAGCAACTTTTTACTATTTTTTTGGGAAAAGAGAGCCTCCATGGTCCATTGAGAGCCCTCTTCCACCGCTTCTTTTCCTTCGATGCGGAGTTTTTTAGCCTCCGATTTCCTTCCTTTTTTACGCTTTGATTCCCCACAATCAGGCTTTAACTTTTTGGATTCAATCTGTAAAAGACCCAATTTCTGAGAAGGAGCCACCAAAAAATCTTGATCGAAAAAATCAGGAATAGAATCATCTAGATCTTCCATAAAAGGGAAAGTGCCATCTGACTCCGAGTCCTCAGAGTCCTCCACAATAGGAATAATATCCAAATTAAGGACAAGAGGATCAAAGGGACTTGAAGTTTGTGCTGAAGAAGGATCAGAAGGAACCACCGGATCATTTCCTGAAGAGGAAAGGGGGTCGAAGAACTTGCCGTGATTGCGCCAAACGAAGTCTGCATCTGAAGATCTAGGTTTTCTAATCCAATTCTTCTGGCTAAAACATCTAGAGCCAGGTGGTTTTAGAGTGGAATAGGTCCCAATCTTATGCCCCAAAGCGTTACAACGAAAACATCTAAAAGGCAAGCCCTCAAAATTTAGGAATTGCACCCAGGTGCCAAGCGAAGAATGAATCTGAATTAAACCAGGAAGGGGTTTAGAAATGTCCATGACAGCGTAGACCCTTGCAAATCTTCATGAAGCCAAATCATCAGTGTCAATCTTGACAAAGGACCCAACCTGATTGATCAACTGCCCTAAAAGCTCATCATTTCACATCACTAGGGGAAGGTTGTAAAGCCTGATCCAGATCGGGAACTCTGAAATTACAGCCGTAGCGGGATCGAAGAAGGGAGTTCAAGGAGTGAGGAACAAGCCAGAGTTCTTCATGAACCAGGGATATTATATTATATATATTATTATTATATTATATATATTATTATATTATATAATTGTATTATAATTATTATTATTATAATTAAAATAGAATATTATAATAATATAATAATTATAATTAATTTATAATTATATTATAATTAAATAATTATAATTAATTTACAATAATATTATAAGTATAATTAAATAATCTTGTTTATTGTATTTATTAGTATATTTACTATTATATTTATTATTATAAACATTCTTTATAATTATGTAATAATATTATAATAATATAATAATATAAATTTTATATTATTATATTTAATAAAGTTATGCTATATAATTTTGATTTAAAATAAATAGGGTTTTTAATAATGAGTACTAGAGAACTATTCAAGTAATAGTTAAACAAAAATTAATCTCGAAGAAAGAAGAATTTCAGGAACGTAGTCCATTATAGAGTGATAGAGTGTAGTCCATTATGGATGATCACTATTAAAGAGAAAATATAATATAAATCAAACTAGAAATACTAGCATATAATAGATTTAGGGTTAGGGTTATATGCACAAGCAAAACATGATAACGTAAATGAACTTGGATTGTGAAGGAAATATATATACCAACATATATATACAACTATGAGGATGGCCATGAGTTTGAATAGGTTGAGGAACAAGATTACATAAAAGTGTTAAAGAGAGGGGAACAAAGAAGTGGAGAGACAGAAGTCGGGAGGGACATGGGACAAAAGAAAAGGGGGAATAGAGAAAGAGAGATAGACCTAGAGATAAGAGATATAGAGGGAAAGAGATAAAAACATAGGAAGAGAGAGACAAACAAAGATAAAGAGAGGAAGAGAGAGACAAAGACAAAGAGACAAAGAGAGGGAGAAAGCGTGAGTGATATAGAGAGTGCAAAAGATAAAGATATAGATAGGAGAGAAAGATGCAAAGAGAGATAATTAGAGCAAATATATATAACCAAAAAACATATGGTTAAGATTAGGGTTACAATTACAATTAGGGTTAGGGTCAGGGATAGAATTGGGGTTAGGGATAAAATTAGAGTTAGGATTATAATTAGGGGAAATATTTATAACAAAAAAAATGTTAGGGTTAGAGTTGGAATTATGGTTGGGGTTAGGGATAAAATTATGTTTAGGATTACAATTAGGGTTATAGATAAAAATAGGGTCAATGTTAGAATTAGGTTTAGGGTTATAATTAGAATTAGGGTAAGGATTAGAATAAGGGTTAAGTTCAATGTTACAATTAGTGTTAGGGTTACAAGTACAATTATGGTTAGAGTTAGGTTTATGGCAACAATTAGGTTTAGGGAAAGGATTAGTGTTTGCATATAATTAGGGTTAGGGTTAGGACAACAATTAGTTTTACAGAAAGAATTAGGGTTAAGGTTAGGGTTAGAATTAGGGTTAGTGTTAAGGTTGGAATTAGTGTTGGAAATAGGATTAGGATTAGAATTAGAATGAGGATTAGAAGTAGGGTTAGGGTTACAATTAGAATTATGCTTATAAATTTTATAATTATTGTTAAGGTTAGGGTTATAATTACAATTGGGGTTATAGATGGAATTTGTGTTAAAGTTAGGGTTATAATAATTAGTGTAAGGATTAGGGTTATGATTAGGATTAGCATTACAACTAGGGTGAGCATTAGAAGTAGGGTTAGGGTTATAATTACAATTGGGGTTACAGATAGAATTTGTGTTAAAGTTAGGCTTATAATAATTAGGGTAAGGATTAGGGTTACGATTAGGGTTAGCATTACAACTAGGGTGAGCATTAGAAGTAGGGTTAGAATAACAAATATGAATATGGATATAAGTAGAGTTAGGATTAGGGTTGGGATTATGCTTATAAATAGGGCTTTTTTTAGTATATTGCTCCTCTTACAACTTATGCATCGACCGAGTTAAGAGAGGTCTCGTCATCTGCCAAGATGGCCAACCTGTCAGCCAAGTTGAGATAGGTCCCGTCAGCTGCCAGGTTAGCAAGCCTATCAGCCTCATGATTTGCCTCCCGGTAGATGTGATTCATAGTGTAATTCTCAAAGGTGGCCAAATTCTCCATTATCTATCTAAGGACTCCCTTGAGCTGTCAGTTCTGAATGGACTTTGATCTGACGACATTGAATATGATGGTCAAATCACCCTCAATTTTGATGTTCTTAATCTACTCAATATGGCAAAGCTCCAACCCATGCAACAATGCTTGGAATTCTGTTGCGTTGTTGGTCCCTACAGGGAGAGGAATGGCTGCTTTTTGCACTACTCTTACCTCCCAGTCGTGGATGACACAACCGGCCCCTGAGATTCCAAGGTTACCCCTTGCTATCCCGTCAAAGTTCATCTTGAACCACCCCCGTTGAGGTTTCCTCCACTGTACCTCTGCTCTGGCATTTTTAGACTCCTCGCCACCTATTCCAACTACCTTAGGTAGCACCAATCTCGACCATCTTCTAGAGACATCGTTATCCCATTCTATCCAAGATTTTTTGTTTGTCACCATTTGTTGTAGGTGAGAATTTGCTACTTCCACAATGGCTACTTCAATCTTGTTCTAAAGTGAGGTGATCCCCATTGAATTGTTTTGGAAAATTATTTGGTTCCTCTCCTTCCAAATTTCCTAAATCAGAATGGAAGAACTTATTAGGGTAAGTGCAAGAAGATGGGGGGCCAAAAAGTGGCCAAAAAATTTTCAAAAAAATTTAAGTCATAACGTGCTCGCGTTATGGCTTGGTAATGACAAGCCTTAGGCTTGTCATTACCGAGCCATAACGCGATCGCGTTATAACCTTTTATAAAAAAAAAAAATAATGTCATTTCATTTCATTCTGAATTTCTCCTCTGCCCGCGGCTTCAAAACCCTCAAAAATGCGCTCGCGTTTTACAAAACGCCAATCAACACAAAAGGCTTGTCGATTCATCACCAAAATGCCGCCACGACATCGAGCACGCCAAAGGGGTGAGTTATCTTTGTTTTTTTGTTTGAATTTCTTCCTAAATAGGTAGGTTTTTGTTGATTTTTTATGTATATTTCGTTAATTGTAGGAAATGTTAATGCACCTCCTCCTCCTCCTCCTCAAAATCCACAAAATCCTGAGGAGGAAATACCTGCAGAACAACAACCTCCTCCATTCATTCCTCGACATGCCCCTGGAACACAAGATAATATAATGGGGGAAATTGAAAACAACAAAAAACAAATTGAAGATATAATTGCAAGGTTGAAAGATCCTTCCACTTCAACCTTGCATAGGTCCACGCTTGCCGAATCTCTTGAGTCTATGTTATCAAATGTAAATTCAATTAGCAAGCAAATAACTAGTTGGACTGATAAAAAGAGAGAGTTTAGAGATTACTATGCAGATAAATTGTCATACCAAGATGTCAAAAAATTACAAATTACAAAAGTAGACTTGTGTTCAATTTTCACAAACCCACAAACAAATCAACCTCCACCCATTACATGCAAGAGGTTCCCTATCCATTGGTGCAACAACTAAGCGATAAGGGACAATTTTGGGCGGAGGTGGTGGATGGTTTTTGACCATCCTCCATGCAATAATAATGAGGTCCTGCAATACTTTTTGAGGAAACTCTACTGCGAGTTTGTCCTCAATAAAGTGCCAAACTATTTTGATATGTGGGACTTCCAGGGTAGAGGTGGGGGCTCAGCACAGGATAGACCAGGGGCACGTCTTGACCCACAGTGGGTAGTGAGACGAGTAATCAGTAGACCAGCCCACGAGCATGTTTCTATCCCTTCCATTGTGAAGGAGAGTGTTGAGGTCGATACACTGAGGTCGATTAGTGCCTTGACCCAGAGCATCATAGAGCATATCGATCCTGCAACACAGAGTGGGTTGGGAGATAGTACGAGGAGTAGGGTCCCACCGCATACTTGCCAGGCTTGCGGGTCAGCCTGTGGTTATGACCCCATGGACAGTCAGGACGCAGGTGCACAGGCTACTTCTGCAGCTGAGCAGATGGTGATGACAGATACCCTCCTGAGTGAGACTTTCGGCCTTGATACTCAGGTAAATATTAGCAAGTTTATTAAATTTAATTTATTAAATTTCATTTTTGAAATACAAGATTAACTAATTTAAATTGATGATTTTAATGAAATTTCAGGGTCATAGCATCGATGCAGTTTTCGGTGGTTCTCCACCTACATTTTTCACTAGATCATCTACTGTCGAGGTATGTAACTAGTAAACAATTATAAATATTACATGTGAATAGCATCGTTATATGAATGGTATTCTAATTTCTGATTTTGGATGTTGAATAGGTTAACACTGTAGATTTCATGGCAACACCTGCCAGCAGTGGTGGACTTCAAAGCTTTACGGAGGTAATAAAATAAATAGTTTAATGAATGAATTGTACTTACTAAATTTTTGTATGTGATTTGTGTGTTTTATTGTGTGTACTTCCATGTTTAGATGAACGTGTGTGTATGTTAGGAGCCATGATTTGCATCACTATTATAGTTTTCGTAATTGAATAATGTTGTTTTATTTCCAGATGATGTAGGCTGCGGATACACCTCCCCATGTTCATAGGGCAATGGAGCAGGGTGTGGCCTCTGCAATTCATAGCTCTATGGCATTGACAGGGGTATGAGGCATATTAGTAAATTTCAATTTACATTCATTGTTATAGTTGTCTATTTTTGAAAAATCAAAAGATTATTGATTTGAAGTTTAATTTCTATCTGGATGGTTTCTATAGGACATGACATCACCAGGGCCTATTCTTGCTACTGAGGCAAGCGAGGAGACAGATTATATGTTAGCGATAAGTGATTATTTTGTTAAATGTTTCATTTTTTTATAACATGTAATTTCTATATATTAATGTCTATACTTTTTTTTGTAACAGGTAAAGGTGCAGGAAGAACTAAATAGGAGGAGTAGCCCTCGGGTTTGTAGTAGACCACCCACATGCATGTCTCCATCCCCTAGAAGATCAAAGGCTGCTCGTGATTTATTCTCTTCACCATCCAGAGGGGAATGACTTTTTATTGTGTTCCTC
Organism: Cunninghamia lanceolata; assembly: GCA_027924645.1. NCBI lineage: Eukaryota > Viridiplantae > Streptophyta > Pinopsida > Cupressales > Cupressaceae > Cunninghamia > Cunninghamia lanceolata. The sequence goes on along the minus strand of BSBN01000511.1, from coordinate 19,269,726 downwards.
TGTTGTATGCCTATATGGCATTTGCGGACATATATTTTGTATTGTACATAGTTGACATTGTATGCCTATATGGCATTCTTGTAAGCCTATATGGCTATTTTGTATATATGTTATACTTATATCGACAGATATTGATGTATGCCTATATGGATATTTGGTTAATACAAATCTTTTTTATTGATGGCGTCCATACTTGCATTATAAATCCACTTTTGAATGGATATTTGTAGATGGCTACTTCAAATATTTAAAGTCCGATTGTATTACATAGGATGTTTGCATTTTCTTTGATAGGCTTGATAGGCCATGGATTACATGATGGTGTTTGATGGAAAAGTATGGTACTAGAAGACTCTAGTTCATTCTTAATAGGCTTGTGATTGATAATATCTTTGCATGATTGCACTTGATCTTGGATCATGGGCATGTTGTTAGGATTTTGATTGCATTGTGATGTTTGATGGATAGGCATGGTGTAAGTGTAAGATACCCAACTAGTTCTACGAAAATTTTTCCTTACTTAAACACTTTTACTTGCTAACAATTCATCAACCACTTCAATAACATAAAGATATACATCAAGATAACTATTTGAATGAAACAACATTAGAGTTGGGTACTTGTCTTGTTACTTGATTCAATCAACTTGCAATGTCTTATTACATGGAAAATGCTTTCAATAGCATGAAGTACAACTCATTCAATGGAAATACAAGGATAGGCCTTGAAGCCTTGATGTTACAATATCTTCCTTACTTGACCAACTCAATTGAACTCAATGATGTCAACTGAATGTCAAACCTCACAGTATCACAAGGGAGCATCACCTTGCTTGTTGAGGGAGCATCACCCCAACACTTGAAACTTGCAGGCCTCAAGATTACAAGCTCAATAGCTTTGCAGAGAGAAATTTGTCAAATAAACAGATACCAAATGAATGAGAGAGCTCCTCCTTTTATAGGCCTTCCAAAGGAAATGAAGGCACATTTTTCAATGCATAAAGAGGAACCAAGGCACGTTTCCCAAGAAGCATATCCAAGGGAATATCCCATCTTGATGACTCATTCTGAGTTGGCAAGCTTATCCAAAGACCTCGACACGGATCCCAAAGACATTCTGAGGGCATTCAGACAGTTGTAACAACCTTAACCACTTCTTGAAACACTTTAGGCGCAGTTTTAGGGTTCTTCTAACTGTGGCGCCAGCTGTGGAGGATCTCACCAGGAAGTGCGCCTAAATTCTCATCCTTGGAAGATATTGTCTTTGGAAGTGAACTCCTCTAGATCCATACTTAAACATTTGAAGATTTGGAATGTTCAACTCATCACCTCACAAGGTAGGCGCATATTTGAAGGATTTACAGGTTTTTCTGACTTGGGCGCCAAGTTGAGGTGACCTCCTCCTGAAGTTGCGCCTTGTCAACATTAGGCGCCAATTAGAGTTTATGGATGCTCTGGATTGTTTCCAAGAGTAGGCGCCAAAACATCATCATTAAGAAAGTGTTTTAAATGCTAGGCACCCAAATGAGCCCTCTAGAGTCTAGGCGCTCCTTTCATGCATTCTGTGTTCTAGGCGCCAATTGAAAGGAGTGGAGAACAGGGCAAGCGCCTTCCAAACTAGGTGTTTCCTTGAGGTGACAAGGACTTAGAAAGTGCGCCTAAGGTGAGCGCCTTGAGTGAAAAGGTCTAACAAACATCTTTGAACCCCCCTTCAAGGTTAGGCGCATTCTGGAGGTGGAAACAAGTAGAAGGTGCGCCTTGGCTTCCTTTGTCAATTCTTTCAAGTCTTTGTTGATTAGGAAGGTGGAATGCTTCATTGTAGAATGAACGCCTATCTTCTAATGTCCAAACTACTTCTTCTTGCTCACTCTGTGGCTAGGCGCCAGAGCTAAATTGTTCACACAAGGGAGTGCGCCTAGACTCACTTGATGTTTTCTTACTACTTCAACCCCTGGAAGATGTTCCAAGGTGTTCCCTTTTACATGCACTTGACCTCCCAAGTTCCTTCATGTGCTATTCCTTGAAGGCGCCAAAACTGAGCTCCAGTGCCATGGGATTGTGCCTAACATCTTTGAAGAGTTTCTAAGCCTTTTGCAAGTTGATATCCCAAACTCATGCTTCTAGGCGCAACAGGAGCTTTCCAAAGGAGTTTCCAAGTTTTAGACGCCAAGCGAGGTCATGGGTGAATGGAACTGCACCTTAGGAGATGACTGGATCCTAAGCGTCAATCTGGAGTTACAGTGGAATTGATATGCGCCTCAACTAGCTTAGGCACCCATTTGAAGTGATTCCTTTAACACTTCTCTGTCAATCTCAACTGCAAGGATGATCTCCTAATCCAATTTTGATCCTCTGGAGATGCAAATAGCTTTCAATTTCACTAGGCGCCATCAATGATGATCATCAACCAAAGCACATTTCAAAGGTGAGATAGGCAAGTGAGGCGCCAAACTAGTCCTTAAGACTTATCTCCTTCTATCAAGTCAATTTCAACTATGTGAGAGAGTTCTATTCTAGGCGCAAAATGGAAATGTTTCATCAATTGGTGCATCTTACAAAGCTCCCAATTCTAGGCGCCAGAGCCAAAGAGTTTTTCCCAACACATGCACCTGGGCTAGGAATTCACCTAAGAGACATCACTTAGCTTTAAAACTTTCAATCTATAGCCATCTGGGCTAGGCGCTCCAATGGAGGATCCTTGAACTCATGCATTGGCGCCTTCTAGTTCTAGGCATCCATTTTGGATGATTCATCCTGATACTAGCGCCCAAAATGACTAGACTCTCTTCATCATCCAATTCACTTAGAAGACTCAAGTTGGAGACTTAGTTGTCTATCCATGTTCTCCGGAAGATTCATTGTACCTCTATGCACTTAGGCGTCCTAGTTGATGTGATTAAAGTGCTTCAAAGCTCCATGATTCTTGGTTAGGCACACATTTGACATTGAGCAAGCAAGAAAGTGCGCCCTGACTCTAGGAGTCCTGCCTTAGTAAAGTTTAGCATCCAGACTTAACTAATTTCAAGTTTCTGACTTTGTTCCTACAAAAAACAAAAGTTAAGTTAGTCAAAAACAAATTCATTCCCTCATTATTTTGAATTAGCCTCCGGGAATGAGGAATAGGCTAACTCATTCTTCATTTGATGATCAGGCCGGAAACGGGGACATGACAGTAAGATACCCAACTAGTTCTACGAAAATTTTTCCTTACTTAAACAATTTTACTTGCTATCAATTCATCAACTACTTCAACAACACAAAGATATACATCAAAGATAACTACTTGAATGAATCAACCTTAGAGTTGGGTACTTGTCTAGTTATTTGACTCAATCAACTTGCAATGTCTTATTACATGGATAATGCTTTCAATAGCATGAAGTTACAACTTATTCAATGGAGATACAAAAGAAAGGCCTTGAAGCCGTGATGTTTACAATGGCGTCTACACTTGATCAACTCAATCAAACTCAATGATGTCAACTGAATGTCAACACCTCACAATATCACAAGGGAGCATCACCTTGCTTGTTGCATGGATGAACGTCATAGTTGCAAGACTCTTAGGGTTAGGCGCCAACTGAAGGTAGTAGAGACTAGACTAGGCGCCATCCTAAGCTGGGCGCTTCCTTGAGGTGGTAGAGACATGGATGAACGTCTGGTGGGGTTTGATGACTCTATATTGACACTCAAATTCACTTAGGTTCAATATTAGTGTTCTTCTAACTAGGCGCCAGATAGGAGGATTCTCAGGGGTTTTGGCGCCTAGGTTACAACTTGTCAATTTCTCAAAGAATCATTGAAACACTTGACTTCTAAGGATTATCATCTTACCCTCTGATGGAGCGCCTTGCTCCAAAATTGGTCTTGGGGACTTGCATCTCTCTTAGGCGCATGTTTGGAGTAATGTCAACTGGTATCAGCGCCTATTATCTCAATTCACACTTGACATCAAACTTTTGAAGCTCTTTTACCTTAGCGCCTTTATCTTCTATCAAGCGCCTAACATTCTGGAGGTGAATTCCATCTTAATCCAAGTCTTCAAGGTACTTCCAAGTTTAGGCGTCAAAACAGGGTTATGGAGGAGCAGAACCACGCCTTAGGAGGATGACTAAACCCTAGGCGCCAATTTGAGGTTGCAAGAGCATAGGTATGCGCCAAGTAGAGTTTGATGCTCAAAACATTAACATTATTCAGTGAAATCCTTTTTTAACTCTAGGTGCCATTTGGAGGCTAGAAAGAGGGAAGTTCCACAAGTGCGCCTCCCTCAATGAAGTTCCTTTTGTTAACTTAGTTCATCCTAGTGACTGAAGGGGTTGTTATATTCTTTAGGCGCAATCTTTCATAGACTAAAACATTCACTCCATGTTAAGGCGCTCAAAGGAGGCTCTGGAGATGGAAAATGGCGCCTTAACTCACTTATGTAAATTTTGGACTTTTACGCAATTGCAAGATGTCTTGGAGGGCTCAATTCTTCAAGGCGCCCATTTTGTTCACCACTTGTAGCATCACTTGTTCAAGGCACATGTGTGATTTGGTCAAAAATAGGCGCCTAGAGTGAATAGGCTTTCATCCTGACTTAATACACTGCCTCCTTCTGACGATTTTTGGGGCAGCAGAAAACCTTTCACCACGGGCAAATGCCTCAGAGCTATAAAAAATTGAGAGAGGTTATTGTAGAGGCACTCTACGTGATCGCGTTGCCTTAGACGGAATGTCTCTAAGTGACACATTTTTTGAGTAACATCTCGTCAAAGATTGCTGCCTTTTTGCACTTTGGACTCTTCAGGGATATCGTCGGTACAATGTAGCTCCGACTGTTTCGACATATTTGGGTGAAAAATAGGACCATGCCAAGCGTAAATGTACCCATTCAGACGCGTTGGAATAGTCAGTTTGGTCGCATCAGGAGCAAGATGAAAGTTACACCCCTTTGCAACTTTACACTGCCTCCTTCTGACGATTTTTGGGGCAGCAGAAAACCTTTCACCACGGGCAAATGCCTCAGAGCTATAAAAAACTGAGAGAGGTTATTGTAGAGGCACTCTACGTGATCGCGTTGCCTCAGATGGAATGTTTCTAAGTGACACGGTTTTCGAGTACCATCTCGTCAAAGATTGTTGCCCTTTTGCACTTTGGACTCTTCAGGGATATCGTCGGTACAATGTAGCTCCGACTGTTTCAACATGTTTGGGTGAAAAATAGGACCATGCCTAGCGTAAATGTACCCATTTGGACGCGTTGGAACAGTTAGTTTGGTCGCATCAGGAGTAGGACGAAAGTTACACCCCTTTGCAACTTTACACTGCCTCCTTTTGACGATTTTTGGGGCAGCAGAAAACCTTTCACCACGGGCAAATGCCTCAGAGCTATAAAAAACCGAGAGAGGCTATTGTAGAGGCACTCTACATGATCGCGTTGCCTTAGACAGAATATTTCTAAGTGACACAGTTTTCGAGCAACATCTCGTCAAAGATTGCTGCCTTTTTGCACTTTGGACTCTTTAGGGATATCGTCGGTACAATGTAGCTCCGACTGTTTCGACATGTTTGGGTGAAAAATAGTACCATGCCTAGCGTAAATGTACCCATTCAGATGTGTTGGAACAGTCAGTTTGGTCGCATCAGGAGCAGGACGAAAGTTACACCCCTTTGCAACTTTACACTGCCTCCTTCTGATGATTTTTGGGACAGCAGAAAACCTTTCGCCATGGGCAAATGCCTCAGAGCTATAAAAAATCGAGAGAGGTTATTGTAGAGGCACTCTACGTAATCGCGTTGCCTCAGACAGAATGTTTCTAAGTGACACGATTTTCGAGCAACATCTCGTCAAAGATTGCTACGTTTTTGCACTTTGGACTCTTCAGGGATATTGTCGATACAATGTAGTTCCGACTGTTTCGACATGTTTGGGTGAAAAATAGGACCATGCCTAGCGTAAATGTACCCATTCGGATGCGTTGGAACAGTAAGTTTGGTCGCATCAGGAGCAAGACGAAAGTTACACCCCTTTGCAACTTTACACTGCCTCCTTCTGACGATTTTTGGGGCAGCAGAAAACCTTTCACCACGGGCAAATGCCTCAAAGCTATAAAAAACTGAGAGAGGTTATTGTAGAGGCACTCTATGTGATAGCGTTGCCTTAGACGGAATGTTTCTAAGTGACACGGTTTTCGAGCAACATCTCGTCAAAGATTGCTACCTTTTTGCACTTTGGACTCTTCAGGGATATCGTCGGTACAATGTAGCTCTGACTGTTTCGACATGTTTGGGTGAAAAATAGGACCATGCCTAGTGTAAATGTACCCATTCGGACGCGTTGGAACAGTCAGTTTGGTCGCATCAGGAGTAAGATGAAAGTTACACCCCTTTGCAACTTTACACTGCCTCCTTCTGACGATTTTTGGGGCAACAGAAAACCTTTCACCACGAGCAAATGCCTCAGAGCTATAAAAACCCGAGAGAGGTTATTGTAGAGGCACTCTACGTGATAGCGTTGCCTCAGACGGAATGTTTCTAAGTGACACAGTTTTCGAGCAACATCTCGTCAAAGATTGCAGCCTTTTTGCACTTTGGACTCTTTAGGGATATCGTCGGTACAATGTAGCTCCGACTGTTTCGACATGTTTGGGTGAAAAATAGGACCATGCCTAGCGTAAATGTACCCATTCGGACACGTTGGAACAGTCAGTTTGGTCGCATCAGGAGCAGGACGAAAGTTACACCCCTTTGCAACTTTACACTGCCTCCTTCTGACGATTTTTGGGACAGCAGAAAACCTTTCACCACGGGCAAATGCCTCAGAGATATAAAAAACCGAGAGAGGTTATTGTAGAGGCACTCTACGTGATCACGTTGCCTCAGACGGAATGTTTCTAAGTGACACGATTTTCAAGCAACATCTCGTAAAAGATTGCTGCCTTTTTGCACTTTGGACTCTTCAGGGATATCGTCGGTACAATGTAGCTCCGACTGTTTCGACATGTTTGGGTGAAAAATAGGACTATGCCTAGCGTAAATGTACCCATTTGGATGCGTTGGAACAATCAGTTTGGTCGCATCAGGAGCAGGAAGATCTAAAGGCATGAAAGTGGATTTTTCAACTTGATTTGGCGCCCTATATGTGAAGGAAGATCTAAAGGCATGAAAGTGGATGTCATATTGCAAGAGTTTGGATCATCAAAATTGAAAGAAATAAGTCTATTAAGCTTGGGCGCCCTTGGTCTTCTTTTCATTCATTATGAGCGCCTTGGGAGAATGGTATATAGGTCATCATCATGATTGGGCGCCCTAGATCCAGAGTGTTGGAGAGATCATCAAATGGTGTCTAGTAGGGTGAGTTATGAGTTTGGTCGCATTAGGAGCAGGATACCAAAAATGCATAACATGATGATGTAAAAATGTGTACATATGTGTAAAAATGCAAGAGGAAATAAAAAAAGACAAACCTTACAAATTAATGTGCATACTTACAATTCAATGTAACATAACTTTACAAAATCAATGTGAATACTTACAAATTAATCCAATGAACCATCTGGGTCTGTTCTACTCTTTATTGTGTCAAGTATTGCTTCATGGTCAGACTCACGCACCTTCCACAATATTTTGTTCAAAGGTCTACCCCGATACTTTATCAAATGAACATTGGATGCCACGACAAGGTTCGAGTAATGAAGAATCTTCCGATGCATGTCAAAGTCCTGAAATAGCCAAATATTAACACTCTTATGTGGGTACCTTCTAAGCCATGTTCCAGTAATAACCACTGATCCTGTAGGGTATTCGATGTTTTCTCCATCTGTAACAGGGGCCTCCAATTTCTTTTTGGCCTCAACGCAACAACATAAGTAATAATCTGTTCCCTCTTCATTATCTTCATCTGCAATAACTGCATATACGTGCCCTACATTGATATGTGTAGCAAATTAGATGAAATTAGTCAACATTACAAAAACACTACAAAGTAAGATGACATTACCTGGTTGAACTAGATGAAATTAGATGCATATACGTGCCCTATATTACCTGGTTGAACTAAATCTGATATGTGGTCAAAGTCAACTGACGATTCCATCTGTGTTAGTTCCAGTGCCGTCGGGGGGTCGATACGTGTCAAGTGGGCTAAGATAACTTAACTGCCATTCGTCAACCCACTCCTTTGACTCGCACTCATCCCAGACTTGAATTGTACAGGAAGAACAAAAGCATGACATCTTTCGTGTATGGATACTCCATGAACCTGCAATTGAGCTTCTGAAAGAGTGCATCTCATTTGATCCTGTCAGTGTACAACAATCCTCATATGGTGCAATGTTAGTATCATCTATCAACCAAAAAAATCTACGAACTAAAGACTTACCTTCATTACCTGGACCCATGGAAGTATTACACCACACGACAATCGATTTTGCATCTGTCAACTTTGCATTGTCTTTATACTTTAACTCTTCTCGTGCTATGGCTCTTTTGATACATGCTCCTGCACCATCATGCTTCCCCTTTCTATGCTCAGCCTCACAAAAGTTCCACATATGTTGAATACCTGTAAAATTATGCCTCCTACTCAGCCAATAGAAATTTCACGAGTTCTTGAATTGTGACGCACAATTATCCGACCATATGATATGCTGACTGAACGATATGCCCCTTCTAGCCAAATCATTGTAGAACACCTGAAGGCAACCTTGCACGAACTCCGTAGAATGCGTGCGATCATCACTAATATAGAAATTATACTCCCTTATGATCTTTCTATCATCCTCTGTACTATCATTCGCATGAATGAATGCGATGTGCACAAATATAGAAACCTATGTGGAGTTGTAATATTGTGATTGCACCTCATGCTGTGGCTGTAGACTGTAGTTTTCTACAAAGTCGACAACTGAAACAATGCTACCAACTGGAAATGTGTCCTTGCATAACTTGAATTGCAAGTCCAACCATCGAGCTCTATGGGCATGTCTTGCATACTCATACACTATGCTGTCACGAAATATAGGCATAAACTGATACACTGGAATCTTTTCAATAACTAATTCACACCTCCTTGCTTCTTTACCATCTTTTGTATTGTATGCCACTGTTTTATACTTGCCAAACTCTACTAGTTCGTTTCCAACCGCATGTGTTATTTCCATATGTTCACATATTGGCAAATGTTGCAAGCCACCGCAACGATGACATGTGCCATCCAAGCATAATTTCTTGTAGAATATTTGACCTTCCTCTCTTTCACATAAAATTCTTGATATGAAGTCTCTTGAAGATGTTGGTGGGGCACATATGGCACAACCCTGCAAATCATTGTTAGTATGCATATCTAAACATATAGACCTATAAGCATCAAAATGGTTAGAAAATTCAATATGTAATCTACAACAACAAGTAGTGCGTGTGTGATTTATCTTAACATAGAAAGGTTTTAGCATTTCAAAATATCTTTGACAAATTTTAATTTGAGGATACTTCTCTAGAAATTTACCATAAAACTGTGTTTGAGTCTCATCCAAAAAATGCTTTGGATGTGGCTCGCGGTTCTGACTACCGATTCTCCTTCTTACCACATCCCTTTGATTCATAGATACCCTTGTGTAATTCTTCCAAAAGTCTTCAATTAGTGATCTCAATGCTTCAACAATTGGTTTATCTTTTTGTGGTAGTCTCCCTGAGAACGCCCATAATTCATTGGCATTAGTGTCCTTAATTCTTTGGCGTCTTCCAATGGCTCTTGATAAAGTTTTCCTATTAATTCTCAATTCTTGACTTGTCTTTCTAATGAGACGAGCTTTCCTCGTTTGACTACTTACTATAGTCGAAGTAATCACACGCTGTGTTGCATTACTATCTTTTGTGCATGAGGTGTTACCCACACTCTCATACGCTCTCATTAGATTCATGACAATAGATTTTTCACTTGAAGCCTCTGATGTTCTCAACCCAAGAATCTTCATGATAGACCTATACTTTATACTTCGCATCATTTCAACGAATAGTTGACATCTTGCAGTCTCATTTAACTTTTCAAAGAACAATCTCCAAATCTTATTAGCATATCTTCTACAAGTGCGTTTTGGAATCTTACCTTCCATTGGCTGCAAAATATTCTCATCAATATCAATCAAATACTTTGGCTTTCTATGCAAAATTCTAGGTGGTGTCAAGTTAGGTAAATTCATCTCAACATTAGGAATTTCATCAAAATTTAAATGAGATGGGTTAGATGGCATACCTTCGATCGAAGATGGAATAGATGACATACCTTGAGGTTGAGGTGGGAACGATGGCGTACCTCCTTCATCACATGTGAGTGATGATGTACTCTCAACTTGAGATGTGGTAGATGGTGTCCCTACATGTTGACTTGCGGTAAAGGACGTGTCTCCAACTATGGTATTCAAATCTCTCGTACCACGAAGTTTTTGCATTCGTTCTCTTTGTGCCGCCAATACTATATCTCTTTGTAATGGTTGTGGTTCCTCTTCAATTGGTATGTCTTCATTTATCGTGTCCAATTTCCTCTTCTCACGAAGTTCCCTCATAGCCATTGCTTTCTTTGCATTCTTAGCTTCTATCTCTTCCTGTGTTGGTTTAATTCTTGATCGTTTCCTCGGCATGACGGAGAATTTGTCTGTAGCATGATAAAGAGACCAATATTAGTTCCTAAGAAATGAATACATGATAATAGTGGGATTGTATTTTTTTTATGTTGTAAGGATTTATTCTTGTATAGTTTGACATCATGGTATGAACAAAGGTTTGTTTATTACACATAATTATTAAAGAGCCCAAGTGTAGAAAATATACATGGCATCATGTGAGATTGTAGGTTGCTTTCTTGATTGGGAATGTGTCTATTTTAAACATGTATGATAAAACATGATAAAGTAATTCAATCCGAAATAAGGAAAATGTAAAGAACATGCATGTAAAGAATTGACATACCTAAAAAATGAAGATTTGAATGGAGAGAGTACCCAATTATGTAGTGTTTTTATCTTCTTGCATCAAACTCCTCAACAATTTGAGTTTTTCACCACTTGCTTCCTTTTCAATGTTAAATTCTTAAAATTGAATCACAATTAACATTGCAACACTACAAAAATTGAAACTTGAATAGATATATATCAAACTTGGTGTGAAAACTATGTTATTTCCTCCTTCTCAAGTTGGCAAAGCAGAAAAGGTGGTGGAAAGATCATGCAAATGTGGTACAATGTGTCAAATGTGCATGTGAAAGCATGAAAGCACTTCTTTTTTGTCGGAGCACGCACAGAATCAGTAAGAAAACAGAGCATGTGGGCCTGGATCACGGGGGTAACCACTTTTTTACCGTTTCAATAGAAATACAAAACATGAGCGCGTTATAACGCGCTCGCGCTATAACGCGCTCGCGCTATAACGCGCTCGCGTTTTATCCTGCTATAGATTCATCACATCCTTTGCATTGATCACATCTTTTTCTTGTAAGGGCTTGTCAGATGCTCCGCCATATGATAGGCATAACAATGAAGGGGTAAGCCCTCATAATCAAGTTCGTGATAGAAAATGCCCTCAACCATCAACGTCAAACCCTAATCCCTAAACCCTCAACTCTGATCCCTCGACCCTCAACCCTCAATGTCAAATCCTAATCCCTCAACCCTATCCCTAAACCCTCAACCCTCAACGTCAAATCCTAATCCCTCAACCCTATCCCTAAACCCTCAACCCTCAATGTCAAATCCTAATCCCTCAACCCTAATCCATCATACCTCAACTCTAATCCCTCATCCCTAAACCCTAAATGCTATCCCTAATCCTACACCCTCAACAGACTCGATACTATACCTTAAACTCTAATCCCTTATCCCTAAACCCTCCAACCCTATCCCTAATCCTTACAACCCTCAACCCTAATCCCTCAACCCTTAACTCTGATCCATCAACCCTCAACACTATACCTTAAACCCTAATCCCTTCAACCTCAACCCTATCCCTAAACCCTTGACCCTCGAACCTCAACCCTCAACCCTCAACGTCAAACCCTAATCCCTCAACCCTTAACTCTGATCCCTCATCTCTCAACCCTAACCCTAAACCCTCAACCCTCAACATCAAATCCTAATCCCTCAACCCTTCACTCTAATCCCTCAACCCTAAACCCTATCCCTAAACCTTCAACACTATACCTTAAACCCTAATCCCTCAGCCCTCAACCCTAAACCTTATCCCTAAACCCTAATCCCTCAACCCTCAACCCTAATCCGTCATCCCTCAACTCTAATCCCTCATCCCTAAACCCTAAATGCTATCGCTATTCCTACACCCTCAACAGAATCGATACTATACCTTAAATCCTAATCCCTCAACCCTTAACTCTGATCCCTTGACCTTCAACCCTAATCCTAAACCCTAAACCCTCAACGTCAAATTCTAATCCCTCAACCCTTCACTCTAATCCCTCAACCCTAAACCCTATCCCTAAACCCTCAACACTATACCTTAAACCCTAACCCTAAACCTTGTCCCTAAACCCTAATCCCTCAACCCTCAACCCTAATCTGTCATCCATCATCCCTCAACTCTAATCCCTCATTCCTAAACCCTAAACGCTATCCCTATTCCTAGACCCTCAATAGGCTCGATACTATACCTTAAACCCTAATCCCTCTACCCTCGACACTCTTATTTAACCCTAATCCCTTGACCATTAACCCTATCCCTCAACCTCAACCCTCAACTCTCAACATTAAACCCTAATTCATCAACCCTAAACCCTAATCCCTCAAACCTAAACCCTATCCCTAAACCATCAACCCTCAACACTATACCTTAAACCCTAATCCCTCAACCCTCAACCCTAATCCATCATCCCTCAACTCTAATCCCTCATCCCTAAACCCTAAATCCTATCCCTATTCCTAAACCCTCAACAGACTCGATACTATACCTTAAACTCTAATCCCTTATCCCTAAACCCTCCAACCCTATCCCTAATCCTTATACCCTCCACACTCAACTTTAACCCTAATTCCTCGACCCTCAACCCTATCCCTAAACCCTTGACCCTTGAACCTCAACCCTCAACCCTCAACATCAAACCCTAATCCCTCAACCCTTAACTCTGATCCCTCGACCTTCAACCCTAACCCTAAACCCTAAACCCTCAACGTCAAATTCTAATCCCTCAACCCTTCACTCTAATCCCTCAACCCTAAACGCTATCCCTAAACCCTCAACACTATACCTTAAACCCTAATCCCTCAACCCTAACCCTAAACCTTGTCCCTAAACCCTAATGCCTCAACCCTCAACCCTAATCTGTCATTCGTCATCCCTCAACTCTAATCCCTCATTCCTAAATCCTAAACGCTATCCCTATTCCTAGACCCTCAACCGGCACGATACTATACCTTAAACCCTAATCCCTCTACCCTCGACACTCTTATTTAACCCTAATCCCTTGACCATTAACCCTATCCCTCAACCTCAACCCTCAACCCTCAACCCTCAACTCTCAACATTAAACCCTAATTCATCAACCCTAATCCCTCAAACCTAAACCCTATCCCTAAACCATCAACCCTCAACACTATACCTTAAACCCTAATCCCTCAACCCTCAACCCTAAACCTTATCCCTAAACCCTAATCCCTCAACCCTCAACCCTAATCCATCATCCCTCAACTCTAATCCCTTATCCCTAAACCCTAAATGCTATCCCTATTCCTAAACCCTCAGCAGACTCGATACTATACCTTAAACTCTAATCCCTTATCCCTAAACCCTCCAACCCTATCCCTAATCCTTATACCCTCCACACTCAACTTTAACCCTAATTCCTCAACCCTATCCCTAAACCCTTGACCCTCGAACCTCAACCCTCAACCCTCAACATCAAACCCTAATCCTTCAACCCTTAACTTTGATCCCTCGACCTTCAACCCTAACCCTAAACCCTAAACCCTCAACGTCAAATTCTAATCCCTCAACCCTTCACTCTAATCCCTCAACCCTAAACCCTATCCCTAAACCCTCAACACTATACCTTAAACCCTAATCCCTCAACCCTAACCCTAAACCTTGTCCCTAAACCCTAATGCCTCAACCCTCAACCCTAATCTGTCATCCGTCATCCCTCATTCCTAAATCCTAAACGCTATCCCTATTCCTAGACCCTCTACAGGCTCGATACTATACCTTAAACCCTAATCCCTCTACCCTCGACACTCTTATTTAACCCTAATCCCTTGACCATTAACCCTATCCCTCAACCTCAACCCTCAACCCTCAACCCTCAACTCTCAACATTAAACCCTAATTCATCAACCCTAATCCCTCAAACCTAAACCCTATCCCTAAACCATCAACCCTCAACACTATACCTTAAACCCTAATCCCTCAACCGTCAACCCTAAACCTTATCCCTAAACCCTAATCCCTCAACCCTCAACCCTAATCCATCATCCCTCAACTCTAATCCCTCATCCCTAAACCCTAAATGCTATCCCTATTCCTAAACCCTCAACAGACTCGATACTATACCTTAAACTCTAATCCCTTATCCCTAAACCCTCCAACCCTATCCCTAATCCCTATACCCTCCACACTCAACTTTAACCCTAATTCCTCGACCCTCAACCCTATCCCTAAACCCTTGACCCTCGAACCTCAACCCTCAACCCTCAACATCAAACCCTAATCCCTCAACCCTTAACTCTGATCCCTCGACCTTCAACCCTAACCCTAAACCCTAAACCCTCAACGTCAAATTCTAATCCCTCAACCCTAAACCCTATCCCTAAACCCTCAACACTATACCTTAAACCCTAATCCCTCAACCCTAACCCTAAACCTTGTCCCTAAACCCTAATGCCTCAACCCTCAACCCTAATCTATCATCCGTCATCCCTGAACTCTAATCCCTCATTCCTAAATCCTAAACACTATCCCTATTCCTAGACCCTCAACAGGCTCGATACTATACCTTAAACCCTAATCCCTCTACCCTCGACACTCTTATTTAACCCTAATACCTTGACCATTAACCCTATCCCTCAACCTCAACCCTCAACCCTTAACCCTCAACTCTCAACATTAAACCCTAATTCATCAACCCTAAACCCTAATCCCTCAAACCTAAACCATATCCCTAAACCATCAACCCTCAACACTATACCTTAAACTCTAATCCCTCAACCCTCAACCCTAAACCTTATCCCTAAACCCTAATCCCTCAAGCCTCAACCCTAATCCATCATCCCTCAACTCTAATCCCTTATCCCTAAACCCTAAATGCTATCCCTATTCCTAAACCCTCAACAAACTCGATACTATACCTTAAACTCTAATCCCTTATCCCTAAACCCTCCAACCCTATCCCTAATCCTTACACCCTTCACACTCTACTTTAACCCTAATCCCTTCAACCTCAACCCTATCCCTAAACCCTTGACCCTCGAACCTCAACCCTCAACCCTCGACGTCAAACCCTATTCCCTCAACCCTTAACTCTGATCCCTCATCTCTCAACCCTAACCCTAAACCCTAAACCCTAAACTCTCAACCCTCAACGTCAAATCCTAATCCCTCAACCCTAAACCCTATCCCTAAACCCTCAACACTATACCTTAAACCCTAATCCCTCAGCCCTCAACCCTAAACCTTATCCCTAAACCCTAATCCCTCAACCCTCAACCCTAATCCGTCATCCCTCAACTCTAATCCCTCATCCCTAAACCCTAAATGCTATCCCTATTCCTACACCCTCAACAGAATCGATACTATACCTTAAACCCTAATCCCTTATCCCTAAACCCTCAAACCCTATCCCTAATCCTTATACCCTCCACACTCAACTTTAACCCTAATTCCTCAACCCTCAACCCTATCCCTAAACCCTTGACCCTCGAACCTCAACCCTCAACCCTCAACATCAAACCCTAATCCATCAACCCTTAACTCTGATCCCTCGACCTTCAACCCTAACCCTAAACCCTAAACCCTCAACGTCAAATTCTAATCCCTCAACCCTTCACTCTAATCCCTCAACCCTAAACCCTATCCCTAAACCCTCAACACTATACCTTAAACCCTAATCCATCAACCCTAACCCTAAACCTTGTCCCTAAACCCTAATGCCTCAACCCTCAACCCTAATTTTTCATCCGTCATCCCTCAACTCTAATCCCTCATTCCTAAATCCTAAACGCTATCCCTATTCCTAGACCCTCAATAGGCTCGATACTATACCTTAAACCCTAATCCCTCTACCCTCGACACTCTTATTTAACCCTAATCCCTTGACCATTAACCCTATCCCTCAACCTCAACCCTCAACCCTCAACTCTCAACATTAAACCCTAATTCATCAACCCTAAACCCTAATCCCTCAAACCTAAACCCTATCCCTAAACCATCAACCCTCAACACTATACCTTAAACCCTAATCCCTCAACCCTCAACCCTAAACCTTATCCCTAAACCCTAATCCCTCAACCCTCAACCCTAATCCATCATCCCTCAACTCTAATCCCTTATCCCTAAACCCTAAATGCTATCCCTATTCCTAAACCCTCAACAGACTCGATACTATACCTTAAACTCTAATCCCTTATCCCTAAACCCTCCAACCCTATCCCTAATCCTTATACCCTCCACACTCAACTTTAACCCTAATTCCTCGACCCTCAACCCTATCCCTAAACCCTTGACCCTTGAACCTCAACCCTCAACCCTCAACATCAAACCATAATCCCTCAACCCTTAACTTTGATCCCTCAACCCTCAACCCTAACCCTAAACCCTAAACCCTCAACGTCAAATTCTAATCCCTCAACCCTTCACTCTAATCCCTCAACCCTAAACCCTATCCCTAAACCCTCAACACTATACCTTAAACCCTAATCCC
Organism: Cunninghamia lanceolata; assembly: GCA_027924645.1. NCBI lineage: Eukaryota > Viridiplantae > Streptophyta > Pinopsida > Cupressales > Cupressaceae > Cunninghamia > Cunninghamia lanceolata. The sequence goes on along the minus strand of BSBN01000511.1, from coordinate 19,252,834 downwards.
TCAACCCTAACCCTAAACCTTGTCCCTAAACCCTAATGCCTCAACCCTCAACCCTAATCTATCATCCATCATCCCTCAACTCTAATCCCTCATTCCTAAATCCTAAACGCTATCCCTATTCCTAGACCCTCAACAGGCTCGATACTATACCTTAAACCCTAATCTCTCTACCCTCGACACTCTTATTTAACCCTAATCCCTTGACCATTAACCCTATCCCTCAACCTCAACCCTCAACCCTTAACCCTCAACTCTCAACATTAAACCCTAATTCATCAACCTAAACCCTAATCCCTCAAACCTAAACCCTATCCCTAAACCATCAACCCTCAACACTATACCTTAAACCCTAATCCCTCAACCCTCAACCCTAAACCTTATCCCTAAACCCTAATCCCTCAACCCTCAACCCTAATCCATCATCCCTCAACTCTAATCCCTTATCCCTAAACCCTAAATGCTATCCCTATTCCTAAACCCTCAACAAACTCGATACTATACCTTAAACTCTAATCCCTTATCCCTAAACCCTCCAACCCTATCCCTAATCCTTACACCCTCCACACTCTACTTTAACCCTAATCCCTTCAACCTCAACCCTATCCCTAAACCATTGACCCTCGAACCTCAACCCTCAACCCTCGACATCAAACCCTATTCCCTCAACCCTTAACTCTGATCCCTCATCTCTCAACCCTAACCCTAAATCCTAAACCCTCAACCCTCAACGTCAAATCCTAATCCCTCAACCCTAAACCCTATCCCTAAACCCTCAACACTATACCTTAAACCCTAATCCCTCAACCCTCAACCCTAAACCTTATCCCTAAACCCTAATCCCTCAACCCTTAACCCTGATCCGTCGTCATCCCTCAACTCTAATCCCTCATCCCTAAACCCTAAATGCTATCCCTATTCCTACACCCTCAACAGAATCGATACTATACCTTAAACCCTAATCCCTTATCCCTAAACCCTCAAACCCTATCCCTAATCCTTATACCCTCCACACTCTACTTTAACCCTAATTCCTCGACCCTCAACCCTATCCCTAAACCCTTGACCCTTGAACCTCAACCCTCAGCCCTCAACGTCAAACCCTAATCCCTCAACCCTTAACTCTGATCCCTTGACCCTCAACACTATACCTTAAACCCTAATCCCTATCCCTCAACCCTTAACCCTTAAAACTTAAACCCTATCCCTACACCCTCAACACTTGACACTATATCTTAAGCCTTAAACGCTCATCCCTAAAGCCTCAACCCTCAATCCTTAAACCTTCAACCCTAAACCCTATCCCTAATCCCTCTACCCTCAACACTCTAACCCTAACCTCGACATTAAATGCTAATCCGTCAACCCTAAACCCTAATCCTAAACCCTCAACCCTCAACCCTCAACACTATACCTTAAACCCTAATCCCTCAACCCTCAACCCTAAACCTTATCCCTAAACCCTAATCCCTCAACCCTCAACCCGAATCCATCATCCCTCAACTATAATCCCTCATCCCTAATCCCTAAATGCTATCCCTATTCCTAAACCCTCAACAGACTCGATACTATACCTTAAACCCTAATCCCTTATCCCTAAACCCTCCAACCCTATCCCTAATCCTTACACCCTCCACACTCTACTTTAACCCTAATCCCTCAACCCTAAACCCTATCCCTAAACCCTTGACCCTTGAACCTCAACCCTCAACCCTCAATGTCAAACCCTAATCCCTCAACCCTTAACTTTGATCCCTCGACCCTCAACCCTATCCCTAAACCCTAAACTGTAATCTGTCATTCCTCATCCCTAAACCTTAAACGCTATCCCTATTCCTAGACCCTCAACGGGCTCGATAGTATACCTTAAACGCTAATCCCTTATCCCTAAACCCTCCAACTCTATCCCTCATCCCTTAACCCTCATGATTAATAGCCTTGAACGTAAAAAAATTTGAGTGGGACATAACGCGAGCGCGTTAAAAGACAGACATGCGGGAAAGAAAAATGCAAGGCAAAACATAACGCGAGCGCGTTATAACGCGCTCGCGTTATTTCTTGCTTTGGGAATTGCAAGCCTTGGGCTTGGGATTTGCTTTGGATTTCCAACCCAAAGGCTTGGAGTGCCTTATGAACAGTCACAGACTTGTTTTTCTATATTCTTCAAAATTTTACATAATTTCGTTAGTGCTAACCCTCAGATTTGCACGTGTTTCAAGGTTGAACAAATCGAACACATGGGTAATGTTAGGCTTTCTCTTAGCTATTTGACGATGTGATTTTTTTCACATTTTAACAATGTGAAGCCTTTCATCTTTAATTTCTTTTGTTTGTGTGTCCGTTTTTAGGCAAAAACCACTGTTTGGTCTTTTTTTCATTGTAAAATAACTATTCATTCAAATTTCAAAAAAATTACATATTTAGAAACTAGATTCCATTCTACAAATATTAAAAAAATAAAAAAATGATTTTCAACTAGTTTACAAAATTTATAGGGGTAGCACGGCCAAAATTCTATTTTTTAGGATGTGTCCACTTTAAAAATTAGTAAAAAATCAAATATTCATCAAAAAATTATTAGAAAAATCGGGCATAAACTACATGCTATTAGCTAATTTCTCACTGAAGCGATTTTAAAAATACCAAAAAAAAGTTGACCTTTTGAGGGAGCCACAAAACATGCTATGTTATGTTTTTTTGACAGAAACAACACCAATTTCTGTGGCTCCCTCTTTTGAACCCCTTAATCTATGCGATTTTCAAAACAAAATAGTAGTTTAGAAAGTAGACTCGGAGCACTACAAACATTGTTTTGGTTGCATCTCCAAATTTTGAGTGTAACTATGCTCAATTTCTCATCCAAGGCCAGTATTTCCTGATTTCAGGAAAAAAGTGGCCACTTAAGACCCCTTTTTGGCCCCCCATCTTCCTGCACTTACCCATTACCCATAAGCATGAGAAGGTGGCACCTTTGTTCAGGATCGACCAACCTTGCAATAGGCTCAAAATGTCATTAAGGAGAACCCCAGACCAACCAAGTTTCGCGTAGAGCCACTGCTGGCATCTTTGTGCGAAGGCACAACCCAACAAAAGATGGTTGGTATCTTCCTCTGCCCTTTCACACAATGGGCACCTAGATGGTCCATTGAATCCTAACTTGAGGAGTCTTTCTGCAGTCAGAATTTTGTTCTGGAGAGCTGCCCAACTGAAAGACCCTACCTTTGGGAGACAAAGGCGATTCCAACACAGGTGTGTCAGAATTTCTATATTGTTGGTTGAGTTCTCTAGCAACCTGTAGCCTTCTCTTACACTATATTTCCCATTAGGAGAACTGTTCCATACCAAAATGTCCTCCCCATTGCTTAAAGCAATCCTTCGATTGCGAAGCAGAGCTTCCAACAATCAGACTTCTTCCTCTGGTAGATTGGGGAGATATACTTTTTTCCAAGTCCAAAATAACACCCCATCCTCCACTCTTCTTTCTACATAGTTACACACCTTCCTTCCCCATCTTTGTTCTAATTCCCTCCTGATAGAGACCAGGCCTTCTGATTTAGCTAAGGGGGGAATCCACCCCAGGAGTCTTCCCAGAAAAGGGTAGTTGTGCCATCATGTATCTCCCATGTTATTCAATCTCTAATGAGATCTCTACAGTTCACCATAAAGTTCCAAATCCTTGAGCCTTTAGGTAAGTGGGTGACCGAGAGAATATCTATCAGGTCAAAGCTCCCAAAATACTTTTGTTGTACAATTTTTGCCCACTTCAAATGTGGTTGCTGGAATAATCTCCAAACTAGCTTGGTGCCCAAGGCTTTGTTTTGGAGCATCTGTTGTTTGAGCCCAACGCCCCCATCATTTCTTAGCTTACACACCTTGTCCCATGATATAAGAGCCAATTTATTCTTATCTAAGGATCTTGCCAGAAGAATTTTCTGTAAATCCCTAAGATTTCCTAATCCGCTCTGCTAGAGAGGGGTAAACATGGCATTAGGTATATTGGTATTGCCACCAAGGTAGCTTTGATCATAGTCATCTGGCCAACCCAGGACAACCACTTGCCTTTCCAAGAGGCTTCTCTAGTTGGGCATTTCCCCTCTCTTTTTTGCCTCCCCACAATCCAAGGACATGCGTTTGGGTTCTTTTGTCTTGATTCCCAGTTTCTAAAGCCTGCCTGATCCTGTCCCTTTCTGCAAGAACTTTTCTTCTTCTTGGATAATCCATTCCTCAATCTTGGGTGTCTATTCTCCTTCTTCCAAGATAGGGTCCACCCCTACTTCATCCAGGACAGGTGCTACCCCTATTTGCTCCAAGACAGGAATTTCCCCTACTTCCAGAGGCACTTGGCTCTCCGAACTTTGTTCTTCTCTAGAGGCCTCTACTTGAATTATGTAGACCCCAAAAATATCTCTGGCTAAGTCCTCTATTGCTTCTCGATCCAGGGTAGCTGGAGCCAAAAATGAAGTGTTTTCCTTTTGGACTGAATCCCCCCGAAATGGCGCCTCCACGTTTTCTTCTTGGGGATTCGTATTCTCCTCCCTGGTCTTGTTTGTTGTTCCTTTTGCTCTTTCTGGGTCTGGATTGGATATTGTCACCAGCTTTTGACAAACCACCTGTTTCATCCTGTTGTTGATTGGGAACTCCATCATGTTTTCCTTCGCATTTTTCTCCTCCTCACCTGACTAATCCTCCACCGTCTCTTTATTTTTTTGATCTGTTATTGCTTCTGCCAAAGTGGGAGGGTTATTCGCGCCTCCGTGTGGAGCTTCTTGACATGATCCTCTCATAATCTTCATTTCAAACTTAGGGAAATGAGGCTCAATTTCCACCTTTTGTGTCCATTTCCTGGCTTCTGTTATCAATTCTAATTCGTTCGGCAATTTGCTTCCAAGATCTACATCTACACAAATTCTGACGAATTCTCCAAAGTCCATCTTTAGTAGTTTTTCATCTACTTGAACAAGGGATCCTAGTGCATCCTTTGTCCAGATCCTAGTGCATCCTTTGTTCAAGTAGGATCCTAGGATACTTGAACAAATTTGAATCTCGAGTGCAAGCTATTTTTTTCAATCCATAAAAAATATATCAAAATAATATTATTAATATAATATTAATTATTATAAACCCTGACTATTTTATAGTACTCATTATTAAAAACCCTAATTATTTAAAATCAAAATTATATAGCATAACATTATTATATATAATAATATAAAATTTATATTATTAGAAAAAATTATTTAAATTAATTAAATCAATATATAATAATATTATATTTATATTATTACATAATTATAAAGAATGTTTATAATAATAAATATAATAGTAAATATAGTAATAAATAAATAAATAAACAAGATTATTTAATTATAATTATAACACTATTGTAAATTAATTATAATTATAATATTATTATAAATTAATTATAATTATTATAATATTATAATATTATAATATTTTAATTATTTTGATATTATTATATTATTATAATATAATATAATAATTATATTATAATATATAATTAAAATATATTATTATAATAATATAATTATATAATAATATAATTATAAATAGAAATCCAAGTAATATAATTATTAGTTCCTGCCGCTTCTGACCAATGGCAATAAAGAATTAAATTTTTAGCATGGTTATTCTATAGTTGAGATTTAATTTTTATTTAAACTGAATGTATAAATACTGTTTTTCTTTTTTGCTATTGGTTTATATTAGGAACAGTAAGGAGTAAAATTATTTTTGTTTTAAATTAATCTGAAAAATATTTAATTCATTATACTTAAGGGAGAGCTATGTATATTTAATTCATTTATACTTTAATAACTATTTTTATTAGTGTGTCATACGGAATTGTCTATGCTTTAATAGCTAATAGCTATTTATTAGTTCCTGCGATAAGTGACGGAGAGCTATGTTGGCATATCTGTGAAAAATCTTTTTAATAAATGCATATAGGGTAGATTCAATGCATATAATGAAAAATAAACTTTGGTTTTGTTCTATGATATTGGTACCATCTAAATTTAGCTCTGCGCAATATCACAAGGCTAGAGGTTTCAATTTGGTAAGTTTTTGATATGCTGTGCATGTTTTATCTAAACTAATCTCCCCGATTCTCTTTCTTTCTTCCGAGAAATCCAGATAATCAACTCACGGTGTGGGAGTTTCAATTTGGTAAGTTTTTGATTATGCTGTGCATGTTTTATCTAAACTAATCTGTGTAAACAGTTGAAGTTAGGGTTTTTAAGTTCTGCGGTTATTGTATACTTGTAGTTTGGAGGCTATTTTTCTAGGGATACCTGGTATACTTGTAAATGCTTGAGGAAAAAATTGTAAATGCTTGAAGAAAAATTGCACTTGCTTTCAGTTTGAATGCTAATGTCTAGGAGTATCACAGGACTCAATTCAAACATACATGCCTGAACGAAACGCTACTAGAATCGTATAACTGTCTAGTGAACTCACAAGTTAGTCACAGCCTGCTTAACTTGAAACTCATTTACAATGGTGAATATTTAAAAAAAAACTTACTCTGTTTCATAAGCATTTTAGACTACCAGTAATTTTTCCTTGCTTCTTTTTTAGCTTTGAAATATCGCCTAAAATTACTCACATTCTTCAAGTTAGCTGAAAATAACTACATTATCATTACACCCATCAAAATTACATCACAACCTCCCACCATGTCCACTGGGATTATACACTGGCGAATTCAAGAAGCTTACAAAACGTATCAAAAAACATACTCAACACTTAGTGGCTGCTTCTGCAAAGCTACTAGTTTCTAAGGTCTTTCATCAGCTTGCATGAAAATTTATTCAAAAAAATGTTGGTAATAATAATGTTAACATAGCAGGAAATCTTGATGGGAATTGCCGTTGTAGATAATTGGGTGTCTTCCCCTTAATTCTGCTTCTTTCATTTTTTTGCTGTGAGGTTGATTTTAATTTATGCATCGTTGCTTGGCAGCTAAGCACAGTAACCATTGGAGTAATTGAGTCCCTTTATAACTCTGTAAAACCACAGCCAGAACAAACCCTAAAAACATATCCTCATCCTTCATCGTATACAAACCTTAACATTGAGAATGATTAATCTAGCTCTATTTCAATGGCAAAAAAAAGTCAGTATTAGCTATGTAAAAAGAATAGGCAAAGCGAGGATCTGGAACGGAAGAATTAAACCTGACAATCCAAAAGAATTTTAGAATAAAAGGTTACATGCATCTGCCTTCAGTAGATATTTTTTGAATTTACATTTGTTTCACACCTTACCAATGCAAAGTTGGCCGCAAAGTACATTGTTTGCTTTAAATCTATGCAGCATATGAGTCTTCTAGCAAATTCTGTCAGAATTAACGAACACAGACAACTAAATCTATTTCTAGGACAATGTTTGAGAAAATCCAGCAAGAAGGTGCAAAGTCTGAAAATATTACTTTCATTGGTGATCTAAAATCAAATTAGTTGTAAAATAAAACTCAAATAGAGTGCTTTGTGTGAGATTACCATACAGTAGGATGAAGGAGAAGAAGCATTTCTGACGCTCAGATAACAAAAGCCTTAAATGTGGTCATAGACGATATTGCACGCACCCAGGGAGTAAATCAATGACACCCCAATTACACTGAATGAGCAAGTTCAATGCTTCAGATCTTGCTATGGTGGATTTGCCTGGCTTAACAAAGGTGCCTGTATATGGCTAGCCATAGGAAATCTATGAACAAATTGTTAGGGTTGTCCAACAGTATATGCCTCCCAATCGAGGTCCAGGCTGTGGAAGGCGTGGTATTTGTGATCCGAGCATGGCCTCAGACATGGCCATCACCTAACCACCCACCTGGAGCCATCCTGCATGTCCGTCAAAATCAATGTGGTTCCTATTGCACATTACCCTAGAAGAGAATTAATAATACTGCATTTTCTTGTGTCACGTTAGCGTCAATGCCAAGATCAAATATGAATGTTATCTTTGGTGGTTGCGGCTTCTCTGGCATTGGAATTTGTTTGAAGAAATCCAATAGCCAGTGACAATGCAAATAAAACATTTTATTACACTATTTCCGTAAGAAATATGTGTATATTAAAAAATAAACTCTGGGAAAAGAGCTTGTCACTGCATTTTCTAGACGTAGTTAGGTCTAAGCAAAAAGAAAAAAATTGTAGTTGTGCGGATTCGAGAAGCTATCAGCAAGTGTTAAAGGAATTCTTCTATTAAATAGTATTTATAAGAAATATAAAAGTTAAAATATTTTCTTCAAAAATAGTTTCATGGGTAACACATTCAATTTTGGTAGTTTTCTTTCTAGTTTTGTTTTATTTATTATAATAAATTTAGTATTCTTTTTTCTTTTTTCAATCTTGATTTGACAGTGAGGTAGAGCACAGTGAATTTTAGTTATATAATTATGTAAAAATTGTTGTGATTAATTTTAAAAGCAGCAAAGTCTTTTTACAATATATTTACTAGATTCATTGTTACTAACACTTTGCTAATTAATTTTTTTCTCAAAATTCAATAATAATAAGAAATAAAAATAAATTAAAAAAATTGAAAAGTTTAATAAATTATTTTTAATATTATCCTTCAAATTTATTGCCCGTTACATTTACATTTTATTTTTATTACCATTCCAATGATAATCATTTAAATGACTTTTTTCACTTTTAGTTTTACGTTATTTTTTTGTTTTCCCTTATTCACAAGGTCTATTCTCATAAATCAGTTTTATTTTTATTCTTGTTAAATTTCATAACATTTTCATTATTATCATTTTATTTTTACTCTTGTTAAATTTCATAACATAACATTTTCATTATTGTCATTTTATTTTTATTCGTATTCAATTCTATCTTAGCTTATTTTCCAAATTTAGAGTAATTTCTTAGAGCTATTCTATTACCTAATTTGTAATGGAGTGCTTTTCTGCCCTTATATTCAAAATGCACAGTAAATTTTTAAAATTGACAGCTATTTTTATTGTTAATTATAGTGTAGCAATTTGTTTGTTTATTCTTGAATTTTAGAGCAATTTTTGATAAGCAGAAGATTCAACACGCAGCCATTTCATGCAAAAACACACACAGTTAAATCCAGAAGCACTTTTGCACTAAATAAATTATAATACACCTCACGCTCCTCATGTTAAAATCGAGAGCTATTTTTATTGTTAATTATAGTGTAGCAATTTGTTTGTTTATTCTTGAATTTTAGAGCAATTTTTGATAAGCAGAAGATTCAACATGCAGCCATTTCATGCAAAAACACACAGTTAAATCCAGAAGCACTTTTGCACTAAATAAATTATAATACACCTCACGCTTCTCATGTTGCTTGACAAGAACTGAGATTAACCTATTTAGTATTGACACTCATGCAGAGCAACAACGGAAACGTTCAATATTGCTAGGGTTTGATAATCTTCATTCTATCGGCCAAATTTACCCTAATGTCTTCCTGACATATCCTATCGGCCAGACGATAGCCATCGGCATCTTCGGAATTCTTCACATCGAAACCCATCTCATGTCGATGAGTGCATTTTGTTTTTATTGCCTATCGGCAACACATAGACTATCGGGCTTTCTGAACTGAGTTACTGTGACGTCCACAGTCACACCGATACATGCAATCCTTAACCCATCGTGTCTTGGTAATGTCTCCTCTATCGGCGAAACACATCACTATCAGATCTCTTCCTTTCCTTCTTACCGACCACTATACTCCTCCCCATGACCACGGCTTCCAATGACTTAACCTCAATGGTTAATCACCTTCGTCGGGTTGACTCCTTTCTTCGGCCACACTTCCTTCACCTCCGCCGACGCTAATCTCTCTCCGATGTGGATATCTTGTCCTTGGTAGATGCTACCATCGGTGGGACTAAACTCATCGGGCCAACACAACTCTTTTCCGCCGATGCCTCCTTCATCGGTGTAACATCCAACATTCCCTGTGATCTCCCGAACCTTACCCAATGGACATTCTCATGCCGATACCTGCACACATTCAGTTGCAAGATACACCGGACTAGGGCATAGCGATATACACACCAAAGGTATATCCAACAAACAGTCCAGTTTCCCGCCGATCTAATCTACTTCTCCCGCTAACAACCAAACTTCTACAATTTACCCACCTAGCACATGAGGATGCTAGGGTTCCTTAATCTACTTCTCCCGCTAACAACCAAACTTCTACAATTTACCCACCTAGCACATGAGGATGCTAGGGTTCCTCATTGCACGCTGCAAATCGATCCCTCGCCTGTAAAACTGGAACAGACATAAAACAAAACTCAGTCATCATGCTTGGTAAATTAAGCAGAATACTCCATCTGGCTGTGGTTGAATAGCAGATTTAAAACCTCATCACACAGAAGTCTTGGGAGAAGAATATATATAAAAAAAAAATAATCTAATTAAATTTTGGGAGAAGATAAAATTTGAAACTATTAATATTATTTATATGTTAACTTTATTTATATATATAAAAAATAATAATCTAATTAAATTTTGGGAGAAGATAAAATTTGAAACTATTAATATTATTTAAAATAAGAGTAATTACTTAAATAATCTAAAAAATATAAACTTCCACATAAATTAACTATAATAATAAAGAAGTAACTAATATAAGTTAAAGTATAAAAAAAAATATTTGAAAGAATATAAAATACTATAGATATCTTGGAGTATAGCTAGTTTATTTACTAAAGAGTTATTTTATTTTACTTCAAAACTATTTTATTTACTATACACATACATGGATGATAAATTTTAATTTTAATTTAAGGATTATTTTATTTTGTTAAAACTTTAAATGAACTATTTAGTTAGCATACTACTTCTTAAATAATCTCTTACAAAAGGTTGCCTTTCTGTTAAACTTCAAATTGAACATTCAAATATTTTACTTTAATTTTTGGAAAATAATATACTTGTGATTTTACAATTCAATCACCATCGCAGGAATTTACAAAATGGACATTTGAAGTTACCAATGTTCTACCAAAATCGGCTTCATTTCTGTAAAATTATCTGATCAAAAATATTTTTTCAAGTTTTAGTAATGTTTAAATATTATTTTAAAATTTTAGGGTAATAATAAGATAATTATTGCTATACAAATATTTAAACATAATAATTAATCTACAGGTTCTCTTCAACAAATGTGTTTATTATTAATCTCACTTACAATTTTAAAGATTTAATGAAATAAAATATTTCTTAAATTAAAATTAAAATTTATTATACATGTATGTACATAGTAACTTATATTAGTTACTTTTTTATTGTTATACTTAATCTATGTCAAAGTTTATATTTTTTAGATTATTTAAGTAATTACTCTTATTTTAAATAATATTAATAGTTTCAAATTTTATCTTGAATCACAATGCCTGATTAGCCGCAAGTAGGTTGACCATTAAACCAATAACTCAATTATTACAATACTGCATGCAATTGGCACTAAACAAACCACTTTTCCACAAGTGCATGCCTCATTGAACTAATAACTTAATTAATTCAATAATATCTGCAATTAAGCATAATAACCAATTTGTAATGAATGTTTGCCCATAACTGTACATAATTACTAGAGCACTTCAATGTGGTGTACAATACAGTGAATAGAACCATACTATATACTAATTCAAGAAAAACATGTTAAAGTTTATGACTTCATTCTTTTGTTGACAAGTCATAGTTTATTTCAAATCTGTACTGCTCATTAGAAGTTCACTACACCTGAATCAATTCGTCCCTACTTATCACCATTTCTACCTTCTAAAAACAAATGTATAACATACTAACGTAAAAATTTGACCACTAACCATAGTTTATATCTAATTTCATTATCAAACAACAGTCCTCATACCACTTCAAAATGCACAAACATAATTAGGCAGGAACATGACGCAATGCGTCTCTTGTTTTTTTTAGGAGCGTGAGAACAACAACGGATGAGTTTAGAAAGTTTTCGGCGTGTGAGTTTTTTTAAGGACGTGAGACATCATTTCTTAATAATTTGGCAGCGAAGGTCTACGGATAGCAGGCAGTATTGAAGGGCCCGCTGGACGTACAGGTAAGTGTAGAGTATGTATGTGATATTTGGGAAGCGCAATCCATGTTCCATGCCTTTTTTTAAGGCTAGATAGCTGCTTCTAGGGATTAAATTTGACAGTTGTATAGCTGTATTTAACCATTTTTACTCTAAAATACAATCAAAATTTTAAAAACACTGTATCATATGAAAGGAAAGATTTTGAACAAACTGTCAAAATTTACATAGGATTATGCTGATATATATATATGATTTTTATATAATCTACTTATACTAAGATAGGTCATAGTATTTTAAAAGCAACATTGAATAGATGATAACTGTCACAAAAAAAATGCTTGGCAGGCAAGGTCGACTGTCAAATTTAAGCCCTGACCGACCCCGACCCTGAGGATGAGGAAGATATTGAAAAGGAGTCTAAAGACTATATCCGCATGGCCACCTGTGACAGCAACAACTTCAAGAAGGAAGCCTGTGACAACGCTAGCTTCAGGAATGATGTACGACTTCATCTGATCTTTACGAACCTCAGGGAAATCACAAAGTGCCTGGTTGCAGGTAACATTGGATTGCTTGTTTTTCATGACTGCAGAAACTCTTTTGTAGAATTCTTTATTTGCATGAGTGGGCATCCCCTGTTGGAGAATCAATCAAAAGTTCTTGGTTCTCTGTTTTGTGCATTTTGGATGGAATTGTTCACAGTGATCTTATCACAGATATCTTAGGCCGTGTGTATGGTATAACACTTGCAAATGCAGGTCATGTGTCGTCATAATTTTGGTCCATAGCAAAAGAGGAGAATATGTGGGAAGAGGAATGCACTTCTCTCTGGCCTTCCACAAAGGACCCGGATATCAAAAAATTCATCTCTTCTTCATTAGGCGGCTTTAGAAATTTCTATGGTAGCTATTTTCTGGTCATTGCTTATGATGAGTCTTTTGAGAGGGATAAGATGAAGAAGATGTGTGATGGTGTCCCCTCTGATTTTGTGTCACTTGTAGATGTGGCATACAAGAATAGGACCATCTATTCCAAAGCTGAAGAGGAATTTCACAGCTCGTTCTCTAACTGCCCCCCTTCAAGCTGGTTCTCTATCCAGCTTTATTCAACTGATTTTGTTTTCATGATTTGCTTTCTTTAGATCATTATAAGAATTTACATTTATAAAAAGGTGCTGCTGGTATTCCACACTGAAAATCAAATTGCTCAATAACAACTCTCCAAAAGACTTCACCAAGAAAGAAAAAATGAATATAAGATCACAATATTGTAGGGAATGTTCTTACTATTGGTGGTAATTAGAACAGAGTTCTATTTTTTTCTATAGTATTAGATAGTTTAATGTACAAATTATTTTGCCTTACAATGATATGATTGTCTAAAACCTTGGTTGCAAACTTAGACCCTGCGTGCAAACTCTTAAGTGGGATATTGAATTAGAATTATCGATTAGTAGTCTTTAATTAGAGTAGGAATTTATTTATTTATTTATATTTTTATTATAACATTCACCAAATTCAATTTAGTTGGTTCACTTCAATTATGTATCCAAAAGTTAACCAAAAATCAAACAAAGTCATTTAACATGTTTGTTCTAAATTTTTGAGAGGACTCCAATTATATACACAAAAGTTAACCAAAAAATCAAACAAAGTCATTTAACATGTTTTAATTTTCTAACACTATGACAAATCAATTAACAATATTTATCATAGTCAAATCTTCATCAAACTTAGAACTTAATACCATTATTAACCGATAAGCTATTTGTAGGAGACTTAATGCCGGAGCATCTTTTTCCGGTGTTCGGTGTCAGCTTTTGTTTGATATTCTGGTGCAAGCCTATTACGATGACCACGACTTTCAGGCAGTCTACTTCTAGCTTCTGTTAGCGTAGAACTTTACTTGTACGCCTGTACACGTATCTCTAAACTTACATGTAAAGAAATTTGGATAAGACTAAACTTGAAGCTATATTTAGAAGTCAATAAACTCAATTATTAGCGTAGGATTTTTGAATAATAGCCAGATAAGAAGCAGATCACTGTAAAAATTGTTACTTGAATGAATGAAAGATTTTACAATGTCCACGAGGCCAGCAGCCTATGGGTATTGCGAACTATTGATGTTATCCGTTGTGCCTATTCGGTGACCCCTTGGTTACTCTTCCGGTGGTGGCACTTCGCTTTTAGTATACGTGTCGCTGATTTGGGCATTTGATAATACAATGCATATAACAATCCAATTTTACATCTTGTTCTTCAATTATCTGTCATTTTTACAGACTATTTCTTATTTCAGATTTTGTCTCCGTCACTCCATAGATAACAGTGTTGCATCTAAACTGTTTGAAATTTCAAAATTTATATTTGCACATATAATCGTCATTATAAAAATTGCTTCAAAAATACTGAGGTTGGCAGAATGAAATTTATCTTGAATTGGACGAGAGAGTTTATAAGCTTTGATTTTATTAATGCACAATAGATTCAGGGGATTGCATTCACCTATTCGTGAGTATCAACGATGGATGGTATGGTAAAAACATGGATTGAGTAACATGTTCTACTGGGCAGGGGGAAAAAAAAAAGTGCAAACACGTTTTCTTGAAAGTATGAAACTATTTTCTTTTAAAAGTATATCCTATGCAAAATATTACGCATTATCAAACTATTTTAATTTTTATAAGTGAGACCATGCAGAGGTCATGGATGTGAACATTCCCTAATATTGGGTTAGCTGGTCTCCGTTGAAGCATCGCGATACATTCAATCAAATTTATGACCTAATAAATTGAAAGAAGTTTCAAATATTGTAGTTAAGTTGGGTTTAAAAAGGATCTTGACTTAAATAAGGTTAATCTTTATAATACATTTCATCAAGGAAAAAAATCTTAACACAATTGAAGGTGGAAGATGTGCAAAATCTAATAGAAGAAAGACTCGATGAAATGATTAATTCAATTGAAGGTTTTGATCTGATAATAGGTGGAATCCCCTGTGATAATTTCAAATATTTCTCCTTTGTGTTGATCATAAATTTGTAATAGTTTCAAATATATCTTCCTTACATTGATCTCAGTGGAGGCTTTTGTACTTTATTTGGTGATGTAATTGGTGAGAATTATGGAATGTTTTATTTTTTCTTTCTTTATTCACCCAACCTTTAAATTTTTTTAAAGATGTAATAATAAAGGGACATTTTTAAAGTTGATAACTATAACCCCAAAAAAAAAAAAAGATTATTTGTACAACTTTGAGACATTATAAGAGATTGTTAGCCCTCCCAAAGAAAGAAAAAAAAAAAAAAATGTTTTATAATTTTTTCCCATAGGAATGAAGAACAAATACAACAGCCACATTAAGCACAGCTACAAATTTAGTTGAGCCAATACCAAATTTAAGAGATGGTTTTGTCCAAACTTAACGTGACCACCTTGTTTTCATATGGGATGTACAGGGTTTATTAGATGAACCGTAACAAAATGCTATGATGTATACTGTAAGTTATTTGCCTATGGGATCGTCAAGATAAATAATACTAGCAGTTGCACAGATTTTGTGTGTAACGGATTTGCCTATAGGTTATTTGTGGGAAGAAAGAAGAGATATAGTAGTATTTTATAATGAGAAAGCTGTTGTGAAAAAGTTAGCAAAGACACAATGTTGTCCCAAGTATTTTTGTCATAGAGTATATTTTAAATTGAAATTAGTTTTAGATATAATTTAGTTTTATAACTTTTTCCCATAGGAATGAAGAACAAATACAACAGCCACATTAAGCACAGCTACAAATTTAGTTGAGCCAATACCAAATTTAAGAGATGGTTTTGTCCAAACTTAATGTGACCACCTTGTTTTCATATGGGATGTACAGGGTTTATTAGATGAACCGTAACAAAATGCTATGATGTATACTGTAAGTTATTTGGCTTTTTTCTTGATATCTTTTTGTTTTTTGACTTGTACAAGGAGTTATTTTTATACTACTTTAGTGCTCTCAAAAATTTACACAAATTATATCTAAAACTAATTTCAATTTAAAATATACTCTATGAAAAAAATACTTGGGACAACATTGTGTCTTTGCTAACTTTTTCACTACAGCTTTCTCATTATAAAATACTACTATATCTCTTCTTTCTTCCCACAAATAACCTATAGGCAAATCCGTTACACACAAAATCTGTGCAACTGCTAGTATTATTTATCCTGACGATTCCTCACAACAGAGTATACTTGCCCGAGAATCACATCTACTTTTCTCCTATTTAGAAACCGCTTTTATATGTTTATATAAGAATTACATTCGCTCCTCTATATGTCTAGATGAATGTCTCCTTAACATACTCACAAATGTTCAATTTTTGCTTGTATATCTATGTAGACACCTTCTTTTGTACATCTACATCGACATTCCTTTTTGCTAATCTGTATAGGCACTCTTCTTCCATGTCTATGTAAGATCTTCCTTTCTATGGATGTTTCCTAATGTCTTTTGTATAGAGCATATACATATGATGGATTATTATTATGATGCGCCAACACTTGTTTTCTTGGATATTATTTCTCAGACATACTTGTTTTGCAGGGCACGATTCTTTGACATATTTGTTTTGCAAGACATGATTTCTTGTTGTCCCTTGGTTGTGCATCCATAGTGCGTTGGCCAATATCTTCTGTCAGATGTGGATTGCGACTACCCGAACCTCTACCATTATCACTTGGTAACCCCCTTTATTTGCTAAAAACTCAAAAGCTAGGGAATATTTGGCAGAGCTTTGCTGTAAAATGAAATTACTTTGCTGTGTTTGTTGTAGTAGTGGTGGTTTTTATAGATGCAAGCAGAAAAGAATTCAATTTACTCTGGAATGAATGCATGGTTATGAAATATGTGCACAACTATCTTGAAAATCTTCCACCATATGAAATATCCAATCATGAGTGATCTTCCACCATATGAAATATCCAATCATGAGTGTTTTGACAGTTGAAAAGACATTCTTTTAAACCTGCATGCATGCCTATTATATGCCTTTGCATCTTGGCGAGCTTACCCATCAAATTTCCCATCATGGCCTTAAAAACACGTTTCTGACAAGGCACTAATCATTCTCAAGATCAACAAGTATGCATGGTGACAACACACGTTTATGGGAATGACATTCTAAGGTGCATTCAATAAACTTGATGCCACGTATCTAGCTGGAATTGACATAGGCGTCCTCATACAATATGATAGTTGGAAGAAATTGATGTGGCAAAACAATCATCATGAATGTAGTGTGTGCACGCAGTAGACTCCTACTGCATCCGTGCAAATCATTTGCTGAAAAGTGTGTTGTGCAATATAATGTGATCCCCAAACATTAGTGAAGATGGAGGGTTGGCATGGGAAGATCAAGCCTATGTGCTATGGTCCTTACACCATACTATGTGCAACTATTTAAAATGTCTTTGTTCTTGATCTACCACCATAATTGGGTCTACATCTAATATTCCAGGTGGGACTCATTAAGCCATAATTTGCATGGCTACTTGAACCCATAGTTACTAAGCATCCTTTTGAGTCAGGTCTTAGATATCTACAACAATGACAAAGTACCAGATCATCAAGATCACTTTAATCCATTCTCACCATGGCACACATAAGTTGCTTTTAACGGTCAAGGAAAGACGATATACTAATTAGGTTAAGTGGTACAACTGTCAACAACTTAGAGATCAATTTTGACTGTTGGCATCCAACACAATATAGACCATCTCTTCAAGAGTGTGTTTTGTTCCAGGTAACACCATGCCACACCTTAATCTTGCAATGTTGGACATGTCACAGCAATGCTTGCCATGCTACTTTGTATCAACACATGCAAATGTTGCATCATTGCTATAAGTGCTTCAATATCATAATCCCACACTAAACACTTGGTGCCATCTTGTGCAATTCCACACTCTACGCATACTTCACTTGGACAAACAAAAGTTCGTTCACAACACTTGCTCCTTCCATTTGAACAACACACTGCATTTAACTTTCATGTTATGTTGCACCATGTCTAGAAGCACTTCGATGACCTACACCCCATCAACGCACTTGTTCATGCAACCCCTACATGGGAAAGCAATAGCCACACCCACAGATTGGGAACCCATTAAACTACTTAAAATTCAACTTTTTTTTGATAGCTTAGGTGTAGCTAGAAGATAAGCTGCCATCTCTCTCTCTCCCTCTCTGGAACTCCTAAACCAATACAATTTGTTGTTTCAGATCTCTCTCTCTCTCTCTCTGAGTAACTGTAAACATCTAGATTTCCAGAATTTGGAGTGCTGTCCCCCAAAATCTCCCGAGAACCCATATCATAAAAGTTATGTAATTGAAGTAGCTATTCAGTCCTTGGATGACATAGATTAATTACTTGGCAAAGAGTAACGTGATAATGTAACAATTGAAGATGGTAGGAGGACCAAAAGGAAGTAGAAAACGATGATTTTCTACTAATTGTTCAGTTATTTTCAAGTTCTTGAACGAATCTTGTAATGTTTACATTTGGCATGTTCAATTAGTGATGTGATTTGCATTACACCATTGTGTGTAGGTTCCCGGTAACTAATGCTTGAGAATAAGGACATAGACAAGAGTAAGTTAAACATGAGGTTAAGAGAGAATATGGAGTCCATAGAGAAAGAAGAGCAAGTTGGTTAGTGGAGGAAGTATAGGATAGGGATGCTTTTTTGTTTTCTTTTTCGAGGTATGTATTCAAGAAGTTCCATTCAAGGCAATTGCGATGTAATTTTAGTGGCACTAAATAAGTGTGAATTGTGTCCTCTTCTAAAGCTGTAGTGAACTCGTCTTTGCAAATTCAATGGATGAAAGATTGTTTGTGCAAATAGTATTCCCTATCATGTGTGTACTTTTAATTGGTTGACAGTTGTTTGTTGGATCCTCATCTATACTATTAACTTTGTTTTTCTTTTATGATAATCATATTAATACCTCATAATCATAAAAACTCTTGCATGTTTAAGTAGTGGTCTTGTAAGGGGGGTTACCATAATTTTGTTTGCAGGGATTGTTAAATTATTTTTCAGTAACATACAATAAAATTGATCCCGATGCAATAGATGTTCTCACCTCTCTATTTGCATGTTTCACCTAATTTGTAACTAAACTTGTGAGTAGCAATTTTTATTAAAAAAGATCAACTAATCTATGACAACCATTTGTCAAAAATGTCGCCTCTGAAAATCAATAGAGTCATAGACACTTTGAACACTCCACCACTGCTTTTAGTTCCCACAAAAAAAAAAATCTTCCTTAATCAAGGCTAAACATTTCTTTTATATTAAACAAGTGTTTAAAAAGAAATAGAACACATTTCAAGCCAGAGAGAAACATGTATCTTTCAAATGATTGCATCATTAAAAATACTTGTAATTTAGAAGTGAATTTTTAATCTGCACATAGCTGGAATTCAAAGCCTTATTTATGGTCTGCTTTCAGTGTTTGACTGTTATTCATAGGTGGAGTTTCAAATCACACATAGTTGTCTACAATCTGTAGAGTTCAGAAAATGGAAATTTTTTTGATATCACGTTTCACTTGGAGAGAGAAGATGTTGCTTAAGAAGAAAGTGGCCTTGTTCTGTGTTTCATGTTTCATGTCAGCCCTTTGTTCTTGGCAAGAATGAAACCCCGGTGAGATCTTTATGAGCCATAAATCTTTGCTGGAACACATACTTCATACATATTGCTAAACACAGAGAGAAGTTGACATAAAAAAAAGTACCAATCTATAAATTTGTTTAAAATGTAAAATATAGCCACCTGAAAGAGTTACATATCATCAAAATTTCGGTTGACAGGCAGAGTTGAACTTGAAATTCCAGTAAAATTTGAACAGCCAGCACATTGTTATTTGGTACATTTCAAAGCCCCAAACAAACAACAGGCCAGCTGTTTACTTCTGGGCTAAAATTTCAGACATTCATAACTTAAAAGTAAAACCCTCTAGATAAGAGACCAGAATGTTATTTGTGCAGAACACATTTGACAGAATAGGCAGTTATCAAATGTTTCTCGTTAACCCAAAAAGACCACAACATTGCTTTAACAGCATCTTTTAACTTAAAATTGAACCACTTTTGTTTTGCTCTTACAAAAATGCTTTAAACATTTATAACAGGTTAGATCTGTGTAAATCATATATATAATGTTATGTAGCGAAAATTGGCATTTCTTGTGGTTACTAATTTATTCTCTCTCGTTTTAGTATAAATTATAATGCTGATTGGCCTGTGTTTATGTGATTTATCACAGTAACCATAATACTATTGGTATGATTTTTTGGTCAATGAATTTGTTGATAACTTGATAACTCCAGAAGATCATTTCCAGTTGATGATACATTCAAATCATGTCAGCAGTTGATCTGCAAATCACATATTTCAGAGTGTTTGAGTTCAAACTTTGCAATAAGATTTCCCATAAAGTCAAAACAATCCGTTTCGGATTATTAACTTATTGTCACATAAGATTTGAGTATGGGAAATGTGTTTTAGGGGATGGATTCGAAGATTCCCAGAATTCAGGGAATATTACAGGGAAGTGGGGCTGAAAATGTATAAAACATAGAAAAGGAAAATGATTCTTAAGAAAAATAGGAGAAATCACAGACTCAAAATAAAAGTTAAAAAGGGGAACCATGTCCTCCATTAGAATTTATGGTTTTTTTAATCCTTCAGTCATGAAGGGCGATCAGATATCCCCAGGGTTGGGGAAGTTTTTGTTTTTTTGTTTTTATGCAGGGAATGATCTTGAAATATCCCCAAGTTATCCCTGTTATTTTTAGAAATGTCAGGTAACATTTCTCGCGCATCTCTCCCCCTCCATGCATTGTGGGGATACAGGAAACAATCCCCTACACCTAGGGATTTATACCTAAGGCTCCGCAGTTCTGAACTCACAAAAGGTTGGAACAACTAGAAGAGCTGAATTTGATCATCTTTTTGAAGATTTCGTCCCAAAAAAATTATAACTACTGGTTTGTTATTCAGCGTGGAAATATAGAATTACTAGAGTCTTGAGGAAGATAATCATAGCATTGAAGACTTGGAGATAAGGCTATAAGGACAAGGATGCCCCTTACAAGTCAAGGTTTGGGAGTAAATGTATAAGTATGGCAATATTATATACACATATTGTCACCAAATATGTGGTTATGGGGAGAGAGATGGGATCCTCATACCTATACTTGAGGTCTCTGATGACTGAAGATAATTTATATTGTCATGCAAAATTTTATATCAAGTTGAGATGAATACATTCGGAACTGAGCACTTGAAGCTTCTATTTAGTCCTCTTGCAAAACACATGAGAAGACTGTTTCTACTAATTGTAGATAGACCATTACCTTAACTTCATTTTGACTAGGAAGAGCGACCTAATGTTTGCAAAAATGCAATCAGAAATATTTTTAAGTACATAATTTTGCCCATAATTTATGAAATACACATGATTTGCAAGCAAAAGACCAAGAAACTATATGCTTTTAATATACAGGATAAAATAATGTGGGCTTATCATAGTTTGACTTAAACCACTCAGAATTTACAATCATAGAAGATGTAAGTTTATGCCTGTTATTGGGAATTATTGTAGATTGTTGCCATAATTTATGTATACTTTTAGAGTACAATGTCGGCCATGATACTATGGAGAGAGAAAAAGACTCTTGCACTAACACTGATTTCATTACTGGACCTTTGCCTTTGATGGGACAGGCAGTAACTGCAAAAATGACAATAGAACTTTTCAGACTATAGAGCCAAATGGTTTCATATCTACTAAAGGCTCATGAGAAGACCATAATCGTACCTTCAAATAAAGAACTTTAGCTTTAGCAGAACAACATACCTGATAGCAGGAGATGAGGGAGGTTATGAAGCCAAATGCTCCTGTTATACGAGGAGTAACTTTTTTTGGAGCCAACTGAAGCAGCCCTACAGCGACCACAATATCCATTGATGATTTAATCAAGTTCAACAGCCGATCATTTGATTGCTTGAGTTTGGAAAGGTATTGCTCGTTCTGCAAACAAAATAAGTCAAAAAACAAGCCCCACTTTGTAGCCATATACCTTAAAAGCTTTCCCTAGCCCCTACTCTCTCATTTGTAATATACAAAATGTAAGAATAGATTCATGTGATAAACTGCCCTGTACTTGTCATGCATTAATGCACTTACTAAATTTCCATCATCAAAAACAGAGGGCTGCAATTTATTTCCCGACGTGGCTTGCTTGAGCTCTTTCTCTAACTTTTTTATCGATATAGTCAACCGCCCAATCTCTGAAAGCTGGAAAGCATTCCCATAAACACCAAAAATATTAAAAAAGTTATTTACATAATAAAAAAAATCCTTACAAATTTGGAGAGTAAGTAGAAACAAATGTAGACCTACCGACCTCTATCAAAGTGGTGCAAACAGAAGAACCCAGCCAGCAGAAAAGTGAAATTCTGGAAATTAACTCAGTACGCTCCTTGTTCTGGAGAAAGAAGTCCAATATAAACCACATTAACCATATACACTCTTGGCTCAGTGACAAGAATTGGAAAATTAAATTTAGAAGGTTATTAAAGGCTACCACTTACCTTGTAGATGCCTGTTCTTCCGGCCCAGACAAGTTGATCCAATGCCAGAAAGGTTGACAGTAGAGCATTTTTAGACTGCAGAGAAAGATATGTAAGATGTATATATGCTTAACAAATGTGAATTTTGAAAAGTGATAAACAATGCACATCTGAGCAAAATCACGTACGGATGACACATACCTTCCCAAGCAAAACAAGAGGAAGAGGGGTTGTCTTTGGTGATGGAGAAATGAGCGCATGCAAGTCATTTACAAACTGCATGTATGCTCACCTTTCTCAGTTATCTCTTGGAACTTGTTTAAGACCTGCAGATGGTTAAAATATCATAGAGAATTGACAATTCAAAAGATTCGGAAGGCAAACCTTGAAAAGACGAAAAACTTTCCGTGCCAAGCTTGTTGACTTGTCAACATTTTGTGCCGTACCAGCCTTGCCATTGCTAAGGAACTTTGAACCATATTGAATAGCTCTACATATTTTATCTCTAGCTTCTGCTTTATTCAAATACAAAACAAGGAGAGCAAGTTCTGCTCTAGCTGCGTCTATTGAGCTCATTATTTCAATACTTCAAAACTTAGTTGCAGCTGTGAACAAGTAGCAAAACTAAGTTGATAAGCAGCATGAAAATTGATCATCCTTTTCCATACAAAAGAGTAACCAACAAAAAGAATGTAAACATTGTGGTACACTAATGAAAGGAGAGAAATCTTTTCTCTTACACCCAAACCACACAAGAATGTAAACATTGTGGTGCACTAATGAATAGCTGTAAATTTTTATGCTACTATCCTAGTTTTAAAACCAAAGATGAAATTTGTCAAGAAACTGCAATATTCATCACTGCCACCTATTATGATGTTTTACTTCTTGGTCAGATAAGAAAGTAATAACAAGGAAAGCATTAACTTTGAAAGTAGTTTTGAAACATATGGCACCAAAATATTATCATGAAACATATGGCACCAAAATATTATCACAAAACAATACTATTAACATCCAAAAAATGGGATTAAGGGGTTAAAATTGATGGTGAGCAAGAGCAGAGCAAAGGAGGGTGAAGCAGCAGTAGAAGCAGAGGATGCAGGTAGCAGGGCAGATGATCATCATGTTGTTCAGCCCAGTAAGCCCTCTATCCTTCAATGGAGCTTTCTTAACTCATCCAAGTCTAAGGCTCAGGTTTCAGACAAAGATTTACATTTGCTGCTGGGAGAGGGGTTTGTTGTCAGGCGGATTTACCGAGAATGCAAGAATGCCTCTAACACTCTTTCTCCTATTTTGGTGGAGGTGCTCCTTGCTATGGATAAGTTCCAGAAAACCTCATTAGGTACGGACATTGGTGAGGTTGATGTGGAGGCTATTGTAAGGGGGAATCAGAAGGAGAGGAGACATGAAGAAGTGTGGTTGAGGAGTCTACTACTGAGGCACGACCAAGGAATCTGTTTCTCTCTAGAAATAAGGAACAATTGCAATCAGTTTTCCTCTTCTTGGGGGACATCTCGATAAATCTAGCTGATGATATACTGGATCTGATCCTCTCTGATGTTTGTGTTGATTAGCTTTCAAAGGATCTGGGAAGTAGATCTCTAGTCAGCAGGTTTATGGTATAAGATCGAAGTTTACAAAGATTATTAAATGGATGGAGTTCACCTAGAGCAACATCGAGTGTCCCTCTCTGTCTTTGTTGTCTAGAGGCTTCTTCCATGTATTTTTTAATTTTTGGTTTGCAAAGCATTGAGATTTTGTCTGGAACAATGGCTCATAGTTTTGTGGAAGAGTTGGTGTGCTGGTATGCCTTTGGAAGCCCTTTTGTTGATATAGAGGTTGAAACTATTACTAGGGTTTGACTTTGGATCTGTTGTACAGATTCACTATGGTTATGTGAAATTGAGAAATGACTAAGCTGTTGGCAAAGAAGATTGGAGGTTTTGTGAGGATAGATATGGAGGTAGGAGGATTTTAAAAATAATTTTGCTAGGGTTTGTGTTATTGTAGACATTTCAAAACCTGTTTTACATTCCATTCACATCGTATTTGCACATGGAATGTGGATTCAATTTGTGAATTTTGAAGGACTACCAATTAGATGCTTTGGGTGTAATGACATTGGGCATGAGAGTTTTGAGTGTCATTCTCCTAAGTTTCTAGGGTCTAGTCTAGTTCATTATGAAAAGTGGATCCTGAAAGCTTGATGAGGATTTTGTGTGGCTGAGCCGCAGTTGTTTTATGGTAAGTTGGGAGGATGGCATGATGATTCCTTCATAGGCTTATTCTAAAAAGACTCTGGGGGATTGCGTGGATCTGGCTGTGGACTCTCCCAAATCCATTGGCGGAGGGGTTGGGAAGCTTGCCTCTAAGGTTCTGCAGGAGCAGTTTTGAGAGATGGAAGTTGATTTAGAGCTTGTCTGATGAAGTTGGATCACAACTTTCAAATGACAATCATTTGGCATTGATGGATCTTCTGCCTGCCTCTAGGATTACAGATTGTTTGTGGGGTCTGGTGAAGGCACTATTTTCAGTGGATAAACCTAAGAAGCACAAAGGGTAGAAATCTGAAGTTGAGAGACTGCAGAAGAAGCAATGGAGGCAATCAACACAGGATCACAATAGACTATGAAGGATCTCTTAACCTGCAATTGAAGGATGCCAGTTGATGTATTGTCTTGAGTTGGTTTCTATGAAGAGGGGTGTCTTATTGACTGTATTAGTTTGGTTTTGGCTATTTCTTTGTTGCTGGCTTGTCTATATTGCTCTTTCTGATTCATGGAGGTTTGTTATTTGTTTTTCCATGGTACTTTTTTGTACATTTTTATATTAGTTTTTGCAAGCTTGGTGGCTTGCTTGCCCCTTAGGCAAGGGTGTCTTTCTTGAGTGGCTTTGTTAGTTGAAGGAGTACGTGATAGTATCTGGATCTTACTCGATGTAAAAATGCCTATCATTATTTTGATGGGCGAGGGCCCCAATCGATCTCTTATAATCTATCCAAAAAATGGAGTGTGCTGCTCTGCCATACAATTAAATTATTAATTGATCCTCTGTATATAGGACAAATTAAATCCCAATATTGGGTAAATACTTGTTTGAAATTGTACTATGATTGACATGCCTATAATATTCCAAAAAAAGGAAAATATACATATCTTGGCACTTAGTTTTCATAAGATTAGGATATCACGTATCAAAATTCCAAGAATAGCTTTTACAATCCTCAAATATACTCAATGGAGATTATAACGAGCAGCAGAATATTTACTTATATGCCAAGCTGAGCAAACAACAAAGGGATAAGGAACTTCTCCCAATTATTTTTCATTTCACAACTGTATGGAAAGGTCAGTCCATGACCATAAAATAACATAAATCAAACCGATATTGCAACAAGATCATAAAGCATCAAAGGAGAAGAGAAGAATAGCATTTACAAAGTAACATTGTGGATTTTATAAGTAGAGAAAACCCTGGGGGGCAGAAATAATCAACAGTTCAGCTATGTGAGAAGCAAGAGACTTTGCAATAAAATTGTATTCAAATGTAGAGAGAACAATCCAATTCACACACTATATGCTATACTTTTGCCATCCATTGGCACGATATACCCTAAAGCAAAGTATTCCCTACTTTTTGCTTTGGATGCCTTCAATTAAACATTCACAAGGCACATCCCCATGATTTCTTGCCTGTCCAAATACAATGCTTCCAAGATTCCCGCCCACTTCCCCCTTCCCCAACTCCAACCCCAACCCCAACCCCAAATCTTGCTAGTACAAGTTAATATAACCTCCTAAAATTTTCACTGTTGGCCACACCAAGGATGATGAATCTCTTGGAGTCGAGCTCTGGAATTCGACAATCCAACCATGGATTATATCAATGTAATGTCTACCTCTTCCACAACTAATGAAAGTTTCCACCTCTTTACCAATCAATTTGTCAGATCTAGATTCCAATCCATATGCAAGGATAGAGGAAGCATCCATAGCGGATTGACGAATCCCCAGTGAGGACCTACAAAAAGAGACAGTACTAGACCCGCTCTCTCTAGATGTGCCATCCCTCCCTATGGAGCCACCTCTTTCAAAATCAACATCAAACTTTTTGTCTCTTAACCAAGTCAGTCGTGGTTCAAACTTCCACAACTTGCTCCTTTACTCCATCCCATAGATGATCTAAGAAGCCAATATCCTCCATTCATTATACTCCAGGAGTTCTTAATTTTCATGTATATCGAACTCCCTTTCCTACACCCTAGATCTAACCCCCTTCCATTCTATTTTAAACTTGTATTTTTTGTGAAGCCCAAGACTCTATTATAGACATCC